>BSAI01000096.1:16798623-17081902 GCA_036245035.1 Adrianichthys oophorus
CAAGGCTGACGATCCCACAAACGCTGTTCCGAGCTTGCGATTGTGGGGGGGGGGGTAGGTAGGTGTTAGTGAGACATTTGCAGCAGAAGACATTTGGTTAGTGTGACATTTCAGTCACCTTTAGCAGAAGTAAACAAAAAGAGTTTTACATAAAATAAATGATCAAATTTTCGTTTTTTGATCAATCTGGGATCCTGTTTCATCGCTCTCACTTTAGAATTTACATTGTTTTTAGTTACTGTCTGTTTTAGAGGGATGACGAGGATGATGAAGATTGAAATACACATTTAGTCTTTTAGCTGCAAGGCAGAGTTTAAATCTGTAAACCACAACTTTAGCGTTTTATTTGAAACTCATAACTTAATCCAGGACTTTCTCTTTGACAGAACAGATTGTTTGATAGTAAAACTGTCCCATTTATGAAATTCAACATTATTTAAACAATATTTAAATATTTTCCACACTTTTATATACGCAAAATATGTAAGCATGTAGGTCACCAAATCTTGATTGTGGATATTTTTTAAATAAATAATTCATCACTCAGTCTTTCTGTCTTTTGCTTAAGCTCCATTTTCCCCGCAGCGGAAACCCTAAAAACCCTGTGTGCGGTTTAATCTTTGATTCTACTTTATTTATTTATATTTTAAAAACAGAGTCAAAGTTTTAGAACTTGATGTTCCACAGAGGTTTAACTGAAATCGTCTGTTTCTTAAGAAAAGGGGACTTACTGACAACAAACACAATTCCCTCTAAACCTTTCTTAATGTGATTTGGCCTGTGCACATCAATAAAAGCAAACTTTATCATAATGGTTTGTTTTCCTTTGGCAAAAACAAAGAAAATGCCTTTAGTTCCACTTAAAAAAGTCACGATACTCATCACCTGACTCATTTAAGCCCTTTTTAAATCTTATCATTGCTGCTATCCAAAGATTAGGAGCTGGCAATGGCTGCAGAGAGCACCAGGAAGCACCAGGAAGGCAGAAGTAGGTGTGGTGATAATACCTGAGAACAGGTGTCAGCGACTTACCCATAAAGTTCCTGAGAAAAAATGGCAGTGACACATTTAGCCGAACTAAACACAAAACTACAACACAGGAAAAATGAGAAATAAAACTTAAAGAAGGTTGTTTGCAAATAATCTCTTCAGACTAGATGGTTGTAGATTAGTTTGGTAACAATTTAAGTAAAGTTTGTTTTGGAAAATATTAAAAAGCAAAAGATTTTGGAAGATTTCTGGAAGATCCTGTTCTGTAATATTATTTGTTATAGGCTGGTTATAAATAAAACAGAGCTGACCCTTAAAAATGGTTGGTTAAGCTAAAGTCCCAACTGTCCTAATGGGTTGATATGGGCTGTCTGCAGGAGAAAAATTGTCAAACCTGTACAGGAGACGTAAGTGATCTGCATGAAATACTAAAGTCGTAGACTGCTCAATGAACCCGTAGAGAGGGAATGTTCATGCACATTTTTTCTTGCTGGCATACTGTGGGTGATAGGCCATAGTAAACAGTTATACAAGAAGTAAGGGTGAAGTGGGTGAGATGCAGGTATGTTGTACAGATTTTAAAAAAATAAAAAATTCTATCCCCCCAAATCCTGTGGTGTGCACAAGGAGCCCTTTAGTGCTGTTCATGCGATAAATCCCCGCTCCTTGCGTGCAGCCGGATTGTTAGAAATGAGGAAACTAACCAGAATGTAGTTTGTGTGGAGATCCAACAGGCGTCCGATAGGCACTTATATATCACATGCAAACCCCAGCATTTGTGTGCGGTCAATTAGGAGTCAGTACTTACTTATGACTAGAGTGTGATGTAAGAACACCATACGACAGCAACACCAGTACGTTATAAGTGTGTGTAACTTCTATTGTCCTTACATAAACTTCATGATACACTTACCACACGCACTACAACAGTTCGTTCCATTTTCATGATGTCCCTTGAGGTGGCCGAACAAGCCTCAAGGGAACTGAAAGACACTCCTGTGCTTCCCTTAAGATGAAGCGTGCTCCTCCCTACGACTCTTCACAGACCTGGACAACCAAAATGCCACAACAGGTCGACCCCTGTTTGGGTGCAAGTGGCTTAAGTTTTAGCCATATATGTGAATGATCAAACCTGGGAGCCTATCCAGGTCAGTTGTTTTCAATGAGAATAAGATCTCCAAAAAGAGTCCGGATTTGCACCTCTCACTGATATCACCGAACGAATCAATGAAAATCCTTGAGTATTTTTTTATATTAAAGGTTACTGTTTTGTCTCACATTTGGACGATGCATCACAAAATGATGTGCAAAGACTTCATAAAACAATTTCCATAAAGCTGGGCATGGAGTTTAAGTCACTGCATAGAACCAGATTATAGTTTAAACATTTCCTGGTGAGTATTTGTGGTGTTTGCTAAACATGTTAAAAATCCAGCAGTGCGGGAACAGAGCCGCCACTGTCTCATCCACATCTGTTTGTGTAGAGTGAGCCAGGATGGAGCAGTGCTCCACGCTGCAGAACAGCCCTCTGTCTCTTCTGTCTGGACGGGCATCAAGGACTCACTGCTTTTGTAAGACTAGACATGCAGCCACAGACAAAGTCTTGTTAGACTCCTATAGATTATTATCTCTGCTGTCATTAAAAACTACTCTGACAAGAATAAAGAAACAGTCTTTGAATGCCGACAAACAAGAACACGAGTCTCATTCTAAATCAAGAAAAACAATCCCACTTCCAATAAAGAAAAGAAACCAAAACATAAGCATAAAGCATCCCATGTTTTTGTGTTAGCTGTTGCATTAGCGACTGAAAATGTTGTCAGTGTATGAAGCCAGGATAATTATAAATGTTGCCTTCAGATTGCTGCAGAACGTTTGCTGTTGAGGCTCTGGTGTTGAGAGGTTTATGGGGCGAGAAGCGAGAAGGGGGCAACTAGTTTGGAAAGGAAAACGGAGGAGGCTGGCTTACTCTTCTGTCAGAGAGGGGATCATTGGGCTACTATTGGGCAAGCAAGTCTGAGTGCTGACAAGTCTCTGCCCCGTGTGGTTCCAAAGAAAAACACAGCGTCTTATTGACAGTAAAGCAAAGGTGCACACATGTAAACACAGACTCGTGGGCCAACTATTCACCAATTTGTAGAAACATGAGACTGGTGCAGCTATTAGTTTTTCATGCATACTTTTGGACCTTGATTTTGTCCTGCAGCTGTCAAACTCGGGCGTTACATAATTATAATCATTATGAAACCAGACAGCAGCCTTGAAACAAACAGAAAGTGGCCAAACTCAATTTCCTTTAAGCAACGGCAGGAACAACCTGGTCCTGCAGTTAAGCAGCGTTCAGACAGACAGAGGCGGATCTGTCCCACCCCAGCAAGAAAAAACCGTCACCACCAGAAGAAGGGGACATAAGTGTTACCCAATGGCTTTCTGTTTAAAAGATTTGCAGACACGCTCAGATTCCTGTGGCATTGCAGAGCAGTCCGGTGCTTTCCATGAAAAACACGAAGAGTGTCCCACAAACGTATTCAGATAAAACACTTTTCCTTCTGAGGGTACAACTGTTTGACCTGTCTAGACCAAGAAACCACACCAACCGTCTGAGTGGCACCAGCAAGGCCATTAACAGGTGGTTCTGATGGTTTACTGGGCTGATTTTGAGAAAGCTCAGCTCAAATTTTTGTGTGAGTCTGTTAAGCAAGTCAAGGAGAAGACAGAAAGGCAGAGTTTTGTGCATTTTTGGCTGCTGAAACTCTGAAAGGTGGAGTGGAGTGGAGGCAGGGTGTTTGCAGCGATGCTGGTCACCACCTGTTAGGGAGATGCAAAGCATACTATTATCTCCAGCACAGGAGAATCTGGCCCCGCAGGCCAGGGCCATAAAAAGAGCTGCAGCCTGTGGAGAATTATGAGCATGGAGCAGAGAAACCTGGAATCCAGGAAGATCTAAAGTCTCCCTTGACTAATACTGCTGATCAAACTACAGACATTTAATGTTGTCATCTCTAACTTTAACCTTTCCTATCAGTGTTCTTTCTGCTGTTCCTCATGTTTAACACCATAAACTTAGTCTTTAAACTGAACCTTAGATACAAACCTTAAAATGAGCCAACGTATGACAGTCTTCTTGTTTTGTCAGGTGAGTTTTGAAGGCTGTGGGCACCCCTTTGTCTGCACATCCTATATTCAGCCACACTTTTAATGCCTGCAGCTGTCAAAAGCATTAACTGAGCTTATGGGATGATATCTTCTTTTTCCTCCAGATGAGGGACGAATGGGAGTAAATAAAATATAGTTATCCCATTTTCAAGTAATCTTCTGCTAGTTTATATGTACTTTTCATTCAAAACATTAAGTTTTCATGGCTTACTCCAAAACTTTGTCCATCTAAACAGGAAGCCTTCCAAATTCTTGTGTATTTCTTTTAATTGAAGGTAAACTTTATATCTATATAATATGCATTTCTTCCATTATGCAGGATAGCAGAACTGCACACCGGTGTGCTCTGCCAGGCTCATGTTTGTGTTTCATTTTCCAGGCTGTCCTGGGGCGAAGAAAACCGAGTTCCTGACAAGTGTTCTTGATGCGCTGTCGACAGACATGGTGCATGCCGTCACAGATCCAGCATCCGCCGGAAGGTATGACATTTGGAAGTGGAAATGTTCTTCTCGTGATTACTTCTGCATGTCAGTGGACTCAGGCAGTCGCCACCAAAGTTAAAATGCATTCCTCTCTGCTATTGTGGTTGGAATTAACTTGAATAATCTTTGTCCTGAAAACCAAGTTCCTGGCTGTTTTTGATTTTGAGTTTGATGATCCCAGAAGTGATTACTAATTAAGAAATTGATGACACCTGACCTCTAGGATGGCTGAACCTGATCCCAATCACACGCTGGAGGAAAGGGTCGTCCACTGGTACTTCGGCCAGCTTGACAAAAACAACAGCGGAGACATTGGAAAGAAGGAAATAAAGCCTTTTAAACGCTTCCTGCGGAAGAAGTCCAAACCAAAGAAGTGTGTTAAGAAGTTTGTGGAGTACTGCGACATCAGCAACGACAAGGCTCTGTCTCTGCAGGAGCTGATGGGCTGCCTGGGAGTCATCAAGGAGGAAGGTCAGTCTGAAACTAGGAGACAGTACAGTCTGACAGCATTACATTCATAACTTTACATGAAAAAATAATACTTATATTTCACTCTTTTTCTATAGTTTGAAATCCTACAAAAATCCTCAATGAGAAATAAATTAAAGTACATCTAATCTAATTTTATCTAATCTAATCTAATGTAATCTAATCTAATCTAATACTTAATGAAATGTGTATACATATAAAGCATTTTCCTACCTTCCTTTTATCCCCAAAGTGCTTTACATTCACAGTCCCAGTCACCCATAAACAAACCCATGGCACAGATGGCAGCTCCATTGCTGAACACTAGGGCCAAATTGTAACAGCCAAAGAGCAGTGTCTTGCCCAAAGACACTTCAACACGTGAGCAGGCAGGGCGAGAACCACACCTAACCCCAATCCTAATCTACTGTTGAAAACTTCAATTGTACACAGAAACAGACAAACTTAGTCAGGCCTAAAACAGGTTTTACCCCATTGGTTAGACTTATCGTTCAATAACACTACCCCAATGGTCAATTTATTTAAACCTATTCAAATAATTTAATGTTCTTTCAAAAAAATACACAGAGTGGAGAAACATATCTAATAAAAAGAAGAAACCAAGTCGAGTTTACTGCTTTTATTTCCTACTTTTTCAATGGAAGCAACTCGGATGGACAGTCTACACCACAAGTGTCAAACTCCAGGCCTTGAGGGTCTTGAGGGCTTTGAGGGCCTTGCGGGCCTTGAGGGCCAGGGTCCTTCCTGTTATCCAACTAACCTGCCATTGTTGCTTCCTATTGGTGAAATACACCAGATCCAGGTAACCAGCTGCAGGAATGGGCTTGGTTTCTGAAAGAACAGCAGGAGGTCCAACAGCCCAGGTCCACTTAGACATTCTATCCCAATATGAGGTCATGGCCTTTGATTGACAGATACCTGTCAAGTTTTCAGGCCTAAAAAAGACCTTTTTGTGCGAGTTCCAACAGCTTTTGTGTTTGTTTGCTCCGACTAAGCCAACGGGCCTCAGATTGTGTCATGGTGACAATCAAAGCCACAGCTTCAGATTGAATTGAAGGAAACAAACGAGAACTCATCTGTTCTCCATTTCTTAAAGACTCACTAGCGGCCCCACATAACAATCACAGCTGTCTGGGGTTTAAATAAAATGAGATTTATTTTGACCATTTCATTGTTTTAGGAGATCTTCATAACTTCAGTGTTTGTATTCGACTGTTGCAAATATCTAAACAGTTTTTAAAACTCATTTTTTAGCAAGCAGCTTTGAAGAGTAAGGATTTTTTTTCATATTTCTTTTTCATCATTGTACTTCGCCTAACAGTAGCTGGGATAGGCTCCAGCAACCCCGTGACCCTGAAAGGGATTAGGCGGGTTTTAAAAGTGGACGGATGAATATTTCTTCTTTCAGACTTACTGTTTTGACAAACTAATGTTTGTTTAATTTTTCACCAAACCAATAATAATCTATAAAATAGTTTTAGTTTTAATGAAATGGTTTGAATCCCCGTCAGTGATGCTTCTTTAATTCAGCAGCTATTGTTCTTGTGATCTGGGCAGAACTTTGAGTTTTGACACTGATTGTTTTTCTTAAATCTATATTTCAGGGTCCAAACCAGGCGAAGGTTTGCCTTCCAGTAAACTAGTAAGTAAAGTACAACCCTCATTGAGTTCCATCAGATATTGGCACCTCTAAACTCCAACATCACAAAAAGTTTTATTGTGTCACTGAGGTCATTTTGTGTCCGTAGAATCCCTCAAAGAAGCAAGGTTAAGTCCAATGAGTGAGACTTCCCCACTTGAGTGGAGAATCTGCCCTCAACAATCGGCAACAACAGAAACCATAGTATTTGCACTTTGTACTTTAAAAAGATGTACATTCACTTTGTAGAAATAAGGTATTTAAACAAACTGCTGATCTGTGAATGGTGTAGTTAGCCTTTTTGTGCCCTGACAAACAAAACTGTTTAACACATACAATGTATGTGTTCTTTGTCAATCGTATGATGTGCTCTTCCAGGTTGTACAAGTTTTTCATGTTTCATAATCTTTGCCCAACTTTAGACTCCTCTCCCGTTGATGGTATTAAGGCAGATGTATGTATAGTTTGCTGCATGATAACTTAGACCACAGCATCCTGAGCAGTTTCAAGTTTTCCTGTAAAGCAGTTTGCAAGAATGTAATAAACATGCAGTACATCTTAAATGTCTTTTGTGAACACTCATATTAACTTTTGTTAGAAATAAAAACCTCTTTTCTACATGTTTGTGGTTGATGTTATGTGTCAGAGGAGGACATAGTTTCTTTTTGGAAATGCCTTCTTTCTTGTCTTTTCTTTTTGTTTTCCTTCTTCTTCTCTGTTAGAAGAACTTGTTGGCAGTCTGGAGGAGCCGTGCATAGCAAAGGTCGTGTGTCATTCCATTTTAAGACGGCTCCCCCGAGGGTCCATTTCTGAGTTGGAAAAATGGATGTAGTTTATTTCAGTTCTCATCGGAGATTCCCTTCATGAACTAAAGACAGACATGTCAATCTGCTGTGATTTGGATGGAAGCCCATTAAACTGTTGTGTGAGCATGGAGAGATATTTTCATTCGCTTGATGTGTGCAAAATTAAAATTCAGTGAATAGACTCTTTGTGAGCAAACAACGTTAAGCTCAGACCGGCTTTGACACATTACACTACTGTACATTGTTCCTGCCTGATTATGCTGGAGCAGCTAAGAGGTAAGTCGAGGCTTTTCATGCGTTCAGTCCTCTACTGGGCCAAGCAATTGACCTCAGACTGACCTGCTTGTTCAGGCTTAGACTTTAATTTGTGATTAACACATCAGCCTCCTTTCTCTGATCTAATCCAGTCCTAATGGTTTGGTTTTAACACCCCAGGAGAACACAGGGGAGAGATCATTACTGACGGTGTATTAGAAAGGGATGACCTGTGGCCTTTCTGAGAACCCCAGCCACTTTGGAGGAACTCAAAGGTTCTGCTAAAACTGCCACATGTTGGAGGAGCTTTGACTGGCTCGCAGCTGGGATTAGTGAGATTTGTGGGAGTATATTTGCTATTAAAACACTCTCATATTTTAAAATAAAATCAGCTTTATGGTGTTGATTGAAAGTTGATTTGAAACTTTTAAAAACAAGTCACATCCCAGTCGGGTTCCTGTTGTTTCCAAATGTCTGTCATGCTTTAAAACAACCCCAAAAACCACCAGAAAAGGAACAAGATGGACACAACAAGATGTTCTGAAAACAGACACAAACCGTTAATTTACAAACCCATGTGTCTTAAGACTCTGTGTCTTAAGGGGCATCTTTGGTGCAGTGGAAGGGGCGGTCAACCTCTAATCAGACGATTGCAGGTTCAATACCCGCCTTGCCCACCCATGAGTCAAAGTGTCCTTGGGCAAGACACTGACCCCTAAATTGCCTCTGATGGAAGGTTGGCGCCAGTGTTCAGCAGCAGAGTGTGGGTGAATGGGACCGTGACTGTAAAGCACCTTGAGCCTTCAAAATGTATAAGTTATAAGGCTATATAGGTATATGCCATTTGCCATTTCTGTCTGAGAGACTCAAATCAGACTCCCACAGATGTTCTCAAGTCTCTTTTAATAGTCCAGTCTGCAGCCCTTCACCTCAAAGTTAAAATAAGCGAGGGTTTTTGTCATTCTAGTGGAAAGTAGAAAAGGAAGGACACGTTTTGTTGTTATACAGGGACAAATAAAATCGATAAACTAACATTGTTCATCAAATCCCAAATAGCATTTGGGGTCAAGTCTACATCCAGTTTCAAGTCTTTGTCTGTCTGAATGAAGTGTGACTCGAGTCCAGGTCTGAAGTTTAAATCTCTGCCACGTTCTCCTGTAAACGTCCATCCTAATGTAATTTTAGAAAAGCTAGGTTTGTTTTTGGCAAGCGACTCTGCAGTCTGTTGATGTTATGTTAGTTACAGCTACAGCAAATCCTTCAGAAAAGTCTGTGACCTGTATTAGTCTGTAAACCATGACTGCTACTGAACCCCCATCACCTAAAGCCTTGTCGTGTGATTTCCACTCTCCTGGGCTGAGATGCACATAAACACCCTTTATGATCTGGCAGGATGTCAGCTCATGGTTTTCCAAATATATTCTCCTGATGGGCTGGACTCTCGCCTGAGGTGATGGAGCAGCTGAGGAGAAGCGTCCAAACCTTTTGGCTCCTGCAGCCGGGTCCTCTCACGATCCTCCCGCTTCTGCTCATCAAGCCTGGTTCAACACGCTTCTCACTCACGTATGCACAAACACACTCCCCGAGCACAGAGATACCATTGAGCATGACTTGTGGGCACAGTCTGTGTGTTTTAATGGGCAAAAGAGGCAACCAATCTCACCGCTGGCAGCCCCCGCGGGCCGTGGACTCATGAAGAAATTACTGTCAAAAGCCATCAGGGCTTTAATAGCCTCTGGCCCAGATGTGGCTTTTCCCCTGTCTTTTTTATTTTGGGGGGGTTTCTGGTGTGAGGGTAAATAGCTGGAGGACAGCATGCACCTTGGGACTCTGGTTTTTGCAGCTTGCCCGTAGTGTGGCCCAAACTCCAGAAGGCCGGTCAGCAGTACCACAGAACACGGTCAAACATTTGTCCCGTAAACTGCAGGAGGAGGTGTGACTTGTTCATGCTTGGGGGGCAAAAGATAAACAAGCAGTGCTGTGAGCGAGTCAGTGCCTTCAGACAAAGGAGCTTTTCAGAAGCTTCATTTTAACATTAATTATTTTATTTATTCTATTGACTCAAAACTGATTTATGATCATGTATCCGATGGAGCAATATGGAGTTCTGTTTGGTAACAGTTTACTGTATGGAATACTTAAAAAGTACTTACGCCACACAGACTCACACAGGTCATTCATTCCCACCGCCATCAGACTACAGAACTCCTCTGTCTGATTCTAAGATCATCAAATAATTACCCCTTTATTTATCTATTTATTTACTCATTTGTTTGTTTGTAATTGGCTATTTGGTGATCTGTTATTGGTTTTGTCACTTGTTTTTTTTTTATGTGAGCTTCCATGACAGGTAAATGTCTCCTGTGTGAAATTCTGTGAATTCAATTCAAACATCAGGTGATTTCAGAACCTATAGCAAGATTATGACTTTTGTGACAAAATACAAAAAAATACAGTGAGTTTTAAAAGCCAAACATGTTGTGTTTAGGGAACATTTTCCATAAATATAAATACAAAAACATACAACTTTTATTATTTGTGCAATTCAGAGGACAAATTCTAAATTTACACAGTCGCAGAAACAGTCCCAATTTTTTTGGTTTCCAGGCCTAAAATCTAAAGTAGTTATAGAGAGAAAATGGAATAAGCTGAGAGTAAAAAGCATGAAAGTCCCACTCTGATCCTCTGTTGATCTGGTTTCAAAGCATTCCCAGTGGATTTTTAGTTATGATTATGCTGTTTTTTGCTAAAATTTAAAAACCTGTGTTGTTTTCTAGGAAACAGTTTATGGAGAATGGCAGTAGTTCGTTTTATTTTCACTTACGAGTTGTCGGTGGGACCATAGCAGCGGGGCAACCCCACCCCCTCTTCCCGTTGCTGAGGGCATGGAGCAGAGAGCTTGTGTCCTGACAGGTGTATTTTTTTTTGTCACAAATACGATATTTTTCAAACAGCATTTTTTCCTCTTCTTCTGATTCACAACGATTTGAAAAAACAAAAAATATTCAGAAATGAAATTTTAAGCTTAATTTTCTTTATGTTCTCCATGATCAGAGAAACGCCACAAGAACATGTTAAAAACACAATTTTCATCAAATTGGGTTTTAAATATTTAGAATTCAGTCTAATTCTTTTTGATGGTTCCCATTTTATTCTGAGATTTCATTAAAAGTAATTGGTTTTTACAAAAATAAAACATAAAAGGGAAAACAATGTCAACAGAAGGAAGAAATGTATTAATTTTAAAACATTATCTTCTTCTTTCTAAAGGTCTGAAGGATTTGCATGTCTGCCGTTATCCAGGATGTGGTAGAGGCTTCCTCACTTGAAATTGACACTGCTGGAAATCATGTCAGAAGACAAAGTATGGAGAAAAGACGGCCATAAGGAACGTGAAGGAACTCTGTCCTCTGTGCTTGAGGGGTGAGAGGCTCAGCTTCTCTCATTTCTGCTTTCCAGCTGAACTGGCCTGACATCAGAATTTCCCACTGTGATAAAGAGACTCTTGTTTGATAGGCAATAGAAGAGTATGTGTGTGTGTACACATGTGTTTGCGTGTGTGTGATATAGGCAGTTAGTGGGGAGAAACTCCCAACACTGTTTTCTGGGAGTAAACGAGGACAGACAAAAACACGAACTCTTTAGCAAAACGTGCAAAATACTTAATTGTTGCTCCAAATCTAACATTAGAATTCCAAGTTAAATCTGTCTTCTCACCTTCTTTGTTTTTTCAGAATTCCTCAGAGTGTCTGGAGCTGACGTGTGCTTTGATTCCTAAATATTTCAGAGGATTAAAACCTTCTGGATGCTGGAGTGTGAGAAGGTCCAACCCCACCTTTGATACTCCAGCATCCCAGTTCAAGGACGGAGAACGTCAGACAGAGGCAGTGAGGGCTCTTGGATGCAGAGGAGGTGATGGAAGGGGGCTGGGGGTCTGTTGGACCCAAACTTTAGGGATTAACAGGGTGACTTCTCCTCAGGAATGCTGCTCTGACAGCCAAGACCCGCCCACCCACAGCTGCCGGTGCCAGACAGGTGCACGGCTGAGCCCAGGCGGGTGAGGGTGGGTGAGGGGATAAAGATGAAGGAGGTGGTGAGGAGGAGGCAGAATTCTTTATTATGCCTCTAACAACAAAATCATGGACTGGAAAATGAAACTTTTTTCTTCTGAAATCGTGAAAAAGTAAGGCAACAAACGGAGATGTAGATGGAGATCAGCCTCACTCAGAACTTTCTCTGTTGTTCCCCACATCAGTCCACTTGGCACATCCACAACGAACACGGCAGCGTTTGGCGAGTTCATTTGTCTCGCCATAAATGATGTTAGAGAATGTGGGGGATCTTGCCCACACTTGCTGCAGAGTTAAATATTACTTTGCCAAACTGAAGAAGAAGGGATTAATTTTCTGCAGTATCACATCATTATTGCAATATCTGTAAATAGACAACTCTTCCCGTCACATCCTCAGGATTTGCCCGAGCAGCAACAAAGGACAAGAAGCGCCGCTGCTGATCTACAACAAGCCCTTGTTCAGCAGCAGGAAAATCCCTCACACATCTCGCTTTGAAGCTGCTGGGATTCCTGTGTGAGTGTGAGTCTCCATGTGTGATTGTGCGTCTAAGATGTTTGATTGATAGAGGGTCTGTGAAATCTGACTCTTTGTTTTGCTCTCTGCGGTGACCTGCCCTGTCATGTCTGCCCTGTTTTGAAAAGCAGATAGTCTGCTCAAACATCTGGCAAACACCAGGACAAGACCCAGCGCTCAGGTGGCGGGACTCCAGTCTCTGAAAGGTCAGAGGTCATAGTGCAGGGTCACTCTGGCATCCAGGTGGATGCTCTTGAGGAATGTTGCAGATCTTTGCTGCCTGAACTCCTTCCAAGAGAAAATTTACAGGAGAAAGGCCAAAAGTGGTGGTGCAGATCTCCTTCCACACCGGAGAAGCAGGAAATCTTAAAGCAACAATAAAAAATGAACATCTGGCAACAAAAAAACTATAGAACATGTTTTATTGAATTAACAGATTTGTCTTTGTTATTTAGAATTGGTTAATTTCTTGCCTTTATGTTGGCCTTGTTCACTTTTTTCTCTTTTTTTTTTTTGTTCACTTCATTTTCTCTTGTTACTTGACTGTTGATTTGTTCCAGAAGTGTCAGTTATTGACTCATCTGGGATTCATTTTCCTCACTGGTTCATTTTTATTCGGGTTTACTGTTTTTTTCCTCTTTAAATTATCCCTAAAGTCACATTTTTCCCAAGTTTTATTCTCTGTCGGGACTGTTTCCGAAAATATAAATCCTCTTCTTTCAGCTGATCTCCTGCATTTGTGCAAAAATTATTTTTGCTTGAGATTGAGTTCATGGTGATCCATTGGCTCCATTTCAGTCTTGCTAAAAAGATATTTGTGTTATCAAAAAGCTTTTTTAAAACTCAGCAACAACACTTTGATCTTGTGTTTAAGGCTGATTGGCTGGAGTAACTGGAGCCAGGTCAGTTCATTAACAAACCACTAGGGGGCTCGGTGCGCTCAATCTAAAAACGTTTTCATTTCTACAGATCTTAGATCTTTTATCACAGATACATGTAATCAAGCTGATTTTTTTAGGAACTTTATCATTTTCCTTCTTTATACAGGATCAAAGTTTTTTTTTTGGTAGCTGATGGTCAAACCTTCCACTCTCCTGCTTTTTGCCCACGGATGACATCATCTCATCTTTTCTTCATGCATATAATAAATATGATCATTATCATCAGATCAATAGCTCTTTAGACATGAGCATGACTCAAAGATGAAGATTTAGGTTTAATTTTAGCTTAATCTGGTGGAATTTACAGCTGTATGTCTCTGCTCTTTTCTGTCATGATCTCAACTGTTAAGTTACTTCAAATAAATACTTGAAAATCATTTAAATATCTGTAATAAGGAGTGATCTTTTTAAAGACAAAAACTAAAACAAAGCCCATTTCAGTATTTGCAAAACTCTTTGAAATGGAGAAATCTGTGCAGATTTGGTTGCGTGAATTAAAGGGCAAAGCTCCTACTGAACTGACCCCAGAGTCCAGTGACACTGGTGGTGGACACAGAGCAGATGTTTGTGAGAAAATGCTGACAACACTACAATTATCATTCTGATCCATTGACTGTATATAGAGAACTGGACAGAGCAGCTGTGACGTCACCCACAGAAAATGCCATACCTCCAGCTCCAGCGAAAGGAAGCCAATTCAGAGCCAGAAAACAGCGATTGGTCCGAGTCGGCCTGAGTCAATGTTTCCATGGTAACTACTGTTGCCAATCATGAGTACGTTTGTTCAAAGTCCACACCCCTTCCACTGAAAGTGGGCTTTGGAGAATCTGTCAATTAAACATTTGAGGTGGGGCCAGAGGGTACCAGGTGCCTTTACTGAGTCATCTGATTGCAGGAACAAAAAAATATGATGAAAAAATTTGGGATCTGCAAGAACATTTAAAGGAAAAGGTATCAGAGCATGAATGGTTGTTCTGTCAAATAGAATCACAGAGTAACAGCTGTTTATTTAACTATAAAAGTTATGGATGTGTGGAAGAGCTTCAGGAAAACACTTAACAAGGTCAGGTTTGGGGGTGGAGGTGCACATCAGAGGAAGATACTGTGGAGGAGAATGTGGGAAAATGTTCTGCAGAATTCACTGGTGTAAGGAGTGTTCGGTACAGAGGCGACCTGGGTGGGTAAAGAAAAAACACATCCAATAATCCAAAATCCTTATCTGTGGTCTGAGCCAAATCCAGAGATCCAGAATCCAAAAGGGAGAGACAGAGGCTGATCCAGTGGGCAGAAAGAGAGTCAAACATGTCAGAAGCAGACAGGAAGATCCAGTGGACAGGTTAGATTTGGTGCATAAAGTCAGACACAGAAAACCAGAGCTGAAGCGTCGATCCAGTGCAGTCAATCTGACAGAATAAAGAGACAACAGGCAACAGAGACAACATTAATGCAATTAAAAACTAAATATTGGGAGAGGTGCAACAGGAATTCGTGAGGTCAAAATAACAGACAGAAAGTAGAGCCGGAAAAAAAACCCAAAAGCATTACTTATGATTCATGCCTTTCTTGCAGCCAACTTTTTTTTTTTTTTGACTGCAAGAAAGGCGTGAATCATAAATAATCAATCTCAGTTTTTTTATGCCAACACAGGCATACGAAGTGTCTCACTTATTTTCTTTTCTAACTTAGAAACTAAATTGAGAAACCTTTGAGATGTGTTAAACACTTGCAAGGACTTTGCGAACATGTAACTAAATTATTGTTAAATGTTCAGGATTCCAGTAAAATGACAGCGAGGCCCATGATCATTTTAGGACTTTTGGGAAAGTCCCTCTAAACGTTGCTTGTAACATGTCATATTTCAATCTTCGTTTGTGCATGTCTTCATGTTATAGCATGTTTTTGCCACCTGGGGTGTGAACCAGGGATCGAAACGTCTCCTGAAACATTCCCTCACCTAGACATTTCGTGGCTCAGCTTTTATTTTGTTTACTGATTTACACATTTTTTGCATGTATACATCCTGTTTGTAAAATAATGAATTTTTTTTAAACATATCAGTTTTTATTTTGTGGAGTCACGTGGATTTTCAGAGCAACAGCCTGAGAAATTTGGTGTTGACAAAGCGGGCGTGTCTCACCACCATCTCGGCTGTTTTGGGCAGATCATCTATGTTTGCAGACCACCAGGTGAGGCTTTGAACTTTCCAGCACTGCTAAACTCTGGCATTCAAACAAGCCCAGGACCGACCTGTCCCTCACACGGTTCCCTTCATTTCACACACATAACAAAGATGTTCTGATTGATTACAAACCACAAACCACAAACAAGGCTGGGTTAGGGAGAAAATGCAGCATCTTCCAGTGCTGTTGGGCATCGCTTTAACAAACTCTACAGATGCAGCCAATGATCTATTAGCTGTTCAATGGACAAGCTTTTCACTTCTCATCTAATGTTAAATTCTAAAGAAGTAAAATGCAGATTTATCTACATTCTTTATTGTCACAGGAATCCTGAACATCAAGTTTACGAGTGAGACGTTGTTCGGTACCCCCAGTTCCTCCTGTTACTGCTTATGGTTCTTTAATCTTTCCCCTTCATCCTTTTGGCGCTGAATAAGGTGATTTAATGATTTATTAGATCTGCTGAATCTAGCAAAGCTACAAATCTTGAAGGCCATGTGGTCACATTGTTGAAACATGGGGAGCAGTCAGCCGCTGTAATCCCTGCTGAAATTCCCCCTGAGAGGGTCTCTTGTTGCTGCCCCTCCACTCCTCCTCTCCAGTAGTAAGAGTTGGGTTATGTGGTTGTCCAAGGATGCTTATGTGCCTTCAGGTTGGAAGACTTTCATCAGAGGACTGAGACGCCACACTGCAAAAACAGTTTGGAGAGTCAGACTGAAACCAAAAGAAAAGGATTCAAATTTCTGCTTTTATAATCAGCTTTTATTTTGATAGGAGCTTTTGGATTTCAAACATTTCCTGTGACTCTGGTTGGGCAGAATACATGAAAAGCAGACAAATATGGAGTGCTTACACTTTAGTGCTCCTCTGCGGTCATCTCTGTTACCTTAGCCCAGGTGTCAGCCTGAGGCCCTGGAGGGCTGCCGTCCTGCTCAGCTTCCAACCAACACATATGATCCAGCTAATGAGGTGGGAGGACGGTATCTGAAAAACCAGCAGCAAACACCCCAGGCTTAAACTCAGACTGAAACCCTTCAGTTTATCAGTTCCATGTTCTACCACTTCCTCCAAGAGCACACATTTAAAGGACTGCTGATCCAAATAAAAATGTTTTCCTCACTTTGATAAAAATACTTTTTTAAGCATCCTTTTCAATTCCACAGGTCAGTTAGTTAGATAAATAAGTAATTTATCAAACCTAAGATTTGTAGAAAAAACTTCAGCTTTGAAACTAACTCATATCTGAGTCACAGATATTTGTTGAAAGGTAACAAGTAAGGGTGTTTTTCTGTTGTTCTTTTTTAATAAAAATTCTCTGTGTGTGGGTGCGCGGCAAAGATCAAATCAACATTTATTATTATTACACAGCTTCAAAATGAAAAATGTGTTGAAAATACAACAATTAGAATTGGATGTATTATTTTCAAAATAATGACTTTAATTGGAGTAATTTCCATTATTCCTCCCTGCAACAGTTTGGTCCATAATCTGACCCCTGACACCCCTATCTATAATCTCACATGCCCTCCGCCTTATCAATCCTCCTCCACCACCACCTCTATCAAAGGCTTCCCTTCACATGTGGACAGATGAAAGAAAAAGGGGAACATTTGAGCTGTCGGTTTAAATTTAACACATTTTACCAGAAAGATTTTGCAAAATAATAAACAGAATGACCACATGTCCCTTGAGGTGCTTTACTATCAAACTCTTTCTGCAAGAAGCTTCAAAAAGGTGGGTAAATAGGAGAAAAACGGCTGATAAGGTTGATGGTGAGGATGACAGATGTGTGCAGGAGGTGTCAAAGCAAACAGAGGAGCCACAGGTGTTCAGACGGCTCACCTGACCGCAGAAACAGACACATCCAGCATGCATACCACGCAGCCGTGTGTCCTGCAGGAGTCCATGGCCCACCACCACACCCCCACCCACCTGGATCTGCTAAGACGTTCAGGTGAATCAGGATCAGTGATTGAAAAAGGACACTTATCACCAACTAAAAGGTTTAAAATGTCATTCTCAAAGCATAGAAGTGAATATTTTATCTCTAAATGTTCCCAAGAAATCAAATTTGAAAAGTGAGACAATTGTAAAAAATCTGCCTTGTAAACCATTACTTGCTCTGGATTGCAGGTCAGAATAAATCTCATGTTCGGGTTTTGTCTTTACACTCTCTACAATGATACCCTCTATTTTCTCACAGCCACTCTGCTTTACTCTGCAGCCCCCTCACCCCCCCACGATAAGCTGTGGTTGAGCCCTGACATCCCAAGTAATTTACTAAGTCAACACAGAGTGAAGAGGGCCCGTGTACTGCAGAGAAAGCCCCTCTATCCTCTGCAGAGTCAGTCCCAGAGCAGCAGACTGCAAATCACCCCACAAAGAAGAAACAGGTCGATTCTAATTTCAAATAAACAACAGAGCGCCGTTACAGTATTTATTTTATCAGCTTACATATGTATTAAAATGAGGTAATCATGTTATGCAATGGAGCATCCTAGAAAAATTACTAACTTATTGTCAGAATGTTATTTTGTCGCAGCATTGCTCTCTTGTATCGTTTGAATTCAAACTTCGTGATCACTGAGAGAAAGAAATCAACTGAAAGAGCTGCTATAATGTTTTTATAGACTTTATCATTTGACCTTCAGCTTTGTTTGTGTTAAATTAAACAGGGTGGAGTTGTGTTTCTGCGTGTTCTGCATGCTGGAGCCTGCACGGCCGGGGATGGCGGGTCTGAAGCTTCTCAGCGGACCTGTGAGGCTTTGCTTTGGGTGCAGCAGCTTTCTCATGCATGTGAATGAATAAAGGAGTGAGCAGCAGTAGTCTGGTCACCTGGACACAGTTTTTCGGGGATAGTTGCTGTTGTGAAAGCATTTCACTAATATTTTTAATTTCCATCTTTAAATGAGAAAATTCCGTTTTACATCTTTAATAAACAGACCAAATGTAAAGAATAAAATGATAAGTGGGCCTGTGGAGAATGGAGAATTTTTCTTTTCTGTTCCTGCTTTATCTTTTTGCCACAACCGGGTTTGTCTTGAGTAACCAGCTGTTTATGATCATCAGCTCTCAATGTATTTACATATAGTTTCCAGATTCCCAGATTTGAATAGTTCTTCTCTTTGTTCTGTCATGTTCCAAGTTTGTTTCATTTCCATCCCTTCAGATGGAAATGAGAACCTGAGAAGAATTTTGTGCATTTAAAGTTCATTTGACAAATTTATTTCTTCATTTTGGGTAGCTGGAAGCATTCAGTGTCCAAAAACTTCATAAATAAATAAATGAAATAGAAATTAGGATCTCCAGGGATAGGTTTCTTTCATTTGATCTCTGGATCTCCTATAGTCTTCTTTATAATATCTACATTAACTTAAAATGTCATCAAGAAATTTGTATTTCTTGTTTTCTGTAATAAAAAAAAAAAAAAGAAAATGTTTAGTATTGCAAATTTCATTTTTTAAACTCTATATCTATTTGAACATGTCAAGCTTTGACAGTTTGACCTCTTGGTTAAAAACTTTTGTTTAAAGATGTTAAAGTGGCAAAAAAAATGCAGAAAACTAAAAAGACAAAAGTCAGGTGCATGGATGACTAAATAGTTGAACTGACAATAATAAAAATGCAGAAAGTTTAAACATTAGTTTGTAGTCACACATCCCTGCAACAGAAATTAGTTTTTGTATTCAAACGCCTCATTAGGTTGATCAGAATAATAAGTTAAACAAGGCCAAAGCATCTGCACCTCATGATCTGCACGTCTTAGGAAACTTTTGAAGAAGAGCTTTTGAGAAACATTTTTAGTTTTTAGAGTTTCTGCCTTTATGAGTTGACTTGAATGGAAGTTTTTCTACAAAGATCAAAGTTCTAGTTTGTTTTACTCTGAAGGGCTAAAGAAGTTTTTCAAGCAAAACTAAGTTGACCTTATTGAAAAGGCAATTGTTGTGGATTTTTTTTTTTTTTTTACCACATGCGGTCAAATGCAATGATACAGCTGCAGAGATTCAGTCTGCTTTCATCGCATCAGCATGCAAACACACAGATGCTTGTTTGGGTGTCGCTCTGCTCTCTCTGCAGGCTCCTCCTTGTAAAGAGACCTCGGTAATCGCAGTGTTTGCTTTCCCATTAGACCTCTCTTCAGATGTGAGAGCGACCTGGATCAGTTCACTCTCCCTGGAGGTTTCTCCACCGCCTTCCAAAAAGAGCATGAAAAGGGAATCTGTCACAAAAGCAGCATGTTTTCATTCAGAGACAAACATCAGGTCAGACAACTCAAGGTTTGTAGCTGAATAACTCTTAATTATTGTCCCTTTCCGGTGCAATTGAGCAAGATGCTCCTGCACAGCTGTTGATCAGCAAACAAGAAAACTCCCAGCTATGAAGATGTAAAACAAGATACAAATCAGACACTGCTGTTCAGCTGTTGCTGCAGGAGCAGAAGTGCACAGATGTGCAACACAACAGAGAGCCCTCCTAAAACCTGAACATCAAACAGCATCCGGGCACGGACAAAGATTTAGGAAGAGATGACTTAAGAAGAACCTTATCCTGAACCGTGAGAGAAATGCTTCCTGTAGCGTCGCCCATGGGGATGCCCTGTTTATCACCCACAGAAATGCCCTGTTTGTCATCCATGGGGATGCCATGTGCATCGCCCACGGGGACATTCTGCGTGCCACCAATGAGAACGCCCTGTTTGTGGCCCACGGGAAGGCTCTGCTTGTCGCCCAGACGCCCATGGGCTGCCCTGCACGCCTCCCACGGAGACAACCTGACCTGTTCTTTATCTGCCAAAACACAGCAGAGATGGAGATTTTAAACATTTGTAGAGAAAATGAACCTAAGCCTACTTTCAATCATCCTCTGTCACTTTTTTCTGTTTTCCCAGGCAGCTATTTGTTTTACTAAAAACAGAACCAATAACTTTTTTTTTTACAGATTTCATCCTTTTTGTTCTATTGCATCCTTCATTACAGTAAAAAAAACATGTTTATAATCCAGTCAGGAGAGACAATACCTAAGATTACAGCTTATGATTATTATTTGTGGCTCATCTTATTTCTTTTATTAAAACTCATCCTTCAAAGACACTTTTTACTAGTCCAAGCCAGTAAATACTTTGTTTTAGTGTAAACATTAGATTTCATGTATTTATTGCCACTGAAAAAGCTCGTCCAGGTCACAGAGACGCTGCAGTTATCAATCACAAACACATGGTGACAGCTGGCAGTAAAATTTGTGCATTGACATGACTTGGCTCTGGTCAGCTTAAAACTCTGAAAGCGTTTCTTACATAATCCGATATTTGGTGGCACAGAAAAGCATTCATGCCTCATTTCTCCAAGTTTTCATTGGCTTTCCAAATGTGACTCGGTTATGTGTGCCTACACAACCTGCTTCCAATCCTTCTGTTTGTCTTTGCATATCATTAATAATTTCTCCCATCAGATTTTGAATTTCACAGTTCATTCATTTTACGCTTAATCATTTTCCTGGAAATAAAAGTTCCAAGTTCCCAAGTTGCCCTTGGTGGAAGGCTGGCACCAGCGGACCTGTCATCAGTGTGTGAATGGGACTGTGACTGTAAAGATGAGTAGAAAGATACACAAAGACAAATGTGAGTTCTGTTCTCTGATTGGAGAACAAAAATCTGCGCTCAACTCAAAACATTTTTTTTTTATCATCGACAGCAATGACATTTGTCAATTTTAATATTAATATATGTGATAGAACAATATAAATATTTGGACAGGGAGGGATGACTTAAAGCAGACTTGAGATGACACAAAATAAAAAAAAGACAAACTCCCAGAATTACTGCTGAACTTTCAGAAGAATAATCTCAAAGCTGCAGATGTCATCAGTGTTCAGTTCAGTTGCTGTTCATCACAGCAACAGTAGAAAAAAAACGTGTTTTTTTAATCATTATGAATATATAGAGAATATTCGTGAACATTTGCTCCTACAGCTGAGATACAGTATGAATGACGAGGTGATAATGACCTGCTCCCGTTTTCAGCAGGAAATGTCGTTATCAGTGACTCACCTGCAGACTACAGGCTTTATCTGTTGGTTTCCTGCAGATCAGGGGTGAGGAGATGGTACCCGCAACAGTGAGTTTACATAGCTCAGGTATCCTCATCGCCCTCCTCACATCTGTGCTCATCAAATGATAGGAACTAATCAGTGAATGGTGGCTTGAACTGGCAGGAGGATCTGATGTGACGGCAGACCTCACAGTTCCTCTGCACGCTCAGATTGCATCACAACCAAACTAACCTTCAACAACTGTTGCTTCCGTCAGCATTCATCAAGGTCAGAGATGCAAATCCAACATGTTCCTGACTTCCTCTGATTTCTGATTTATATCTTTGTTTCTAAAGACTGCTGACTAACTTTGGTTGAAAGCTAAAAGCAAATTGTTAAAATTGTGCCAATTTTGTGATTATTATTTGCAACACAAAGCTGTAAAAGTTACAGACGATTCATATTCCATGACAGTTTTCTGTTTCTGAGGCTAAACAGCTTCTGAAGACATCTTTATTTAGACACGCTTTTAGTTCGTTTTGGAACTACCCGTCTTGTTTTGAATTTTTAGTGTGTCTTATTTTGTTTTCTTCATTTATTTTTACATTTTACTTGTACATTGTAAAGTACTTTGGAATTTTATCTGTAAAAAGAACATTATAAATACATTCTTCTTCTTAACGCCATTTAAGAACAGACAGGAGATTAACTTGTTAGTAAACTAAGTTTTGATAAAACTCATTTTTTTATACAAATGGTAATGATTTTTTAACATCCATTAAGATCTAAAATACCATGGACATTTCTGGCAGCACCATCCTTCTTCCAAATCTAAGTTGTTTTTTTCTGTTAAGCTGTGTTTTTCCTTTGTTTTCTTGAATTTGCACTGTGATTATAAAGTGATGCTGCTGTTCTGGTTCTAAAGGTTTTGCTTTTGAAGATTAACTCTACGAAACTGTACACATAACAAACTACTTTTCAAAGAGTGAATTCAAAGAGTGATTCAGAGTCACTGAAGTGAAATGGTGATTCATGTATATGTAATCACACAGTAGGTTACAGGTGGAGAATTAAAATCTTCTATGCCTTCTTTCAGAATAATATTAGATTATGTCTTTAGAATCTTGAAATAAAATGGCAAAGTTAAAAACTATTTATTTTTTAACTTTAAATATAACAAACCAATTTGTACAGGAGGCATAGCAAACAAAGCAAAATGTGAATGACATTCTGGATGGTTTTTAAAAAACTGGTATGATCTGGTCTGAGACCGATTTCTAGATTGAGTTGTGTTACATGCATAAAAACATGCTTATAAATCCTGAGCAGAATTTAAATTGTTCTGTTTTAACACAAAACTTAGTCAACTGAAAATGTGATATGTAAAACTCAATTAGATTCATTGCAAAAATTGTTCTAAAATCGGCTTCCTCGAGTGTTTTAGTTCTCAGTCTAGCTGTAAGAACATATCAGCACACATCAGATCCTATAGGTAAAATTATTTCGTTTTTGAGAGCATTTGTTTATATGACATTCATATACTGGTAATGTAAACCTGCTTCCACTATCCCTGGGTCAGGTGATGTTCTGCAGATCACAACCTTTTTTGTTTTCTTAGAAAACATCTGAAACTGAAATTAGTTTCTAGAGTTTGAAGTTTTGATTCTCTTTACTCCTGAAGTTTTGCAGTTTGTTTCTTCCAAGCACAAAGCAATTTCTTCTAATATTTTTTTTCTGAATTTAAGATTCTGGTTTTGACCATCAAACTGATAAAGTCTCAGCTCCCACCAAACCCACTCTGACATTTTCAAGCAGCTCCATGTGCTGCACTGCTTGACCTCTGGCTTCTTCTTCACAAGGTGGCCAATTCTGTTCCAAAGGGGAGATCAGTCGGTATACAAAGGAGTACGCTTGTTCACTTTAGTCTTATCTTTCTTCTGATATGTGAGGAGTAATTCTGAAGAATTTGCAATTGTTTGCTGAACATTATCTGGTTAAAAACCCTTCTAATCCTAACTGCTAAAGGAGGAAAAATCTGCTTCTCTTGAAGTACGATGTTTTTCTCATTGTGCTAAACAGAAAAATCTCTGCAGCTCCTGCTTGTATTTTCTGAAAGATGGTAGGAATGTCAACTGAAAATGTTTTCCATCTTTGTTTTTGTATGTGCGCTTATAACTCCAATGATGCTTGCAGTCCAGAGGCTTTCAGGAAACACGTCAAAAACAAAACCCACATTTTTCTGTGGATTTGAACTCGTTGGGAAAGCAGCCTCAAGCCTTTTGTTTATCACAAGTTTGTGTTTAATCTCCTGCTTTTGATAGATTTACATTTTATTTCAAATATTTATGGAAATACTGAGCAACAGTCCTGTGTGGTCCTGTGGACAATGACACACGGATGCCCCTGGTTGCCCTCAGATCACCGGCCGGAGCGCAGAGTTTCCCCGCCATTTGGTGTCTGAAGCAGGGGGTTGGAGCTGTGGGCCCCCTCCTTCCTCGGGGTCATGGCGTGTGTGAAGGAGGGCGCCAGCACCGGCCTTTGGCTCACCCAGCCAGCTGTGTTGGTGCTGTCAGCCTCATTGGCCTCTGCCCCATCTCCTCTGCTCCCCACAGAGGATTATGGATCAGGAGTTCAGCCCGGAGTTTTATATTTGATCTCCACAATTACCATGCTGTGATGCATTCTATTGATTGAATCTGACGGTTTTACTATCAAACTGCGGGGGGGGGGAATCACCTGAGTGATGCGTTTTCCTCTAGAGATGTGCAGGTTTCTGGTTTGAGCCGACAAAGGAAGGGTTGGAGGTTAAATTGAGCAATGCTCTGTTGAGTTTGACAAAGACGTATCATCAACATAAAGCAGAACATTAAAGCAAGACCCCCTCCACCGTAAAGAGAGATTAGTTCACAGAAGCAACGAACTGTACAAGCAGACATGGAAGCGTTTCCAAACTATCTGGTCTGGTGGTGAAATGTCCCAAAAACAAGCTAATCTTACAAAGATGTGATGCTAATCAGAACATTTTGACAAAGCATTTCAGATCTTTGGGGTTTTTGTTGCATGTGACGGCCCAGCCGAACACGGCTGGAGCTTCTGTGTACAAGAAGGAACTTGTTCCGTTAGAAAAGCTTCCCTTTCAAACGAGAAGAGGAGATTTCCTAGTAGCAGCCAAATTACGATTCCAGTGTCCCTGCCACCATCTTGATAAACATACATAAACAGCACATGAGGGACAATAACTCACATTGTGCTGCAGATCTGAAGGCCTGCAGTTTCTTTTCACTGGATGATGATCACAGAAGGATTTCCTATTCTTCTTTTAATGCATCTCGGGTTTGTCTTTTTCAGTGGGGCCTAGAAAATCAGAAATTGTAAAGAAAAGTGAAACTCTGTACATCAAAAGTATGTCAAAGAGACTTCAGGAAATCAGTAAGCAGCTTGATGGACATTCATTTCACTCTTTTTGCGTGTAGGATTCCTGCCAAGAGTCCCAGCTCACTCTGCATTTTCAGCTTCTGTGGTCTTCTCTGATTTCCACACTTTAAAAATGGATTTGAATCTAAAAGTTTGTCCTCACGCTGGCTTTAAAACTGGAAAGAACATTTCTGGTTTTGTTCAGAAGGCATTAACTGCTATTGCTTCTGATTTTATGGAAGGAAATCCAAACTTTTTTTTTTTTTTACTGTTGTTACTGTTTACTACTGTGTAGTGTGACAAAATACTCAAATGCACTTTCACTGTTCCTACAAAAGGGTTCAAAAGCTCAGAGTTTGTTTGCGTTTTTTCATGATTCAGGAGCTGTTTTCTAGGTTTGTAGTGTCTTGTCTTATTTAAAGTTACAGTTTTAGGTGTTAATAACTAAAGATAACGATCTTATGTGGTGATTCTTGATCTACTTTCTCCTTTAAACGTCTATGATTACTTCTTTCTTCCTATTTCCTGATGTCTGCTGGCCATAAAAGCCTCCTAAGATTCACAAACCGAGTCAGGTCTGCTTTCTTACTCATGTCCTTGTGTGCAATGACACTCAACTGATATAAATCATGTATTTAAGCCTCACTGTATGGCTAATTAATGCAGTTTTTTTCCTCACACTGAACATAGTTTGTCTGAAACCCAATAAAATACTTGAGCATGACACCAGTGTAAACACAGAGAGCTGGCGCTGCCTTGGTGCCAGTTCTGCGTGGCACACTGTACTCCTTGACAAATCCTGCAAACTCTTTCCAAAACAGGCATGCTGGCTTGTCACATAAGACATAGACTGTTGGAATGCGACTGAAAGGAGCTCTCAGCGTTCACCGCTAGAAAATCATCTATTCTAAATTAATGTCTTTGAGGGTCCAGAACAAGAAACTGACTCTCTGACTTTGTGCTTTCAAAAACTTTTTTTTAGCTCAGAAAAAATTTGATAAGATAAATGATTCTGTGTAACTCTCATGAGCATGGGGGCTGCATTTTGGTAAACTAAACTAAACTAAACTAAACTAAATTAAACTAAACTAAACTAAACTAAACTAAACTAAACTAAACTAAAATAAAAAAAATAAAAAAAAATAAAATAAAATAAAATAAAATAAATTAAATAAATTAAATAAATTAAATAAATTAAATAAATTAAATTAAATTAAATTAAATTAAATTAAATCATGAATATGGCTGATCAAATTCACCACTGATGTCTAAAGTCATTTTTTTTACCTTCACTAATTATTTGTTTATTCATGCTTCCAAACCACAAAATTCTAACTCTTTCCCACCTTAAACAGTTCAACCAAAAAATCTTGAAAAATCTGTTTTATTTGCATTTTTTAAAAACAGACGGCATCAAAATTGAATAAAGATAAACTCCTCAGGAAATAAGATTTTTTTAGCAGCAACACACAACTCTGATTTTGCCAGAGTTTATTGCAAGTCAGTTTATTTCCTGTCACAAAATATTTCACTGAATTATTCACAGAGATTATTTTCACAAACTATTTGACCACTCAGAAACATTTACAAATATGTCCTTTGAACACAAGTTTCATGTTATAGGGAACCAGAGACAGCGGTACCACCACCTGAAGTGACAGAGACACCAAATTGGGCCAAATTAGAACATAAAATTCCAAAAAGATCAATTTCTCAGACATGAACCCCCCAAATGTTCAATTGTGGATCGATCCGTCTAAACCGGAGCATCTTCAGGCCTGTGGATCAACGTTTTCTCTGGTAAATGAAGACAGAACATGCCCACAACCAAACGTGATGGTAAAAAGATCCAGCTTCATCTCTGATTTACAATAAATCCTGACAGATTTTTGTGTCCACCAAACAAAATCTATTAAAATATTCAGACTTTTTTACATATTTTATACTAAATATGTATTTTAATTTCTAATCCTAACTTTTATATATTCTTTTAAACATCATAATTTCGTTGACAATAAAGGAAATTGAAATTATGTTTTACATTTAGTTTCGCTGTACTTATTGTGGATAATTTTGTCTACAATATTTCCGTGTCTGTTGGTGCCACAGATCTCTTTAAGAAAAGTGTTATAATCTCTTTTGTCCTCTCTATCTTATGACATTGCTGGGTTGAAATATGATCACAAATGTTATTTTTCTCAATCTGTGGTCATTTGTTGCATGCTTTTTCATCTCCAGTGCTCCTTTTATGTGACAGTCTCCTTAGAGATTCTCCTTCTGCTTTGATTGGGAAAGTGATTGGTGAGAGGACAGCTGTTACACAGATGCAGTTGTCCATCAGCAACGGAGTTCAGCAGCAGCAGTGCCTGCTGTGGGAAACAACGGCTCCCAGCTTCTTTCACCTGCACGGAAAGCTGGAAACAGCAAAGGAAAATAGGGAAAACATTCTTCAATATGTGACAAATTGCACTAACTGCCATTAAAGAGAATTCTAATAGCCTTAGACAGGTTGGGTTTTTTTTTTCTTTGAGCCACTTTCAGCTAAATCCCACAGAAACAAGTCTTTAATCTGGGATCTAAGAAAGAGATAAATCCTGGAGCTGCTCCATCGACCGTGAACTGAAAACCGACATGCTGGATTGTGCAGCAACTGCCTGAGCTTTTACTCTCAAGTGTGTTTGACAGCAACATGAACTGTTATGAATATGTGACTCTAGTATCCATGAGTGTCAGCGAAGGCTTTTTGTGTCGTGGATGCAGCTGGAACAGTGGTTTTAGCAGCAAGTAAATAAAAAAAATCTGAAAACAAGTGTTTGCGCGGCTCGGGTTTCAGGACTGGGGAATTAATATTTCTCATTGGAAGTTTTTTTTCCAAGTTTGCAAAAGCACTTAAGCAATAACATAAGAATTTACAGCTGGCTGCTTCTTTTTTAACTATTAGGAATATTCGTCTTTAGATCATTGAATTCTCTCCGTAAAACCTACACAGCAAACACAATTTTTTTAAGAAAGTAGGAAGAAAAGAAAATATGTTTTATTTTCTGTAAATGTTCTTATGATGAAAGTTTTTCAAAAACAAAGTAGTCTTAGTTTGAGAAAAAACATCTTGGAGACTGTATTTTTTTCTTATAGTATTTTTTATTCTTATTGAAAGAAAATTCACCAGTGAGGTAAGACTTTTGAGTTATATCTCAGGGGCTTGTTTTTGCAGTTTACTTGAAAACCAAACCTTTAAAAGTCTTCTAAGCTAAAGGACTGATGGGCAGGAACACAAAGTGATTTCATTGATGAGGTTTGGAGCCAAAAACTTTGTCAAAACCGTGCAAAAAACCAAACACGAGTCTCTAAAATTCCTTTTTGTTTTCCTCTGTCTGCTGCCAAAAGAGGTTTGTGAGGTTCAGGTTGTTTTTTGTGAACTCAGTTTCTCAAAAAATAACTAAATATTAACACAAAAGAAAAAATGCTGTAGATTGAGTTGTGTACTATATCAGATTTTCCTCTTTTGAAGTCTAAAGCTGCAAATGCTTCCATGTTTCATCTTCACAGAGCTTGAATAAAAGCCTGGCTGCCCTGCTCTCCTCACACAGGCACCTTTTTACAGTCCCACATATGACAAAAGCCCATGTTTACTTCACTGGGAATTATTCCATACATCCTGTCTGTAGGGCCGCCTTCCATTGTTTCCTTTACCTGAGCAGGTAAGCACAGATTCAGCGCTTTTCTATCTGAGTTAAGTGGGTGGAAAAAAAGCAGAAAGTGTATAAAAGAAGAGACGTGAAGGAAGTCACAGGAGTGAGGTTAAGAAGCCCCGTGTGATTTGGAGAAGGTATGAAGGCCTTTGAAGCGGATGAGGGTAAGGGGACATCCAGGCATTACAATGTGGTTTTGTATGGCAGCAACATCTTAAAGACATGACGCTATTCCTGTGTCGCATGGCCTTCACAATACATGACATATTGGCTATAATATGAGTGTGGTGATAAGGAGCCTCAGTAAAGTGAACCATCATGGTCATGAGATGTGTTTGTGCAATCAAGGAGAAGTAAACAGATGATATAGACCCATATCTAAAAACAGAAAACTACGTGATTTCCTGCATGATAACCAGGCAGTCATTTCAATCTAATAAAAGTCCAGATTTTCAGCCAACATTCTGTCAAAGATCAGAAAGGATTCAGGCGGTGTGGTACTGCCCTCTAGTGTCTGTGTGCTCGTCTTGTGAGCTCAGGCGTGAGTTTGTTTGAACGTCTATAAATAGCCGCGTTCTGAATGAAATCCTCATGTTTCCTAAAGAAAAGATAATCTTCCATCTGAAATACCTTAATCACCTTATCTGTCCGTGTGATGGTGGTGCGTGTGTGAATGAGGCAGATCCTCCCACAGGTGAACGTCTTTCCTGGAATTCCCATCATTCCTTTCAACCCAAGATAGAAGCAAATACCAAAGGAGTTCCCTACCTGTGGAGCACCACCATCCTCCTCTCATTTGTTTGTTATCAGACTTTTGACTGAGAACAAGAGTCTCATTGGTCTCAGGCGGATGAACTGCAGCTCAGGTGGAACGAGCTCAGATCACACTATGAGTCACGCTGATGTTTGAGGATCTCGAACACGTTACGTTTCTGCATCAACATGAACTTCACTGTCAGATGTTAGAAGAAGAACAAAAGATCAAATCAAAAGTTATTTTTGTTTGGATGAAGTTAGTTCCATCCGTTTAATGTGATCTTCCCGTTTTAGAACCTGATCATAGTGGTTCACTCAGCATTAAAAAATAATAACAATAAACAGTGTCACCAAAGACATGGAACATATTTTTTTAAACATCATTTACTTTTGTTTGACATTCAAAACAGTTCATGACAGTTCTACAGAGGAGTGAAGCTGATGAGTCTCGACGGAGTTATGACTACGGTGGAAGCCAGACCGAGGTCAGAGGTGGACATTTGTGATCCACCGGAGATGAACAGCTCATAGATGTTCTGGAGATGCATGCAGGGAAGAAGGTGGAGATGATTTGGGCACATTGAGAGGAGAGACACTGATGATGTTGGTACAAGGAGCCTGAGGTTGGAGCTACCAGGAAAGGCCAAAGAGGAGGTTCATGGATGTAGAGAAGGAGGACATGATGGTGTGGGGATGGGGATGGCAGGAGGATGCAGGATTCCTTGTGGCACCCCCTAAAGGGAGCATCTGGAAGAGAAAGAATAAGATTTGAGTGAAATTCCAGGTTAGAAATGACTGTAATGTATCTGACTGTAAGACTGGAAGTTATGATTGCTAATCAGTTTGATGGACGACAGACAACAAGTTCTTTATGTTTTTGTTTCATTCACAACAAATAGTTACTTGTGTTTTAATAGAAAAACATTCACATCATCAACACAATAAATACGTTTTTCATATAAAGAACAAAAATGAATTAAATGTTAAACCATCGTACTCTTTTATTTGCTTTGAAGGTCTACAGAAATACTAGATTGTGTCGTAACTTCCAGGTAACTAATTTTAAATTACTGGATACATGCAGAATCACAGAACAGGCTTGTAATTTCCAAACAGGGCCCTCTTTTTTTTTTTTTTTTTTTTTTGATAAATTGTTGTTTTTCTTTTAAACTTAAAACTTTGCTTATCTGGAAAGAGAAATATCCCAGAAAACTGTTATTTCTTTGGAAGAACAATGAGGTGGGACGTAAACTGTGAATAAATTCTATGCTTAAAAAACTGAAACACCAAATTTAAAATTTCACAAAAAGAGAATTTTCTGCAAATGTTTGCATGTTTGTGTGAATATGTTTGTTCCACACAAACAAAAATCAAGTCCAGCAACAGAAGCGGAAGAAGAGCCTCTGTCCTCTGAATTACATATAAAAAAAGTCAAGATCTAAATAGAACATTTTGATTTTATTACTAAGCCATGCAAACCAACGCTGCATTCTTTGTTTTTTTTTCTGACATTGACAGTTCCATTTTTATTCTTGTTTATATCACCAAAAAACTGTCCTAAAATAGAAACCTCTATGATTAGTGTGTCAAAGAATAAGTACATGTATAAATTCGTACTTTAAAGTGATGCTGAATGCATGAGTGACTGAGGTTGAGACACTGACTGACCTCCACCCCTCTTCATGCACCTTCGCACTAAAGGGTCACTTTGATTTGATCATTCATTGATCATTTCATTGCACGGTGCCGTGATTTTACAACACAAGAAGCCAGCTTTAGAAATGTATCTGCAAAAACTTTTAATCTAAAGTAATTACTCCAATCTCAGATTATAGATGTAAACCTATATTTGATTGAACATCTGTCTGTCAGAAACTGAAGCGTCATAACACTCAATGTGTTCGTTAGTGAGGGCAGTTTTTTAAGGGCTTTCCCTTGTAGGAGGCATCAAAAAATCCTGTTTCAACTGAAGCCGAACTCCGTACTTTTATGACCACAAGGGGGCAGTGTTTACCTTTTCTTTGCCAAAGAGTAGCCTAATCTGACTAAATAGTCTTAATGTAAAATAATTCGAGGTATAGATTTAATTTGTGGGTTAATTCAATATATGAACAATCTACACCTGACCTGTTCATTCAACGTTCACAGGAACTTTAATTTTGCACCAAGAACGTGGGTTTGGGTTTTCATGTATTTTCTTTTCATTTTTTTTTTATTACAAAAAGATGTTTAAACTATTTATTGCAGATTCTGAAACTTAGAGAAGAAAAACAACCAGAGAAAGAGGGGAAATGTTCTGATATTTGATGTTATGCAGATAAACGGACAGGGGAGTAATGCTGATTAAGACCAGATGTTGGTTGGGATCCAGCTTTCAGGAGGAGGGTCGTTTGGTTTGGAGGAGGAGCTGAGGGTTTCCTCCGAATCACACAGGCTCAAAGGGTAGTTTAGATCCTGGTCCAGTCAGCAGAAGCAGCAGCTCCTCTGAGGAGGAGGAGGTTCCGGAGGAGCAAAGATGGACCGTAGCAGGGTCGGACAGAGGATGCGCGCCGCTCTGGCGGGACTGCAGGAGCTGCAGCTCCTGAAGGACAGGCAGCGGGATCTGGTGAGCTGGGCCCTCAGGATGGACCGAGATGACCCGGTCACTTCGGTCCACGCCGAACCGGACGGAGCAGGAATGATGGGAACCGAGAAGCAGCGGCTGGAAGCGTCTCTGAGCACCCTAAAGCAACAGCTGGTAAGAAAAAGGTTCTTCAGAACTTATTGGATCACTAACTTAAGTTCAAAGTTTAATTTTTTATCGTATTTAACGGAATGAGTCCATGAATGAACGTCACCTGTCAGCTGATGCCCATGCGCGTTCACTGCAGTTCTTAGCAGACAGGCTTTAATGCGTTCAGCTGGGGGTTGGAAGTATAGGTGTCATAAATCAAGCTTCACTGAAGGGCCCAAAGGACTCCTCAGTTGTGTGTGCGCGCGCGCGCCGTGCACGGCAGCTCCAGGGGGGCCAGACCTCAATCATTAACCGCTAAAAGCCAGGAAATCGAATCCAATGCGTTTCCCCCCTTTGCTGAGTGAAAGGAGCCTCATCCTCCAGGAGGGGGCGCTGCTGCTGCCAACAGCTGGCGTCCATGACCAGCTTTTTCCGTTCACGCTGCTGTTTAAGTCATTCACGGGAAGAGAAGGGACTCATGCGCCCGAATCCACAGAAGAGCTGGGAGCATTTGCCAGAGGCTTTTCGCCCTCACAGTTCTGCCCATCAAACAGCAAATGATGCGCTTTTGCTGCATCCAAAAAAGAGTGTGTAAATAAATAGGTGCTGCAGAGACCAGAACTTCTGATAACACTGTGAATACTCAACACACAGACCCCAACCCCCAGTTTTTCCTCTGTCCTAGTTTACACAAAGGCCCGGCCCTCGCTGTGGGGGAGAACATAAGTTCCCCTCCATTGCTTCTTCCAGGCTCCCCCAGTGCTGCTGGGGTTAATCATCAGCCACAGCTGAGACACTTTTGTTTTCCTCATGACTGTACATTATTGTTCTTTATCTAAATAATAACCCATGACTTCATCTAATTATCTCTCTGCTGTCACATTCTTGTTTACCGACTGATAACCTTTCATATCTGTTTCTCTCATTTTGTTTTTTTAGCTCCTTAACTTTCTTTTTTCTCAGTAAATCTCCCAGATTCATCCTTTTGGGGAAGTTGAAATGCATCATTTTACTTTACTTTATTCTTTTCCATTTCTATAGTCTCGTCTTCGTAAACAAGATGTTGGCCTAAAGACGCACTTGCAGCAGCTGGACCAGCAGATCAGTGAGCTGAAGCTGGACGTCAGCAAAGTCTCCTCAGAGCAGCTGGAGAGCGACAGCAGGCCCAGTTCTGGTGAGTAAACTCAAATTTGAACTCGTTCTGCATCCGTTTCATTGAAGGGTGTGCCATATTCTTATGAGGGGATTCATGGTGTTCTTGGTAAAGTGGATCATCTGTCACACTACAATGTTCTTCAGGTTTCTACGAGCTCAGTGATGGAGGCTCTTGTTCTCGATCCAACTCCTGCACCTCCGTCTACAGCGAGTGTCTGTCATCCTCTCAGACGAGCCTTGTTCCCATGAGCCCTGTGAACTGTCACAAAAGTCCACCGTCACAAGTTAGCGTAGGCCGGTGCCGTTCAGCCGACGAGTGCCCACAACAGCCCAGTCCAATGCGGGCCACGGGCCTTCATCTGGGCAGCAGCCGGATCCGAGCAAGTGCAGCCGGACAGACACGACCCAGACCCGTGTCAACAGGTACAGATCTGTTGCTCATTCCACCTGGGTCCATCACCACCAGTTGTTTTTTACATTTATATGTATGCTTTTGTTTTCATTTCTAGGGGACCTTGAAAAAATGATGGCTCAAGGAGGAGGCCACTTGAAAGCTGTGGATTTAAAAAAGAACTTTTTATGCCCAAACCTGAAGGCTTCCAAAGAAGATTCCAAGTTTCAGCAGCATCTAGAATCCCTCTGTGGAATGGATGTGTACCGCTACCCCAGCCCCCTGCATGCGGTGGCCCTGCAGAGCCCCTTATATTCCCACAGGGGGGAAGCTGACCCTCCTGGACTGATTGAGGATCAACGAATCCTAGTAAATGATTGGGAAACTCTCCAAATAGGTTATGAGTTCAAGACCCTGGGTTACATTGACAGGCTCGTCCAGCGCAACCTGAGCAAAATTCAGAGTGAAACAGCCACAGAGACATTGAAGACATGTGTGAGCTGCAGCAAGAAGCCTGTGGAGCATGTGAGGGTGTTGACTGAAGTGACTGACAAGGAGCTGTCCATGCATCCTGCAGCCAAGACAAGGAACTTCATTCCAGTGAACAATGATCAGAAAGGACCGTTCCTGACATCTTCCAGCCAAGAACATGCAGAGACCAGAACCCAGAAACCAGCAGGGAGAACCACAGAGGTTCCCCACCAATTCCCCTTTCCTGCTTCCACTGAGGAGTACAACCCTGATAAGGTGGCTTCTTCATTCATGAAGAACATGGAGATGCACTATGAAGAAAAAGTCAAAATTGCAAAAAAACATTCTGTTGAAAATTGGAGTGACCATCCTGAGTCCAGACCACAAGAGAGGAAGCCTCCCAGAGAAAGGCCAGCGATGGCTCACAGCTCCATCACAGAGGAAGCTCGCTGCTTTGAAGTTCCAAGCGGTCACACAGGCTCACCCGAGTTCGTTCATGCCGAGTTTCTCCCTGCTGGAGCTCAGAAGGTCAAGATCAGACAAGCAGACCGGAAAACCAAAGCGGTGAAGCTCAAGAGAAGAAGCAGTGAGAAGCATCGAGCCATGAGGCAGCAGAATGGCTGCTCCTCAGGAGAAAGGAGCAGGGAGACCAATAGTCGGGGAAAGGGGGAGCTAAGAAGACCAGGGAAGCCTAAAGAACCGCCAAGAGTGAATCCCTACCCCACAGAGGAGCTCAGACCAGGTTCAGGCTCAGACTCCAGTCTTTACAGTCCTGGACTCACAACTACCAATAAGACCAACACCAGACCACTCCCCTCTTCAAAGCTGATCAAAAGCCGGCAGCTGCACTGCCACGAGTACGCGCAGCCTGCAGAGCAGAGGAAGAGGAGGCAGATGGATGCAAAATCGTCTTCTAACATGGACATGTTCCAGGCTCCGAATGCTCGCCGTCAGAAGTCCAAAGAGCCCCATGCTCTGGCACTTTGGAGCATGCAGATGGTGCGTAGTACGAGTGCCAGGCAAGGCCAGCGGATGAGAACTCGCCCCATCCAGTCCTCCATGTCCTCCAACTCTTTTCTCCAAAGTCTGAATGCTAAATACCCCTCAGCCCCATTTCATGCGTCCAAACTCTATCCGCCGAGATGCGAGTCGGAGTACTCAGCCGAGTGCGCCTCGCTGTTCCACTCCACCATCGCTGAAAGCAGCGAGGGCGAGACAAGCGACAACACCACCAACCGCTTCGGAGACAGCGAGTCCAGCCAGAGCTTCCAGTCACTGTCTGACTCCAACAGCAGCCTGTCCCTGGATGAGGAAGACCTCCATGAGGAAGACGCAGAGTTGGTGTGGGTTGAGGCCTCATTGGGCCCCACGACTCCTGGATGCCCCCTCAAGCAGATCCCATCCCGCCCCGAGCCCTCAGCCTGCCGCATTAAAGCTTCCCGAGCTTTGAAGAAGAAGATTCGCCGCTTTCAGCCCGCCTCGCTGAAGGTCATGACCCTGGTGTAGAAGGCTCCCTCCAGCAGAACATGACCTCCTGGGAAAAAATTGAGTCAGAGGAGCCTCAGTTCAGACACATTTCATGAAGCCTGTCAGAACAGCAAACTGAGCTGCAATTGGACTCTGTTTAATAGAAAATAAAACAAAATAAACTACACTAAAAAGACGTGGTTTTCAAAATGAGCATGTATAATCCTATTATCCCATTTCCACGTCATGATTTGCATATGTTTCTGTATGTATTGCTCTTATCAGTGGTTGTTTTGGTTTCTTTCATTCACATCATTGCCGTTTTGATGACTAATTTCTTCTACACTTTAATCTGCTTTTTTGTTGTAACTAAACATGATTGACCAATTCTAATAAACTGATATTTAATATACACTCAGACACTCAGAGGTTTTTGTTCTATTTTTCTTCTGTTCTTAAGAGAAAAATTAAAAACGCAGGATGTCTCCGTAATCATAAACCCAACCTTTTCTCGGTGAGTGAAATGATCTCATCCTGTGACTTCTTTCTTCTGCTGGTAGCTATTTATGATGAAAAATGCTCCAGTTAATCCTGACAGAGGCCAGCCAGTTTAGCATAGATAACTTTTTATCTGGTTTCCTGACTCTTCCCAGCTGTTAGATAAAGAAGTTCCAGTTTCAGACAATCGTGTTTAATTAGAGGCTGAAGCTTATCAGTCTTGCTCATATGCCCTTTAGGTAAACACGTGCAGTGAAGCACTGGCTGAAAACACACGTGTGTACAGTTTCACAAACAGACATTATGATAATGACAGTGGAAGTTGGGGTTTGTGTGTGGGACAGACAGTCCTAACTAAGACAGTTCGTGCACGAGGCAAAGGGCAAGCAGGATTTAGAAGGACGAAAGATGATAGGAGGCTCTCATGAAGGGCTTAGACCTGGAGCAGCTGCAGAAGGTTGAACAATAATCACGTTTGTCAAATCTGCTTTAATATCTGACCATTAAAATTATTTTTTGAGCTCTGTCCTCTTATCTGGAAGTCACTGTCTGACCTGTATGTTTTCAGCTAAGAAACGTTTCAGTTTCAAGTTCAAAAGAGAATTATTTTAACAATCACAAATCACTCGTTACTAAGTCTTCCAGTCTTTGTTAAAATGTTAATTCCAAAGGACTTTTTAGAACAAAATCATCAGCATTTAATCCTCCGTCAATCACACCGCCGGTTCAGAGGCCAAAGAAGAGCAAAAATCCTCCCCATCAATGACAGCCTTAACAGAATCTAAAAACAAGTTGCTACAATTGAAACTAGTTATCAAGATCTGTACATCCAGCTGACCCCCCCACTGCAATAGAGACAGCAGAGGTCTGGAGGATTAGCGCCGCTGTTCTCTGCCCGGCTGGGAGGGAGGATGACGGGATCTGGACTTGTCTTTGATGTTGAGCAGAGCGGGATTTTGTCAGCTTGACTTTGTGTGCTGGCTGACCTCTGGAGTTGTAGAACAGGCTCCTTTCTAAAGGACCAGCTTCCCTCAATAGAGAGGTCAGAGGCTTTGTTCTATGTCTGCTATCTCTAGGCTTTCTGTTCACTCCATGTTCACCAATTACTTTCTTTTGACTCATTGTCTGTTGAAGCTGATGGCTTCTCCTGTTTCACTGCATTTTTGCTCACACACACATGAAAAGTGCATATGAAGTTAGGCCCAGCATCGGTATTTTCTGACATTTTATTGGATTAAAACCCCTCTGGATTGAATATAAACACACTGATACACACGATTCACATGGATCACCTTTAGTTATTGAACAGATAACCTTCAAACATTTATCAAAGAACACACTGGATTTTTTTGGTCCACAGCAAAGTTTCTTTTGGGTTGGAGATCATCTGAGTCCTGGTCAACCTAAATCCTGGTGCAGTTTACGATGCAGACGGAATGAAGATGAGTGAACAAACAAAAACCTCAGCATTTATACCCAGACGTCAAAGTTCAGGTCAGAAAACAAAAGAGACGTGAGGAGGTAAAAGCGTTTCAGACAACCAGAACCAGTGGGTTGATTGTTTTCTTACCAGCCAGAGCTCATTTAGATTACTAACACACACTCCACAGCTGTAGTATGTGTCAGTCGGCTGCACTGTCCCAGTGTGAAATCACCCTCCGAGAAACAGCCAGAGTTTATCATGATTTGTTGTTCTAGACTCCTATAGGGTCTCATAAGGTTTGTACTTTAAAAGCATCAGCAGGACACAAATATCTGACAGGCATTTTTCACACACACTCTCTGAATCTTTCAGCAGCACAACACATTTGAATATTTAACAAACTAAAAATAGTTCCTCTTGTCCTACCAGTGCTGTGGAACCGAGTCAGTAATCTGAGTACATTTTTGTCTTGGTTTTCAACGTTTGACAATAACCCAAATCTCAAAGCCTTTGGCATGCTGATGACTTCAAAAAGAGGAGGAGAGGGAGAGCATAAAAGGGAGTAGCACCTGCTGGTAAACTGGTTCACCACAGGTCACTAATGGAGGAGGGTGAGGTCCTCTCCAATCCATCCACACTACAGCCCTTCCCTGTCCATCTTTGAGCGCCCCAGCAGTTTGTCTGTTTTATCTCATCAGTTCAGTCTTGTGTTTTTCCATTCCCATACCTTAGCTCACTTTCTTTTTTTTCGTTTTCGTTCCTTGGATTTATTGTTAATGCATCAATTATTGCTTGCACAATATTTTTGAACTTTGCACTCCTATCTATGCAAAAAATGTAGAAATGATGCAGGATCTTGATTCAACTTCAGGTTGAAATTCAAGCTCAAGAAATCCTGTCTATGAAACAGTTTGGAATGTCAAACTTCAGTGCTGGTGCAGTCACCTGCATGAGAACAGGTCTCTCTACAGAACTGTCTTTTAGCCTTTAGGGTAAAGAAGCTGAAAAAAAATCAACATGTTTGTTTTTTTTCTTTGATGAAATGGAGCACAGAGTGAGGGATGATTCTGGTTTTGTCTCATCCATCCTTGAAGCTGCAGCTTCCTCACTAGAAGGTGTTTCTGTTTTCCATTGTAGTTTCTTTGGTTCAGAGTCTGCTCCATTGTGAATTGTGAGTCACGGGGAGGGAGGGTCTCCAGTGTATGGGATGTCTTTTGTCTCCTTACTGTACATATGAATGAGGCTGGACTGGAATGTCCATTCTCATGAATGTCAATAGTCTGAACCCTCAGTGAAGGAGCAGGCTCCTCTGCCTGAGCAGAACAATGGAGATAGGGATCGAACAGGCGAGGCCGCCGAGAGTTTAGGAAAGGAGTGGGATGAGATACCAGACAAGTGTGGAAGATTTAGAACGACTGAGACAGAGCATGAAGATGAATGAAAAGACATGGAGATGCATCACGGTGCACTCCTGCAACTGCTTTGCTGGCCCATCCTCGACCACCACCTGCTCCATCTTAAGCACATCCTGTCATTTAATACCTAATCCCTTCATTCACTGCAGCTTGTTTGCTAACCATTGTCTCAACTAACATCCAGCTGTGGTTCAAAAGTTCGCTTGCAGTCTCAGAAGCATTGTGAGAGGCATCACCCCTGGTCAGTAATTGTCTGAGGGGAAGAGGGAGATGAGTCTGCAGGTTTGAAACTTCCATTAATTTAACATAAATCTGTACATAATGATCACAGGGATGCAGCACATGGATGGCGTTAATTAGGCACCATGCCATTTTAGCGTGTTTCCATGGAAACATGTATTTACTTATTAGCAGCTAACTCAGAAGACAGCTGAGACTGAAGGGAGTGTGATTGATTTTTGTTAAGAAAGAGACCAAAAAGGAAAAGATGAACCACCCTGAATTCTCCAAAACGTCTGTGTCTTCTGCTCTGCAACCAGAACGATTTTCAGTTCAGGTATACATAAATTGTAGCAGGATTATTTTTACTAGTATTAGCAGATATATAATCTGCACTTGGTCAATCTGCAAATATTTATCAATTTGCTTCTTCCCTTTCAAGCAACAATTCAAACTCTATTTGACAACCAAAAATACTTAATAAATCAAATGTAATTTGTGTGTACATGACTTCAATTATGTCTATTTATGATTGTGAATAATTACACTGTTAAGAAGATAGCATGTTTTTAGTATTATTTTCAAATCAATGTATGACTTAATAGTTGAAATAAGGTTTATATCTGTGATTTGTCATGTTTTATTGTATTATTCCATTATTTTTAATGCTTGAAAATGACCAATAAATCAATCAAACAAGCACTGTCATTGAGCACAAAGCTCTGCTGTAGACCACAAAATAAAACCAGAATATACAGTAAGTGCAATTTCCATGTAGGTGAGGATTTTCGTATGGTCACATTTCTTAACAGTTTTTTTTAATATATCTGACACCTGTCATTGATCTGAGTTTTTCTAGCATGAATATAGACTTTCCATGTCTCTTTTCCAGTTTGCTTTTTTCCAACACTCGAAGAAACCCAAACCAAATGAAGAAAAGTTTGGGACATTCCCAGCCCAATAAAGTTTCAAATCTAGCTCAAAGGACTGTGCTGGTGTAAAAACATTTATTTGACAAAATCAAGACGCATAACACAATAAGCAGCTAAAACTGTATTTTTGCAATAATTAAGGGATTTGCTTGTCATCTCTGTTTTGCCTAAACATGTTGCTGCTTAACCTTTGGAAAAGAGTCTAGCCAGGTCTTACAACAAGCCGGGGTGTCTGGTTGTCTTTGGTAATTGCCTCACAGAGCTCATTTAGATTATGGGTCTTTACCTGAGTTTTGTAACTGTCATAATAAGGTCAGAAGGTAAATGCTGGCCATGATGAGAAGAGCTTTCAGGTGAATTCATGAGCTTCCTTTTTGTCCCTCTGTGAGGACATCCTGGCAGTTTTATGGCCAGGATGTCCTGCGTCGACCCAGGGGACTTGCTTTTGTCCAGCCCCAGGCTCTAAACAGATCAATTGAGGCCGTCCTGCCCACGCATCCTCACAAAGTAACGAACCTGCCTTATCTTGATGTCGCTGTCTTTCTTTTTCGATGTGTGGTTTGTGAAGAAGCTCTCCAGGCCCCGTTTCAAACAAAAATAAGCTCAGACTCTTCTGAGGCGGTGTGGGGGAGATCAAAAGAGCAGTGAGAGTGACAGCTGGTCCTCCTCCTGAGTTGACCCCCTGATAAGATCAGAGTGACAGGAGAACATGGGACCCAACAGGTAACCTCTCTCCCACCCCAGCGCCCCCCCATACTGCTCCCATATGGCCTCTAACATGCCCACACTACACTCCAGTTCTTCCAAGTACATCCAGACGTACATCAAACCTGCTGGACTCAAACGCCTGCAGGAACTGCAGATTTAGAAATATTGTTTGATCACATCCTCGTGAAACTGCATCTCTGGCTTTGAAAAAGTGGCTTTTTTTCAACCAAAATAGGCAGTGGCTTCAAAACTCTGTGAACAAAATTGAAAGAGGATCATTTTAATGTATTTATTTTAGTTTTTTTTTTTTAAAACAGGTTTAGATGCTTTTAAAATAGCAAATTTTCCTCAAGCAATTGCTTTTAGGTTTTGAAGGAACAAGGTGAGATAAACAACTACAACACCTTTTTAAAGCATGATTCAATTAAACCTTAATCTTTTGGGGACACTGCTGTTATGGGGGGCGGGGTGAGGATTTTGCACTTCCCCTGAGGTGAACAGCTTGATAGTGGACTTGTTTTCCACAGTCTCCCAGGTATAGTTAGTGGATACCTTACTAAACTGAGACAGGCCCAAGCTTGCAGATGCAACAGAAAAGCACCAACTCTCAGGAATACTGGAAGATGAGACATCCTCCAGTTTTTATCCATTTCTGTTACTGAAATACTTACAGAACTCAGAAATGTTTTTCTCAAAAAAGAAAATCAAAAATCAAGGCTGCCGCAGACAAATGTAATTTGGAGTGGCTCCACCAACACATTGTAAGACACCCTGAGGTCCTCCTGTCTCCAAGCCGATTTGGACAGATGGCCCCTCTCTCATCGCAGGGGTCAGGGGTCATGTGGGGAACAGGCTGATCCTTCTAGCTGGATCGAGTCACTGCACCTCAGGCACACACGGTGATGACAGACAGGTCCAAACAGCTTTCACCACCAACCTAACCAGAATCACTTTAGTTTGTCAATTATTAAAAACTATGTGAGGGGATGTTAGACTCACACAGGTCAGCTACTGTTGAGCCTCTTCAGGTGATGTTGAATTACGTTGAAATAAATGTTATTTAACATGAAACTCTGACTTTTTACTTTCTGAACAGAACAAATTTTCAAGCAGATATTTTCATGAAGCTCAATTTCCTCTGATGAACGGCTCTTTAGAAACTTGACCCTGCAGTGACTGTGAGGGGGGGGGGGTCGTATGGACAGAGACAGGAGTTTTAGGTTTATCGGGGAAAACAAAGTTAAATTCTACAATTTCATTAGTTGTGTTTGAATGTGGTCTGTGTGTGTTCACAATGACAGTAAAAGCTAACATATGTCTGAGCCCCCTTCATCAAGCCGGGCTGTTAGCGCCTCTGCTTCCTGGTACAAATACGTTAGCAGGGTGGCAACTAAACGTCCTTTTATGGCTCAGAGGATAAACATTAACACCTGACAGTGAAGGTGTTTCCAGATAAGGAGCTGTGAGATTTTTTGGTGGAAAAGGTTGTAGGGGCTGAAGGGACAAAGTGGCAATTTGACTGTTTTGTGACGTTAACATGAGAGAAGTGGGTCGATCTTTGAAATCCGACCTCTTTGCTCACTAAGTTCCAGTTAGTGACATGTGCACGGTGTGTTTCTATGGGATGTGTGTGCTGAAGCAGTAAATCACCACAAGCCTGCAGTGTAAGGAGGGGTGACAGTCTATCTGGGGCCCCATGTGTTTTTGGAGAGGAGGGAGGAGCGTTGGGGGTAAATTCTGTCACTTGGGGAGAGATTGACCCAGCAAGCTTGACCTAAGCTTTCCTTTGAACTGGATGACTCTGGTGACTGTTTGGGCCTTTATGTTGAGAGATTTCCAGAAGAGGGATGGAGAAGAGGCAGATCAAGTATCAAAACACAATAAACTCAGAGAGAAATATACTCCTGTAACTGTTTTTACACGGATCTCAGTATTCTCCAAACATCACTGAAACTGGTTGTTTTGCCTTCAAATCACTCCATGAGATGCTTATTCAAAGGCCCACTTCGATAAAAATTGTGTTTTTAACATGTTCTTGTGGCATTATTCTGGTGGTGGAGGTTATACAGTATATGAAGAAGCTATTTTTTTTTTATTTTGCCTAAAAATTGCATAATCATAATTAAAAAATATCACTGGGAACGCTTTGAAAATATACCAGAAGGTGATTGTTGTGGGATTTTAAAGACAACAGCATGAATGAACTACGAAACCACCAATGCAGAAGGTTTTGTTTGGCAAATGCAGTTATGCAGCTCAAAACAACAGTTATAGCCTTTCTTTGTGAACTTTGTGGCCTCGTTTGGCATCATGCAGTCACTCTAACTCTCAGGCGCCTCTTTACAATTTCCATGATCATTAAATAAGGCTGAAGCTTTCATGGCTGGGTCACACAAAGCTTTAGAGGCTCCTGTCAAGCTGCTCTCCACCAACCACACAACCTCCTCTCACACTCATGGCTCCCTAGCAGACTTATTTTATTGATAAGTTTGCTGTGGTTAGATCAATGCCGATCCCTTTTTACTTATTCCTCATCAATGTGATCAATGTCAGCGGAGACGTCCTCTGCAGGATGGGTGGGTATTTGAATTTCTTTGTCCCCTCAAGAGAGCAGTAAAAACCTGAAGGAAAAAAAGGAAGAGGAATGATAAGGTGGAGGATGGAGGGAGGGTTGATCCAGCTTTGATGCTGGTTTCTGTGAAGATCTGGAGTCCAGCACATCTGTGCTCACAGAGCAGATCAGCCTTGACAGTTCTTTCTGGTGAGTGAGGGTCTAATTTAAATCTGTCTGTAGATCCTCAGCAGCCAAAATGAAAGCCAGAGCAGAAAGGCTGCTTCAAATATCCTCACAGCGGTTCAGGACATAACTCTGGCACAATGAGTCACGAAGCAGATTAAAAAGTTTGCACCGAATGCTGTTTTCAATCCCGACATTCCAACTGAATTATGTCTCTGCAGTGATCTTTCAGTGGTAGTGTGGCAGACACCAGTTTTAACCCAATAAAAGGCCATTTCTCAGCAGGTTTCCACCCAACAAACAATCCTGCTCTCCAGGACATCCTCCATGTGTTGTCATGGCAGTCCTCCAAACACAGTAGGGATGTGTGTAGGGGCTTCGTTTTTCTATGTTTGCCAAGAGTTTCAGGCAATCCCGCACGGGATCTTGGTCTCCACAACACCGGTGCTGAAAGCATGGATCCTCTGAAGGGGAAGAACAAACAGGCAGAGAGGAGAAGCTGATCAGAGATGACAACAGCGCTCGAGCCCTGAGCTCTTCTGTCATGGTGTTCAGGACGCCAATGACAGACACGCCTTCATCGCCTCTGAGCTCTTTGGTTGATCTTTGGTTGGTCTTTGGTTGATTAAAAGTGACAATTCACAACTCAAAAAATCAAGAAACTAAGAACTTCAGAAAAGATTACCTTTATATCTGTATTGTAATACAAAAAATACTAACTTTGACTGTTGTAGTGCACATTTTAATACTGTTTGTTAAACTATTAAATAAATAAAAAAAACATTAGAATTAACCTCAGAACTGTTTCTTATTTAAAAACTGGTTCAAGGGGACTTTCTGTGAGATCAATTTTCCAAACCTTTCTCCTGTGGTAGACACACATACACACCAGTAATGGATGACTGTAAACTCAAAATGTACCCCTGAGGCTTCAGGAGAGGACACTTGGGATTAACTCTCATCAATCAACAGTGGTTGACATCCTCTGCTCTAAAAGCTGCTGTCTGCATAGTAAACGCCTGCAGCAGAACTAATGAGAAGATGTTCATTCTTTAGGCAGAACAGCTTAACTCCTGTATGACTCAGGTCAGGATTTCCGACTAAAAATCAATTCATGATATTTCTGGTTTTTAGTGTTGTAGTACATACATTTTTACATCCACTGAATCATTTTTCCACAATTTTTAGAAAAACTTTCTAGACCTACTTTGTATTCAGATAGGAAGAGTGAAGATAAAGCTGTTGGGTTACTTTAGATTCGATTCATTGGAAAAAACATCAAAAGAGCAGCTACAATCTCACTGAAATAAAAAAAAAAAGGCAACTGTTATGTACCAGCTTAGGTTTCAACAATAAAGGCTGATAGTTTGCAGCATGATGAGAATAAAGCCGTAAAAAAAGCTGCGCAATGGAAAGCCTTGTTTTTGAGAGGAACACGTGTGGCCCTCTTAAGCCTGATGCCCCCCGAATGAGTGCTGCAGGTTTTTGGGTTGTCTGGGTCCGTGGAGGGTCATAGAGATGTGCGGCTGTATTATTGAGTGCATGTTGGTCTTTCAGTTCCCTGAAGGCTTGTACGACCACCTTAAAGAACGTCATGAAATGGAACTTACTATTGTCGTGCATGTGGTAAGTGTATCGTGAAGTCTTTGTTAGGGTAATGGGATTTACACTCACTAATGATGTACGGGTGATGCTGTCATACGGTGTCCTTATGCCACACTCAAGTCACCCGCACACAGCCCGTATCCACCCGTAAGGGCGTTTGGGACTAAGACTTTAGCTTTAGCAATTGGAATGAAGTCCTTTGACAATAAAGGATTGCACATTATATCTTCAACTTAACAAAAAAACAGCAATTGAGTGTAAACAACCTCAGCTCACTGGTGCAAATGTGTTGCTTTTTGGGACTCCACACACTAGAAATGCAAAACTGGAAATCAAGATGGTGCAAAAAGTTGACATTTCAGAAGCTTTGAATAAACTTTACAACAGTGTTGGTCTAAATGCTTTCATTGAACCTCACTATGTAGTTTATCTCAGTGTTGCTTTGGAGCAGTTGTAGACCCAACAGTGGGTAACCTTCATCTCCGATGACTCTTCAGCCTAACGAAGGACCCAACTTACTGCTTACTCCCTGAAAAGAGCCATCCCATCATGCTCTTCAGTTTTCCTGTCCTTTCCATTGACTGTATAGGAGAACTAGACTGAGTGATAGCCTCCCTTCCCGGTGTTCCAAACAAGAAGTACGCCACAAGCTCCAAGAAGCCAAAAGAAACCAAAATCCTATAGAGAAAAAAACAGCTTATTACTCAGTCGTTCTTTTAGTCAGGATCACCATTCTTGCTCTAATAACGTTCTTGACTCGTTCAATATTGTTTTCCGTATCACAATTTATTCAACTTATATCCCCTTAACTTATATTTATCGCAGCTGATCAATCAGCGGCCTCAGTAAAAGCATGTGGGCCCCATCTCGAACCTTCAAATTGTTCGATGAGCCTGCTTTTAGTGGTAGCGGTGTGGTTTTTCAACAAGCTCACTCCTGATTGGCAACATTAGTTGCCATAGAAACATTAACTCAGACCAACTCTTTTTTTTTTTTTTTTAAACTTGTCCTGTCCAACAGCTGGGCAAACAGATATGAGCTGAGAGCCTCTTGTATTAGACAGATTTTACTCTTACAATCGGGGGTTATAAATCATAGCGAACACAAAATGTATGTTGGTATAAGCCCCTTTTGTAATTTAAACCAAACTTTATTAATATTGATTTTTTTTTTTTGTGTCTTTTTTGTTGGACCGGACGGAAAAGGAAAGGGGAAAAAGGAGAGAGTTGGGGGGGGGGATTATAGAAGTTAGAGAAGGACTACTGTGAAGGGAAGGTAGAGTTGTTAATCTACAGGCAACAAAATGCTGGAGCTTATACCCATTGCAGTAGTGAGTGTTGGTCTAAAATGGGCAGGGCCTGTCCACACACTCAGCTGTTACATACCTGCCGGCTCCAAGACTGTTCACAAACTTGTCCACATCCAGTTCACACGCACACTTGTGCATACCAACCAACACATGTAAAGCATTACATTCTGTCATGCACACTATTTGAAGGTGCAAAGGTGAGCTGACGCCTGTGCTCAGGTGAATGTTATGTTAAGCTGAAGTGGATGATGGAATGCACAAAAAAGGAGGGAGAACCCCCAGCCATCCCCACACCAAGACACCCGCCGAGGCGGCAGCGCCGACCAGGGCCCGCCCCCGCACCCATACTGTGGGGTCAATGGAGGAGATCCACCCGCCAGGCAGCCCGGCCAAGCACCCAGACCAGGGCCCGCAGGACAGCCACACGGGCCCCCAACACCCGAGCGCAGTGAGGTACGGAAGCGCAGAGCGCAAGGCCCAGCCCAGTCAGGAGAGCAGCCCTCCCACCGCGCCAGGTGGCCCAGCGCGGGGCCCCACCCCCGAGAGCCCCACCACCCCAGACAAGCCGCCCACCACCACCCAGGAGTTCTGGGCATCCCCCCACCCCAGCCCCGGGTACGAGTCCGGGCCCCCCACAGGAGACCCGCTCCAAAGCTCCAGGCAGCTGCGGAGATCCAGAAGAGAGCACGATGGGGGTCAGCTACCCCCATCTAGAAAAGGGATGACCAAGAGAAGTGGGGGTCCCCGAAGGTGTACATTGCCTGACCAGGCTCTCCTAATGTTGTGACCCAGAAGGGGCTCGGCACCCGAGGGTAAGGACCAGAACCCGCACCACAAGGACACAGACACCCTCCAGGCTCAGATGGAATATGATCCCCCGCTCATGGACTTGCCAGAGGACAAAGGGATCCCTCTCCCTGCGTGGGGAGGGGGCCGCCGGGCCCAGGAGGCCGACCCCCAGGAGACAAGGCCACCGCCGCTGAAGGCCCTGTTCCCTCCACCAGGGATGGGGTAGGGGACAGAAGATCAGTAGTCCCACCTTCCTTATGTAATGTATTTGTGTGTGTTGAGGTGTGTTTCTTGTGGTTGAAGGGTGTGTGTAATAAAGGGTGCAGTTAAAATTGGCGAGCAGGGCACTGAGGACATCTCCTGATTGCTTACAGGGATGTCCAATCGCCCTCTCACCAAGGAGCCCTAAATGTCTATGGTGCAGTTAAAATTGGAGGGTAGAGCACTGAGAGGACATCTCCTGCTTGCTGGCAGTGATGTCCTAGCACCCCCCACCAAGGATCCTACGTGTCTAAGGTGCATTTAAAACCAAGAGAAGGGGGCGAAACTGTGCGGAGACCATGGGAGACCAACTCTGACCAATCACTGCTTACTAACATCCAAATGGCGGCGTCCGTATCACTGAAAAATGACCACTGGATTGGTTCCCTTTTGCTGGAGTAAGGCATTTTCTATGGGTGACGCCATACCCGCTCAGTCCAGTCCTCTGTATAGTCAATGGTCCTTTCCCACTTTCAGTGCACACTCAGGGGGACCTTTTTTTACGCTAATTAAAACCATGTTTTTCAGTTTTGACTTACTTTTGGAATCTTCCCACGCTCCTTAATGGAACGCTTGTGACAAAGCAAAATCTCAGAATCAAGGCCCAAATGCCATTAAATAAAGAGCTCATCTCTTTTGACACATACAGTGTAAAACTACTTACAGGCAAACAGTCAGTGTTGCTCAATGCCTTTCATGTCAATATTAGCAGGTTGGATAATTTAACTTTGACAATTTTTTGATAACAGCAAGAAAACAGATCCAAAATACAGTTTTCAACACCTCATTATGCATCAATTATGCTGTCAAAACATCAAAAAACAAGCAAGCAGCCAAACAAAAGGAATGTGAGAACAAGTCTGGGTGCAGATCAACCCAACAGCTTCTGCTGAGAGCCGGGAGCAGCTAAACGAGTTCCTCTGTACACAAACCCTGCCTGTCTGAAGGAGTTTTGGTGTTAACACCACCTCATGGTGTGAGAGCCTCTTTTTGCATTTCGCACCCTTTCACCAAATGTCAATTGGCAAATAAGGCCAGCCCACCTCTAAAGGAAGACCCTGATTAGTCCAGCCATTCATTTTATACACTGCAGGGTAAAAGATGCTTAACACAACAAATACAGAATAATAGACCTTTAAATGGCTTTTTACAACTTTAATTTAAAATACCGCAGACACACAAACATCTGAGGTGAGCTGTAGGCTTGACACTAGTCTAATTTATGATGTTTTTTTAAACAAAAATGCTGACTTGGAAAGCCTGAAATGTTATCAGACACCAATCATAGTCTGAAGCAGCGGAAGCATGTTAATATATGCTCTGCAGTACAAAAGGTCATAACCTCTGACAAGGCAGATACACAATGAGGAAACGAGGTATTTGGACAATATGGCCTCAGTCTTTTCCATTGCTTTTGTTCCAGAACATTTATTGAAGATGTTTGAAAGAGAGTATGTGTGAGTGTGCTGCCTGCAGCACCGTGGTCCCTGTTTCTCCATCTGAACAGGCCTGAACAGCACACCCCTCAACGCTCCCATCAAGGCGGCAGGAGAGTGGATCAGTCATGGACCAGAGAGAACCAAAGGCATCCACAATGCTTGACTGCCAGCGGACAATTTAATGCAAATCACAACCATACAGCTCATATCACTTATCACCACCAACTGAAGCATGGGTTCTTCTTTGTGGGCTGTGAGCTGGGTGTGAACATTTCAGAAAGGATGAAACCACACAGATATTCAGAGAAAGGAACGATGGTTCACAACCTTACGCGTTACCTCAGGCTTTAGTTCAGTTTCTTGACATCTCATTTATCTAATCTCATCTGGGAAAGACGGTTTCGGGTTGGGCCAGAGGCATCAGTATCAAAACAACTGAAGACTTTAATAGATGCTCTCATGGACCTCGTTGCTTCACCTGGTCCAGATGTTCCTCTCCAAACCAAATGAAGTTTCTTCTTGTGTCAGTCTTCCTGCAGAACTCTGCTGTGTTTTTCTGTTTAGAGTCTGCTAAACGTTTACAGAGCTTTGTCATGATTCATGTAAGAAGTGGGGTTAAATGAGGGGGCTTGATTGCAGGTTGTGTGTCTAATTAGAAGTTTTAATGCATGCAGTTTGTTCCCATGAAGACCTGAGTGGGCTGTAATGCCATCGTTTGCCTCAAGACATCCGTCCATTCTGTTCTAATCAGTTCCAGCTGAAGTTGAAATCCTTAACAAAAGCCCCTCAACACAGATGACCATTGTCGGTATGGAGTGTGTCACATGTCTCTCTCATTTGATCTGAAGATAAAATGCTAGTTTTCATCACTATTATGGCCTCACTTGATGGAACTGAACTCTGGACTTTTTAAAAATGACGGCTAAAAAAGTGCCCGACAGTTGTTGTTGGTAAGTGACTGTAAGTGGATTACAGAACTGAGAGTTTGACAACAATCTGTCAATCAAAAAGCATACTACGTTTTGATTGATTTTGGTGTTTGATGGACAATATTGATTGATTGTAAATATTGCATCCACCAGGGTTACCACGTAGTGTAAACCTATTTCTAAACTATTCAGGCCATTGCTGGTGCTATTCGATCAGAATCTGGGGGTAGATTTTTTATTTTATTTTTTGGCATAAAAAAGATACACCAACAATGCACCAGAGGCCATAGGAAATCTGAAAACCAACAAAAATCCCAAACCTATTTAGGTTAAAGACTAAAAAACTCCAAACCGACTGTGTCTGCCTGCCTGTCTCCTGCTGTGTCCACTCCTTGACCTGTGTTCTTGGAAGAAGCCAGTGCAGGAACCAATGAGTCATGTGATTACCCCTAGTTCACCATGGGGCATCTTCAAAGGGCTGCAGGGAGATGGGAAGAAGCTTTGGCCTCCATGGGGTAATTACAAGCTGGGGCTTTGTGGTTTCTACCTCTTTTCAGTGGACAGTTAAGCTTAAAGACAGACCAGTTAGCAATTCATTCAGTCCTGTTAGCACAGTGGGAGGCTTTTCCATCGGTCAATCACTGACAAGAAATTCCTGTCATCCAGAATTATACAAATCTGTCCACAGCCGTACACGGAAAACATTTGCTGCAGTGGGCTGTTTACCAGGTGAGAGCGGCACAGAGAGGAGGACAAAAGATAGCACAGGAAGGCAGCGTGACTTTAGGATTGGGTGCAGCTGAGTACACGCCTGTCTATCCCAGGAAAACAAGCCAAGTGTTTGAGGGTTAAAAGGGCCATAAAAGTAGACAAACACTCTTAAGCACTGTCTGGCTGCCTGAAGGCCCTCTTTTTTTCTTCATCACTTCCACCTCCGGTGTGTCCAACAATATGCACGCCATATTTACTTTAGATAGAGAGTTTCCAAAGCCCAGGTCACATGGCTGCTAACACTGAATCACGCCATTCTGAATCTTAGATACTGGTCTGCCATCCTTAACAAAAACAGAGATTTATTTTTGTTATTTTTATTCATTCTTTTTGACCAACTTTGGCTAACAATTATGACTGCAATGGAAAGCATGATAAAGAAGAGACAAAGAGGATAAGGAGGAGCGAGGAGGAGACAGTAGGACTGATGATGTCTTTGGGTTAAGACTCCTGTAAATCTTGTCTGCACGGCAGCAAACAGAGGCAAAGAGGGTGATCATAGACAAAACAGTTATTAAATACAGCTTTCTACTACAGAGGAAAAACAGGAAGTGAACACGTGTGTTTGCTCTAATCAGAGAATTCCCCTTCAGTTCTTACATGTAGTAAAATCCCACCAACATTATTAAGGTTTTTGCCATTTCAAAATATATATTTAAAAAAAAACTCTCACTGGTAATCTATATCTGCTGCCTCGTGTGTCTGAAAATATGCATCACTACTTTTTTGATTATAGACTTCTGAATTGTTCATTTAAATAAAGCTTTATTGTTTGTGTTTTAAGAATAAATGAAAGCTAAAACTAGTAAAAATGCACTTTAACCATCTGTAGTTTGCACTCAGCAAGAACAGGTTATCCACTACTGCCCCCATGTGGACACAATAAGTGTAGCAATAAGGAGTTTTTAATTTGTTTTTTAATTCTTTAGTTCATTTCACTCCACACAAAAAAATCTTTCACAAATTCTCATACAAAGGAAATGAAAGGGAACAGAAAGAAGAAAATTCCCAATATATGCTGAAAAGGTTTTATTTTCATCTAAATGTACTGAAGTAGGTGGTCTAACTCATTCATTCATTTTCCAATCCGCTTTATCCCTTTCGGGGTCACGGGGTTGCCGGAGCCTAACCCGGCTACTCATGGGCGGAGGCAGGGTACACCCCTGGACTGGTCGCCAGTCTGTCGCAGGGGCCACAATCACACACACTCACATTCACACCTACGGACAATTTAGAGTAACCAATGAACCTATGAAGCATGTTTTTGGACGGTGGGAGGAAGCCGGAGTACCCGGAGAAAACCCACACAGAACATGCAAACTCCACACAGAAAGGTCCCCCAGCCAGGACTTGAACTGGGAACCTTCTTGCTGTGAGGCAGGAGTGCTAACCACTGCGCCACCGTGCAGCCCTGGTCTAACTCAAATACTGAGAAACAAAGGTGCATTTCATCATATTAAGTACAATTAAGATTAAAAAAAATCACAAAAGTCTATGATTATACTAAAATATACTATTAAATGTGTACTAAAATGGTATTAATTCACCAAAAGTTTGCGCTTTTTCTAACTGATATAAGGGAGTGTAGGAAAGCCTTTTACACATGCAAATATGCTCTTTACACACATTGTTGAAGTGTTTGAGTGAAGTCATCTACATCACAAATCCTCTCCTGAAGAAGAACCTGCAGTCATAGAATCATGAAAATAAATCCAAATTGGTCATATGGCTAAGTTTACCCTTCCTTCATTACATTTTGAGGTGCGACAGACAAGGTCACTCATTGAATAACCTTTCTGAAAAGCAGTGCAGCATCTAACCTCAGCCGTCTGTCACATGTTGAGGCTCAGATTCTCATTTCTGCTGAGCACTAGGTTTCACAATCATGTCAATGATGTTCTTTATCAGTTCAACAGAAAAAAATATCTGCACTATAAACATACAAAGAGATTGATATGAACGTTGATGGGCAGGCATCTATATATTTCTCTGAAAGATTCCATACTGAGTCCTCAGTAACATGGAGAATTTAGATGTTTCATTTTGTTTTTTAAATGTAGACTATAGGCTTTTCAAGATTATTAAAAACACTGCAGCTCTTTTCATAAGCACTTCACTCAGCTGTAAAAAAGATTCCTATGCCTATAATCAACAGTGTACTTTGTTGTTTTCTTTACTACGACAACAAAAAAACCCCGACATTGTTAAACTACTTTTTATAAAGATAGCCCATTCCTCAAATGCATGCATATTTTTGAAAATTCCAAATATTTCTTTAAGGTCAGAAAAATGTAACATGTGTGTGTTGATAAAAAAATTTGTTAAGTTGTTTTTTTTATTGACTTTTCATGAAGTTTACCAATCTGAGTAAGTAGCTGGATTTACAATTTAAATAGAAATACTTATATGAAACACACTATACAACATATGAATCAAATAATCACAGGAAACAATCTTTTTTTTATTTTTATTGTTGTTTAGAAAACATTAAAGCCTCCAATTTTACTCCTGCAGACTCCACATCTGAGATTTTTGGACATTTGTTGCAAACTGTGTTTTTCTAAGTCACCACATTTTTTTTATTTACCATGTCTCAGTGCAATGTTAGTATGTTTGCTTTTGTGCAGAATAATTCGTCCTATACACTCAAATTTACCAAATTTACCATCAGGACATATGAGAAAAGATAACAAAAATACAGCAAAGGTGCTTAAAACATAAAATCCAATTCAAAGAGTCAGGAACAATCTAAAAGAATCCATTAAAAAAAAAACAAATCACCCTCAAAAAAGGGGGCAGGAAAACAATTTTTTTTGTTTCTGTTTCCTTTCATTTCTTTTGTAGCCTATCTATCTATCTATCTATCTATCTATCTATCTATCTATCTATCTATCTATCTATCTATCTAACTGTCTGTCTGTCTGTCTGTCTGTCTGTCTATCTATCTCTCTATATATAAACAGATAGATATATATTCAGCCAAACACAAACTAAACTTATTACACCACGTTTAAAACAGCAAAGCCATTTATAAAACACCATCAGAAATGCAATTACACTATAACATGCCTTTCCAGAATGAATTTGGAAATGCAGTAAATAGAAATACCGGTAACAATATTATCGTAACTTAAAAAGTGTATCCAAATTGAGAAACATTAAATGTTGTCCTTTGATATTGGTTATTAGTAGCCCTATGTATTTCATACAAATCGAATTCCTTTAATTAGCAAAACATTGATAATAAAACACAAATGGATCAAAAGTACTGATAAGAGACTGCCTTTTTTTTTTCTTGTTCTAAGGACTGTGTATCGAAATTCCTAATGGTCCGTGAACACAGCATCACACCCTAATTTTTTTTTTTTTTTACCATCCGGGACTTCCTGAGCGAACGAGCTTGTGGAGGAGAAAGTGGGTAAGGAGGGCATCGGCAAGCGCTGGAAAGAAAGGCGGACTGATGACAGCTGTCAATGTGGACAAAAAATACCGCTAGCAGACGAAGACTACGCCAATGGCTTTCCTCTGAACTTCCGAGGGACGATAGTTGGGCTGTACCGGTCATCTTTAACGGCTGCCAAAAGGTAACGTTTGGATTTTGGGTTGGAGAATTGGACGGCAGGCTCAGTCCCAGTTGCCTTGTCTGTCTGTCAGGAGAGTGGAGGTTAGCCTAGCTATTCTAGCTCACTACAGACCTAAAGGGTGAAGCTAAGCTTTACTGTTAACGTTATCAGTCAGTGTCGTTGTCATTAATGGCCAAAGGAAACGTTTGGACAGTGCCTATGCTATAAAGCGTTAGATTTAGTCCTGGTTCTTTTAAAAGAGAAACTTTTTAATCTGAATTCCGTTTTTTAAAAGTGCTAGCTAGCGAATTAGCTTACCAAATAGCTTGCTACTCACAGTAACTGTGAAGGCAGCTAAATGTTGCTTGAAAACACAACCCATGGTTCGTTTATTTAACTATTTTGTGTGTATATATATATATTTTATTTGTGATTTAAAAACGAAGATAACAGTTTAAAATTGAGGCAGCTAACTGAACTGAATAGAATAGTTTGGAGGAGCTTTGCGGCACCTCGGTCTGTGTTGCTTCAGTAGACTCATTTGGGTTTACCAGTTGGGTCTTAAATGTTTCTTTTCTTTGGTTTGGATTGCTTCAGTAATGATTAGATCGTAATACTCTTCCCAGGGTTTACATCATATGTCTGCATGTGGAGCTCGGGTTTTTTTTTTTTTTTTTTACTCATCCAGGTGACTCTGCCCCCCTGCATGAGTCATTATGTCTTCATCTGTTTATTTGAGGTGGTCCAGAACACATTTCATCACGAGTTAGGCTGAGATATGGTTATACCTGTTGATCATTTCAGCCATGAAAGTTATTAATAGTTAGATTATTATCCGATGAATAAATCACAGCTTTAGTTTGATGTTCAGTTTCAGCAGTTCTTTGTGTCCCATCAAAGCTGCTTCATGTCAGCCACAGCTGCTTATCAGACACTCTAATGAGTTCCAGACACCAGTGACTGTCATGTTCCTGCGGGGAATGAAGCTATGGTAGCACAAGGGTTGGTTTCTTTGCTGATTCATGGGAAAATGTTGGAAAATGATATTAAACATGGTGTTTATAGCAAAATCACATGTTTCTATAGTTCCCTTGTCTGCATGTAAAGCATAACCTAATGTTTAGCTATGTTATCCAACCTGTTAAATTACCTTTCTTCCCTGTCTGCATTCATCTTGAAGTATTTACATACAACCTCGTCTCTTTTCCAGCCTTACACAAATTTGTTGAAGCTTGAGGAACATCATGGGGACACAAGGCCCTGGGAGGAAACGTGCTCCTTTGAAAGATCGCTTCTCGGCAGAGGAAGAAGCTCTGAGTAGTATTGCTCGAGAGGTGAGTTATGCTTTCCCATTTAAAGCATACACGTCAAACCTGCATTAGTGCTGCTGACATTTATTTTATTGAATCAATACAAATGGGATTTTCTATAACTTAAATGTTCTTATTTAAGACTATCATTATGGCTGTGAGAACAGAAGGAGAGGATGGATTTGTTCATTTCTGAGACTGATTGTGGAAGCAGAATTGCTTTTTTATTTTTAGCAAATTAAGCATTTTACAACCCCTTTATGGATATCTGAGATGTATTTGTGGAGTAAAGAAACAATTATAGCTCAATGTATCAATAAAGTTTCATAAAAAATCCTTTCTATATTTTTTGCCATACTAAAACAAAATGATTTGGTTTCTTCAGTTCAGTTTTGCATGAATGTAAAACACAAATCAGCAAAAAGCCCTAAAAAGGTTTGGAAACATGCTTTTCTGTCTCTTTATTAGCATCAGATAAGTACTTTGTGGAAGCCAGTTGTTACTGTGACAGTAAAATTATGCATGTTTGTTTATCCTTCATTTATATTTAAAGTCTTTCATAAAGATTTATAGAACAAATGAAACTTTGAACTAACTTTGAAACTTTGAGAAACATGGCTGCAAGTAAATAATGATTGATTATGTCTAATTACTATAGAGCAATGTTTTCCCCCTTTTTATATGGCAGACTTGAGGCATGTCTCCAATGTCAGCGTGTTGCTGCTGAGCAGACATGGAACCATTCAGAACCGTGTTTTCTGGATGTGGAACTGTGGTCAAAGCTGCAGCGTGACACGCTCTTTCACATGTGGGAACTCAGGTTTTACCAGTTAGTTTTTGTTATGACCAAAGCGATCTAAGGCAGCTGGTTTGAACTGCAGAGAGGTTGAAATGTTTTTGTTTGGGGAAAAAGAGAAAACGGGCTGAGGACAGAGGCTGACTGGCTTGTAAGGACATGCCCTGAGATTATTCCATTTTTGCTTCTCTGCAAGTCTTCCATTCCTTTTCGTTTTCCAGAGCAGGACTACTAAAACAGAAAAACCTGAGATCTTTTCTGAAGGTTTTTTCTTCTTTTGACTGAACTTTCAACAGTGGTTTGGTTTTTGCATTTAAAAACATCAATATAAAGCCTAATAGGAATCAAAGATTTTCTTAGGTTCCTTTCAGAAAACACTGGATTCGGTTTGAAAGCTTCACAGAGTGCTTCATTCTTCAGCAGAACATGTACGGCTCCGTTTGCTCTCTTAGAGTCATGCAGGCTGTTCATAGAAACATGAGTTATCTGACCCTCACAGGCAGCTCCTAAATCTGAATCTCTTTGTGGAGCAAACTAAAGATTAGATTAACAGGGAGTTTGGGTGGGGGAGTCAGTGTAACCTGCATATCCTTCCAGCCCAAATGCATCTTGGTCACACTTGAGATTTCGTTTCATGGTTTGAAATAAGGAGTAAAAGGTGCTTGGCTCCAACATCTGAGACCAAAGGGGAATTTAAGCCTGATCTCTGTGTTTTGGGGTTTTACTTGTTTTTAACAGCAGCTATATCCATACAAACAAACTGTGTTATCCAGATGATACAGATATCTTTATTCCTCCCTTTAGGACATAATTGTCTTAACTTCAGTGCACTGAAGAAGTCTCTGTACGTTTCTGCTATGGTTCTTAGTTGGTATAATTCTGAGGAAATCTGCTCTTCATTTTTGCAATGTAATTAAAATAGTTTGCAGCTGACCTCCTGGTAAACTGAGGACACGTGTTGGTAAAGATAAAAACGGTTATTTTACTTCCATAAAAGTTTTCTTTAATCTTGTTTTCAAGTGACATTTGGAAACGGCCAGGTGAGCACGCTCACAAACCTATCTATTATATTTTTTTATGTAAAAAAAAATATAGTGGTTAGTTATTTACATAGCGCGACATATCTGTTTCCTTTTGTGTTTCTATAAATGACAAGATAAATGTAGTCTTGTTGATTGTTACAGACTGCAGTTTTAGATTTTATCAAATTGTATTCTAAGCTACACATACAAACACCTCACACATGTGATCAGCACTGGAAATATTTTTACACATACAATGATAAATTTGTATAAAGAATATGAAAGTCTGTCCTATTTTTGAGTCCAGCACAGACTATTTCATCCATCTTCCAAACCCGCTTATTCACTTCTGGGGTCGAAGGGTAACTGGAGCCTATCCCAGCCACTGTAAATAAAATGTAAAACCCCCAAATTACAGTGATAAAACTAATACAGTCTTTACTTTAAACTGTTTTTCGTGTTTATTTGACCATGAATGCCTTTGGACTTACACCCTATGTGTTTTCAAATCAACCAGACTCATGAATTCCAAAAGTTGGTGAAGGGTTTTATTTATCCAGGAAACGCTGTCTTGAGGTTCAGTCATGGCAACTGGACTTTAAATTTTCTTCCTTGTAAAAAATAGTTTTTAACACAACTGTGTGAGGTTCTGGTCAGTTTTAGTTATGGGATTCTTATATTAATTTCTTCATTTTGAAAACAGCTCATATCACTGAAGGTCTTTACATTTATGTTTCCACCTTAAGATGGATGGAAATAATTTGTTAGACCTTCATGCTTTATCATAAATTCAGCTGAAGCATAAAAAGCTGTTTTGTTCCATTTTCTCCACAATCATTGGTGGTAGTGTCTGTGAATGCAGCTCAGCTGTGTGTGTTCAGAAGCTGCTCCAGCTCTCACGCTGTACTCAAAGGGGCGGAATTTCACTGTAAAATCCAGCATTTTGTCAACGCAACTCATAAAGATGTAATAATGATGAAGCAAAAGTTTACATGGGATAAAAAGGATTATTTAATTATGTGTCATTTGTCAGAATTGTTTTGCTTACTTCTGTTTAATGCTGTCGTTTTTTAGTCTTTCAGAGTAAAATCTGACAGATTAAAAACTTACATTTTTCCACTTTTTGTCTTTTTTTCTTTTTCATGCAGTTTAAACAACTGCAGTAGGTTTTGAGAAATAGAACTAAATGAAAACCTTTTTAACTGAGAATCATTTGATTGCTGAACTCTTCTCACCCAAAGGGAGGTGTGTCCAGTCCTGGACTTGTGCTACTCAGGTTACCTTCTCAGGCCCGTGACGAAGCTGGTAGAGAAGTGAGATCTATAGATAGGTCAGAGACAGAGAGCTCAGCTGCGCTGCTGTGCAGAGCAGGTCATACTGTCAGACAGCTCGACAGGTGCAGAGCATGCAGCCAGCCATATATGTGCACTCCCACCATCCGCGCATGAAACTGTTTTTCTTTTGAATGCTGCTGCAGCCTGCATGCTGGCTCCAGGTGACCTCACCGAGTCCCCGGACTGGTCAGGAATGTGCTGGTTTTTCAACCTGTGTACTCAATTGCATCAAATGGGATGTTTTTAGGTTGTTGGTTTGTTTCCGCTGTTTGTAACTATGAACCCCAAAACTACAGGGATTATAGGATTTAGGCCTAGTTTGGCTATGTGTTTGCAAAAGTAATGGTTGTCTACCAGGGCTGGGTATCATTCCAACATTTATGATCTCAATAACCTGAATTACTGACCTGCTGAACCACGTCTTTTTCTATACTGATTATCAAATGTACTTTTGAACCAGATTATAAAACAGATTACCTCAGAAACTTTGGATTAGTTTTTTAAAATTTTAACAGACTTGCTCCTTGAATCAATTTACAAAGAAACACACTGAAAAACATGTTATCAACAGTTTTAATCAAGTTCAATCTGTTTTAAATAATTTGGTAAGCATGAGTCGCTGCTGCTGCTGCTGCTTCAGGACATGAATCAGTTATGCTGCTTTAACCAGACCCCTGACTAAATGATGTCCTCAGGTTTCAATATTTGGTATCAAATGGAGATGACTCTGTCCATACTTCATCATATCAAGGTAGTTTCATCTGTGCTTAAAACAGATCCAGCTACAAACCCAGCCTTTTTGATCTGATATTAATAATTTACTCTACATCTCTACAGTCGGGTTATGAGATGTGAATAATACAACATAATAAACCCTCTGTGACTGATGCATTTTTTATTCATAGCTTAGTAATCAGAAATTTGAAGGTAGTTTTCCAAACTATATCAGTTTAATAAACTGTTGACATTTAACTCTAAATGTTTCACTAAAACATTTCTATCCTTTTTTTTATTTTCTTACAAATCATTAACATGTTGGGGATATTCTGCAGAAAACTCCTTAGTAATATATCTGCAAAGACACATTTTGGCCGTTTTATTTTATTTGAGTGAGTCCAGACAGGTTTTGTCAAACAATGTATTTTAAGCACTAACATTGACATTTTGCTAACCAAAGCATGGAAGCTTCAGAACAGTCATTTATATTTGCAAGCGTGTTTTTCCACACCCAACCTCTATTTTGGGTTTCTCACAGTTTCTCTGGACCTGCTGAGAATCAGACCTGTTGTCTTCTGCTGATGAAGACAGATTTTAACTACATCTTTTCAGCAGTCCTTCATGGTTTCTTCATGTTTTCATGTCCTGGAACTCTGTCACTGTAAAATCTTTCTGTTCTTGTTGACTGCTGCATAATCCTGAAGCAGGCATGACTTTAACAGCAGGTTTCCTGCTCTGGCAGAACTGATAAGAACTTACTGGAAAACTGACGCTGTTTTAGACCCGACACTCACCCACCAGAATCAGTGACTCTCTTTGGATTAAACTAGTGTGTTCTTCATCAGCCATTCATGTTCTGAAGCTCATTAAGTCGCATGTTTGGACCTGTCTGTCTGGATTGTGTTTGTGTGTGTGTGTGGGGGTCCAATTATCTTAGGTATTCTGTCAAACTACTGCAGCTTATATCCTGACTCAGTTGGAGTGTTTTTAAAAAAAATGTTCCAGATTTTTCTTCTTGACTGGTTTCAGACGTTTAGCCACAAAGACGTGGTTGTGTGAGGATCAGCAAAGTGGCTCTTTGTTTACATACTGAGCAGAAACACGTTGTGTTTATATCCTCTTGGCATCTCCCTTATGGGGCTTTAAATCAGCCCTCCTCCAACTGATAGTTCACACATGTTGTTTGAAAAGAGGCAATCGGAACCAAATGGTTCTGGCCCATAGCTGGAACTGGTCATGAAGAACCACTGTACAATGATCGTGGTCATGACTGTCCATGCTTTAATGTCTGTATGTAAAAAAGCGCAATCTGTTCCACTAAATGTGGGTTTTGATCGGATCTTTTGCTGGACATTCTCTCCTTTAATTTTTAGCTTTAGTCTCTGGGTGTGATGTCTAATTCCATTCATACCTGAAAGGTGTGTTCATGTTGTAATTCACAGGCAGAGGCGAGGCTGGCGGCGAAGAGGGCAGCACGAGCAGAGGCCAGAGATATTCGAATGAGGGAACTGGAGCGACAGCAGAAAGAGGTATTTAACACCTGATGAACAACCAAACCAAAAATCAAAATGATCATTTTAATTTCTATTGTGTTTCCTCCAGTTCAGAGTTGATTCTGAAAGTGTTGTTTTTTTGCACATTAATGGATCCCATAGAATGAAATGAGAGTGCTGCATGTCCACAGAAGAAACTAAATGTCCTGTTTTTAAAATAAATCCCGTCTTTGAGACGTTTAACGTGAAATGATGAAATGCTTTTCCTCTCTGTTTAGCTTTCCTACCACTCATCCAGCAGTAGCAATAGAAAATGGGGTCAGATTCACCAGTGGATGGTAGGAGAGCAAAGAAACGGTGTCACTTTCTTTACACTAACAGCCTGTTGTGTAGATTTCGCCTCAGTGAACTCTGTCCATTAAGCTGCACTTGACTCACAGGCTACTTTGTACCTCACTGTGAAAGTATGCTGGTTCGGTGTATTTGCTTTGGAGACGCTGTATTCCAGCTCTGTGGGTTTCTATAGAGCAGGTCACCAGCTTCTAGTGTGGTTTTTGTGATTCTGCAAGCAAGGCAGTGTGTTTAACTGTTAACTCACTCTGAAAATAATCTGTTTGTGCTGATGCAAAAATCTTAAGCTTTCCAACAGTTCCATTCTAACATGCCAGTAGATACATTCTGGACTCTAGAAGATTTCCAGGAAATACAAATAGTTTTAGAACATTAAAGAACATTTTCTGCAGCGCATGTTTTTCTGTTTCTTTATAGCATTACCAAAAAAGGTTTTAAGGTAAACATTTTCAGAAACAGTACAATAAAATTTAATTAAATGTCAGTGGATAGTTCAGACTACAAAATAAAGAAAGTGTTATAAAATGTTTTTGAGCTCAAGTGCCTTTAAGAAGGGATTCACTAATGTTGCTTTTAGAAAAGTGAAAAGATTGAGTAATTTTTAGTGCTGAATTTCTCAATTCTATTGTCTTTCGGCTGCTACCTTTTGGGGCGCCATAGTGAATCCTACCTCCATCTGACCTCCTCCCCAGTCACACCCTCCTACCTCTCATACCTTCCTCCTCTACATCCATGAACTTCTTTGGTGTTCCTCTTATTTCCTGGTAGCTCCAACCTCAGCATCATTTTACCAGCATTATCAACGCTCCTCCTCAATTTTTTCAAATCATTTACCATGAGTTGTTCCTCTGATTCATTCCTGATCCCATCCATCTTGGTCACTCCCAAGGAGAGAACCTCTACATCTTCATCTCTGCTACCTCCAGCTCTGCCTTCTGTCTCAGAACTTGCAGTCCTTCACCTTCTTCACTGCTCCCAGTAATCTCACCATTTCTCTTGAGTTCCACTCACACACACACCGTCATTCCTCTTTCCAGAGCAAACCTCCGCCTCTCTAAGATGTTTATCCACCTGCTCTGCTAACAGGATGGTCCTCAGAGATTCCTGTCTAATCTCATCTGTTAATCTAAATCCAAAAGTTTGATTAGATTTGATTTACTAACAAAGGTGGAACTTTCATTATTATAATTAAAATGTTTAGCTTTTTAATGAGTTTTTCATTTAATACAAAAAGGGTTTGTTCTAATAGGAAAATAAGAAACTTATTTTAAGATCATATGAATTCATAGATTTAATGTTTTTATCATTTAATCTAGTCAGTAAATTTTATTTTAACTATTTTTAAATCCAGTATTGACTCAGTGGTTCCCACATCAGTGTGAGGCTGTTTAAATTTTACACAAACGCAACAAAACCGGAATGTGAGAAATACCAGATTATTATGATAATCAGATAGGATTGTTTAAGTACAGTTGTAAAATCTTGTGAGTTAAACTCTAGTCATCAGATTTCTTTCAAAAGATTACATTAATAACATGTCTTTTTGTACATTCGGTCATCTTTTGTCTACAGATTTTGAACTGACAGACCTTAGCCTTTACTTCTTTATTCTCTGAAGATATGATTTTATAACATCCATTTGGCCTCAGTTTTTTTTTCATGCTCATTATTTTCATGCAGAAAGAAACCAAATGAGAAAATTTCAATTTGTATGAATCAGGAATTTTTGTAATCAGATAACTGACATTATCTGATAATAATGATCAGATTATGCTGTTTACATGATCAATTAAGTAATCAGATATTAATCTGATTTTATGGAAAAATCCCCTTCATGGAAACTAACAGTTTGGAGTAGTTTGATTTGCTGCTTGAGCTTCCACGAAACGCCTGTTTCCGATGATCATGCAGGAGCTTTTTGGTGTGGCTTTAAATGTGTGGATTTTCTGCTGAGTTTTTCTTGGATCTGTCTGCTGCTCCTCACTGTGATCCTCCTGCTGACTCTGTCCTGATTCCAGGCTGAAACAGAAAAAGCCAGAGCTACTAGTAGTAATAGATCCAGCAGCCGTCATCACCGGGTCTGTATCTGCAGCACACATTTCATCTGTTTCCTTTTGGTTTCCCCCTTCCTGAATTTCATGTCTTCTCCTCTTTGTCTGTCTCTCTGCTGCTACTTCATGTTTCCACATAAACAGGAGCTGGACGATGACGTCAGTTCAGTTCGCAGCTACAGGGTGTGTACGGGCTTTTTGGTTTTTTGGAACCCATGTATTTTCTAAATAATCCAGGTGAAACAAGCTGATGGTGTTCTATTCTAACCAGAACTTCAAATGGTTTTCTTTTTCAAACTGAAGTCTACATCATCAGCGATGCGTGACTTGGGGTCTAACAAGAGTCGGTCCAGTTCTCGTAGAAAGGACATGTTGGTGCGTGGTGTGCATGTTGTGTGATGGCACTGCAGTGTAGCTTTGTCTGTGCTGATCTCTAGGGTTAAAGATCTGCAGCTAATGTTTATTTAACATAAATAACCTTTGCATTTTATGAATATTTTGGAAATTAAAAATGTTTAATTTATTTAAAAACAATCATGTTCATCACCGTGTGCTTACTGCTCACACCACTATTTCCATTGTGAATATTTAACTGAAAAAAACCCCAAAAAAATAAGCTCAAACCGAAGCACCAAGTGCTCTGCCCCATTGGAAAACTCCAGCTTTCATGAACTGAATGCTAAATAAGTCATCAAGCAGCAGAGAATTTTTGTGGTTTTGCTTGCTTGAGTTTTTCCTTTTTGCGCAATATAAAACACCTGAGTCCAACCCCTCAGTTTAGCTCTGCTTTTGTTTTGGCTCTTTGCCCTGAAGGCTGGGTATGTCATTACTTTTTCCTCCCATTTGCACTTTCACTGCTAATGTTTGTGCACCATTCCAAAATCACTGCAAGTCAGAATAAACAGCTGACATGTTTGTAGTTGCTCCTAAATACTGCATATTAATCTCGCTTTACTGAAAAGCTAACAGTAATATTTGAGCGAAATCTTAAACTGACTGGCAGCTTTTGTTCTTCCTTCAATATCTGAAAATGTTTCATACAGATAAACTGTTATCACCTCTGCCAGCATGAGTGAATGATTCACTGCTCAGCAGTAATTCAGGTCACTAAACCCCCTTTGACTTGCAGATGAAAACTGAAATAAATCTGACTTTGGCAGTTTCACGTTTACCTGCAGATGAAGCTAAAGTTTTGTCAACAACGGTGCTCGTTTCTTTCTGTGGATTCTTCACTTTCTGGTTCTACCAGATGTTTTCATTTCTGTGAAATGTGTTTGCTGTACTGAAAAGTGAACATATTTCACAGAAAACAGGGACTGGAATCTCAGTTTTCCTCTAATCCATGCATTTGTATTAGTGATTACTGCATGTCTTTTTTATTATTAATTTTTGATTAACTTTCATTTTTATTAATTGTTGTTAATGAATGCATTCTCACGCAGTAAAATTAACTTTGCAGAAAGAAGTTGTTGTTGTGTGTCCATTGTGTGTGCCCTAGCTTTATTCTATATGAAGTGCATGCATCCGTATACCTAAAATCTTTTTTGGGGAATATTTTTCCTCTTTTTCTGGTCATATTTTTTCTGACTGCTGGTCTTTCTTCAGTCTCATGGCCACTCCACTAGTTCCCTCCTCAAGAGTGTCCGCTCCACTGTATGTAACTGATGATTGTCTTTCTCTACTTCTCTTTGTTTGCTCTTCTCTCATTGTTTTTTTTCATGTATAATTTTTGTCTTAAACACATTTTGTGGGGCTCAGCAGAGTTCTGTATACAATGACCTGCATTGCCATAAAAAGGCTTCCTCCAGCTCCTCAAGAAAAGACCTGCTGGTCAGTGAACTCTTTGGTGTTTTCTTTGTGTCAGCTGTGACTGAAGCATGGAGACATTCAGACTGACAGTGGTTTGCAGTGATACTTCACTATTTAACTCAAATAAAACTCCGTTCTGTGGCACATTTACCATCTGGCTGCTTGTTGGAAGTCTTACTGTCTCAATGCTTTTCTAGACTGGACTGTATCACGATCAAAGGAACTACACCAGCCTTCCCAAGACCAAAGCTCCTCCTCTTCCTTCCACTTCCTCCTATCAGCCTCGGGTTGGTCTTTATGTTAGTGCTGTCAGATGTTGCCAGCATGCTGTGGAGTTGATGTCTTCAGAACTGTTGTAAAGCTGTCATAAAATCCACGAAAGCACAGAGCATGGTTGTGTTGTAGAAAGAAAAATTTTAAACGTAAGACACAGATGTTTTCACTCTGAACTGAATCATTTGGATTTATTTTACCAACCATCTGTTCTGGAGTGAAGGATTTCTTCTGTTAAACAGGGATGATCCTCCTTCCTCTCAACACGTTCATGTTTTCCATGTCAGCAGAACGTTCCCGGTTTTCTTTTCCTCCTCACATTCTGACTACAGCATCCTTCCATCCTCTGAGTGATATTTCCGTGCTGCCTTCCTCTCCAACAGGCTGCCTCCACCCCCTCGTCCACCTCTGGCACAGGGCTGTCTCGTAGCTACAGCATGGTCAGTTTCTATCTCGGTAACCAGAGTCGTCTGCTTGCATGTAGGGACCACTAGAGGCAGACGTCCTGCTCGCATGGTCAGCTTATATTTAGCTCTTGGTCAGTCTAAGCTTTCTGAGGGCAAAGATGTGATAATCTGGGGTTTTTGTTGTAATTTGAGGCAAACGGATTTCTGCCAAACGAGCTCAGATAAAAGTGAAAGTCATGAAAGTCCCTTCAGGCAGTTACATCAGAGATTTCTGCAGGCCGTTTCTTTTCGCTGAGTCTTTGATCATTTCCCACTTTTGCCTTCAGGCATCGATTTATGACGACACAGGTCTTTATGGCTCAAGTTACAGTTCAAGAGCTGTAAGTGACCTGAACACCTGTCAACAGTGTTTTCACATCATCACCCCACAACAACTAACTGCTGTGCTCAGGACCTCACTTCCTGCTTCAATCCACAGCCCTCTGAATACAGCTGGTACTCCTCTGGAGCCAGCTCCACTCGCAGCAGCCCTGTGGTGAGCACCTGAACACGTCCTGCATGACCACACAGCCTCCGCTAACAGTGTTTTTATCAGGAGACCTCCAGCTGAAGGAACATTCATGGTCAATCATACCTGCAGCTTCAGCTTGTAGCAGAAATGTGTTACTCTGTGACTTTAAGAATCTGGCTTTTATTCTTTAAAAGTCAGTTTCATTTTTCTGGTCATAAAAATATCTGTATTGTCCCTAAAAGATCTTAACACAATATTTAAAGGACAATAACCCAAAACACATCAGGATCAAATGGATCTGTCCTGTCTGTTAGCATTAAAACCTTATGGTTTAGGATGGAACCCTCCAACGACCGTCTCCTATGTTAAATTAGCTGGATCTTCTCGACTGTTTTCCACTTTAATATGAATAATTGTCATTGTTTGGATCTGAGGGTTAATTGTTATTCCTGTTTATGCGGTCCTAACCAAAATCATGGCACTCTCCTTAAACCCAGCTGCAGTATGACTATAACTGCATGAAATGACAGCACTCAGGTGAACAGTCCTTACCTGTTCAAACAAAGGCTTGGATGTGGATGGGTCACTGATTTAGTACGAGCTGTGTGAGATTTTGCATGTCCTTTTGTGCACGAATTAAGTTCCTCACGGGGTGTTGACATGTGTGCGTATTCTCAGCACTCCTCATCAGAAGATGACACTGTCAGCAGTGTGTCCCAGGAGCGCTTCAGCAGAGGCCGGAGGGACAGTGCGGTGAGCTGCAGCGACTGGGCTGTATATGTGGTTATGTCATAGACAGTCACGGGTTTCTGATTGTAAATGTCTTTATCTTCCTCCTGTCCTGATCCTTTCTGGCTCTTTTCTTCATCTTCTGCTTTTTGTTTTCTTCCTGTGTCCATCACAATCAGTCGTCTGACTTCTCGGACATTAGTGAATCCGCCGCGGACTATTTCAGCCGCTCCAACCGAAGGGGCAGCATCGTGTCTGATCTTGATGATTTGAGCATTCCAGATTTGGACGCTGTAAGTGCAGGAAAGGAGTGGAAAATGCAGTGCAGCAGACATACCAGCTTGAACCAAAGCATGTGTGGGAAAAACTTCAGTTCATCTCAGAGTTTGATGTGAACCTTATTGGAGGATCAAAAATTAGCCAAAGTAAAGATTCCTGCTTAAAGAGACAGATGTAACTTTTACTTGTTTGGATGTTGAGCCTGGGCATACTACTACTAGTGGACATGCAGCACTTTCTGTGACTCTAGAACAGCTGAGCTGATCCCCTGAGCGATGTTGCTGCTCTCTGCATGGCCTCTGTCGATCTTCTCTGAATAATTTTTTAACTTTTCCTCACTTCTTTTGCAGCTGGATGAAAAATGCGACAAACAATACTCCGACTACAGCCGGGTAAGTAAAACATCAGCTTGTAATAATAATTGTTGTACAGTGACGCATTCAGCTCTGTAGCCACACAAACATCACCACAAAAAAGCATCAATGCTGACACAGTGGAACTTGTTGCCATGGCAGCAGAGTTAAACGCCTTCATTGACATGTAAACAAATAGACGTCACGTGTGATACCTGCAGAAATGATGAGCTGGTTTGGTGAGTTTCTAAAGCATGTGGGGAAGCCAGAGCGCCTCCTTATGGCACGCCTGACCTGACGTAGGAGTCTGCGAGAATCAGACCCTGGAGTTGGATGACCAGACAGAGTTGGGTTTCATTTGTGCTTTTGTTTTGGCGTCCTCAGCCTTCGTCTCGCTGCACCACCCCAGGCCTGTCTCCAGCCACTCTGGCCTCACTGGGCGGGACCTCATCTAGAAGAGGGAGCGCCGATGCCGGAAGCACATACGACCCCGACACCAGTCTGAGCGACCTGAGGGTGAGATCTTCTGTGGAGCTCAGCAAACACTTCTTTAAATGCAGTTTGTTTTTTGACGTTGCATCAAATGCAGATCACCCATGAGTTTTATGTATTTGTCAGCACATCTTCTGGATAACCCTCTGAAGCTCCGCCTCTGTGCCCCCCCTGCTGCTCTGCCAGCTTGTTATCTCTGAATGTGTCCTTTGAACCTGTCTCTCATATCTGCTGATGTCATGTCAGCTGCACTCTTTAAGATGGCCGCACAACCCCCACCCCCCCTTTCTGAATTCTCAGTTTACCCCAACTGTTCCCCTCCATCTGCTCTACAGGATATCTATGAACTAAAGGACCAGATTCAGGATGTAGAGGGGCGGTACATGCAAGGGCTTAAAGAGCTGAAGGTAGAGGGGCTTGAGCTCTCAGCATGCCTTTCCCCCCCTCCCTTAGGGGCAGTTTGCCATCTCCAAAAACACCTTTGTTCCTATAGCTTCTAACCGCACAGCTCTGTCTTACCCTAACTTTGTGATGACTCTTCTCTGCATGATCTTCTGCTAGTTCCTGTTTTAATCTGAAAGATTAGCTTTTCAAAATAATGAGCGACAAGCTGCAGCTGCTAAAGGAAAAGGTCTCACGTCAGAGGGAGACTACACGCAGATTTTATTTTTAGTTTTTCTAAAACTAAACTCTGTACTTTGAAGATAAACCAAACCAAGAAGTTCTTCAGCGTTTCTGCGGTCAGCCTGCAGAACCGCTGAAAGAAGAACACCAGTCGTTTCCATGGTAACAAAACACAAGTGAAAGGAAGGAGGCTTGTGTTGGTTCCTTTATTACAACCAGTATTAGTCATTGGACGGAACATGAAAAGATCCAAAAACTGTTTTGTTGTGAATTCTGTATGAAAACAGAGAACATGTGAGATGTTTCTGCTGGTTTACAGCATCAGAAGAATTCACCTCATTGTCTCTGTTTCCAGCTTTCAGCTCACTTTTCCTGTCGCTGTAGGAACATTACTCACCTGCAGATCATCTTAGCTTGTGAAAAACCCACCATGACACTGATTAAAGCAGTTTACTAACAGACCAGCTGCTTTTTTCTGATTCAGCCGTCTGTTTTTAGTTTGTGGTTCTGCTTTGTTTTAGTCCTGAATATGATGCAGCATCTTCCAGCTGTGATCAGAACTTACACTGTTTCTTATGTTAAACACGTTAGAAAAGTTTTTGGAATCATTTTCCTCCAGAAAACATCTGAATTCTAGAGCAGTAATTGTTTTTCATTTTCCAACTCGTTTTTTGTTTGTTCTGTGTAAAATGCATCAGAAACTTACTGCATGTCTGTTCATGGAACTTTCTGATGGATGTGTTTGCTGCAACGACATCTTCTCCAAACCCACCAGGAGTCACTCACAGAAGTGGAGGAGAAGTATAAGAAAGCCATGGTCTCCAACGCACAGCTGGACAACGACAAAGCCAACCTCATTTATCAAGTGGACACTCTCAAGGATGTCATCGAAGAGATGGAGGAGTCCATGTCAGAGATGAAGAGGGAGCTGGAGGAGAAGACGAAGGTGAGGAGCAGCTGGATGTGGCATCTCTGTGGGAAATGGACCACTAACTTATTCTGTTGGGGTTTCAGGAGCTGGAAAGACAGAAACACACCTGCTCGGTTCTGCAGCACAAACAAGAAGAACTGAAGGAGGGGATCCGCCAGAGGGACGAGCTCATAGAGGTACGTTTTCTCCTGTGGTGGTGCAGACACCTCCTTTGATGGTGGAAATGTCTCCACAGGACTTTGATGATCATCTACTGGTCCGTCCACGTTTGTCTCTGTTTTCCTGCTCTATCAAACCCTTGAGGTCATTCCTGTCTCTGTATTACTGCTGGTTCCTCTGATCTCTGCCTCTCTTAGTCTGAATGTTCTCATCTCATTTCTGCTCCGCTCATGTTCCCCATGTGGTTCTTCTGTCATCAACTGGTTGACCTCTGCTCCAGGAGAGCCAGCAAATGCAGACTAAGTTAGACGCTCTGACCAGGGAGGTATTTGATCTCCAGGAAACTATAAACTGGAAGGACAAAAAGATTGCGGTAGGAGGTCCCATGTGTGAGCTGGGGGGGTCTTGTGTGCTTCAGCCATGTCTGCATGGTGGAGACCGTGGAGCTTTAGTGCTCTGCAGTGATGCAAGATGCAAACTCTCTGCCTCTCCACGCATCTTCAGGTTTTAGCACGTCGTCCTGCATGTTTGTGCATGCAGCATGGGAAACTTCCACATGTGGTGTTGCATGCCTCTCAAAGTCCATGCGTTGTTCCTTTCTCCTCTCTTCTTTTCTGTGTGGCCAGGCCCTAGAGAGACAGAAAGAGTACTTTGATTGCATTAGGAATGAGAGGGACGAGCTCAGAGATGAGCTCGCTGACATCAAGGGGAAGTCCAAGGCGGGAGAGGTAGGTCCACATAGTACCACCGAGACCAGAACAAAGAAGAAAACATGTTTGAAATGTTGGAACTCTGAAGAACTGAACCATCTTCTGACCTTCAGTTTGTCTTTTCTCCAGTTTCTCTAACCTCAATCAGTTTAAAGAGTTTGTGGATTCAAAATGCATTCACAAGCAAATTTAAGGCCAGAAAAGTGTACTAAATGTTTTGTTTACATGTGTTATCCAAAGTCTAAAGTGTAGCTGAACTGAAAGCTGATGAACTTTGACTCTAAACACCACGGGAACGTTCAGCTGCTGGAATCTATGCTCTCAGTGTTTTCCCCAAATCCCACAGCCTGAATGTAAATGACAGACAGGATTTCTGCAGGAGACGGAGCAGAGAACATGGAGTTTCTCCTCCGGAAAAACTCTTATCAACAACTTATTCAGGAGCGAAACATAACAAGATCATCTGAAAAAAGAGGAAATGCAGAGAAAATGTGAAAAAGTTTAAACCTAAAAACTTTATTTATACGTTTTTTATTGTTTCTGTAGCAGCTCTTCTTGCCCAATTGACAATAAAAGTGACTTTAAAATTACGGTAGATATACCACCTGAAAAAGATGGCTAACTTGTGCAGTAACTGACATATTATGGGATGATGAGGGGACGTTTCAGTACACACTCTTCATATTAGTATATGTTTAAGGCCGGGAGCAGATGTACAGAAGTTCCCTGGAAGATTGTCATGTTTCTTGAGATCAACAAAGTGATCGTGTTTGAGTCCAAACACCTTTGTAATCTGTATGACCACTTTAAATGAAAGGCATTCTGGGAAGAGTTTTTAAGAATGAAGTTTCTTTTTTTTTTTTTTATGAAACATTGTTTTCTGAAACGCTTTGATATTTTTGAAAATGAAGATTTCCAGATGGACTGTGGTGGTACTCAGTGGTATGCTCTTTCCACACAGAAACACGGGCTGGTGGTGGTTCCAGGCAGCATACCAAACGGAGAAGTGGAGGAGGAGCCTCTGTCATCAGGCATCACGCTGGTCTCCCAGGAGGCCGCTCAGGTTCTGGAGTCTGCAGGAGAAGGTCCGCTGGGTCAGTCAGGCCATTTGTGTTCCACTGACAAACTTCACCTTCTACCAGTGTTTTTTTCTGGTTTAAAGAAATGTTTTGGCTTATAGATGTGAGGCTACGGAAGCTGGCCGAGGAAAAAGAAGAGCTGCTGTTTCAGATCAGGAAGCTGAAGCATCAGCTGGAAGAGGAGCGGCAGAAACAAGCCAAGGTGGATGGTATTTTCACAGACGGGGAGAAGATGGAGAATGGTACAGACTTAAACTTCATCGAGATGCAGAGTAAGTTCACCCTTTGAATCACGTACTCCCAAATAAAGGACTCAGCAGATGTTCTGGTACATGAAAGTCATTTGTCTTTGCAGGAGACACCAACAGACAAATTAGTGAATACAAGTTCAAGCTTTCTAAGGCAGAACAAGAAATAACCACCATGGAACTAAATGTAAGTTACATTTATTTTTAAGTAATGTCTTTGAATTCAGCGTACCCAGAACTCCGTTTTGTCCGTTTTCCAGATTACCAGACTTGAAGCACAGATGGCTCGGTACAAAGTCGCAGCTGATAACTCAGAGAAGGTAGAAGATGAACTTAAAGCAGAGAAACGGAAACTTCAGAGAGAGGTAAAGACTCGGATATGATTGTGTTTCAAAGCCTTCTTCAGAATGAAGGTGTAACGCCTCTGCTGTCCCACCACAGCTGCGCACAGCTCTGGATAAGTTGGAGGAGATGGAGATGACCAACAGCCACCTAGTAAAGCGCCTGGAGAAGATGAAGGCCAACAGAAATGCCCTCCTGGCTCAGCAGTGAGGCCACGCAGCATCACCACCGAAGCCCTTCAACGCGCACTTCTGACCTCCGGCGACCATCCTCCACTGGATGCTCACAGATCTGTAGCTAACCAAACCAAGAACCTGTAGCCCAGGCCAGAACTAAACTTTTGCAACTAAATCTAAGTTTCTGGGAGACACATCTGAGGAAATTTCTGTCACTACTTCATTTTTAGACTTTGTCCTACGCCGTGTGATCCAGGAGATGTTTGTCACTCTGGTGGGTGCTTGGCTGGTTTTTGATCGTTTGCATGAATGGGTAAAATGATGCTTTTAACCCTCTGGCTGCTCCAGGCCTGCACCGTCCCAGCTTCCCTCACACAGTGAAGTGCCTTTACACACTAGGAGACTGGGGTCTGCACTGCTCATTGAAACTCAGTTGTTTTAACAGGTACAGTATGATGGATTTAAAAAATAAAAAATGAAAAAAGGTGCAGTTATTTGAAAGTATATAGAAGCAACTGTTTGATGCAGTTTCAGTGATTCTTATTTCCAAATATTTAAGATTTCTTGAAAATAAATGTGGAATTTGCAGAACTTTCTTTTGACTGCAGTTTTTCTTCTAAATGGAAAACAGTTTTGACTCAAATAACGAGAGAACGACACATGAAGCAGCATTTTTACACTTCACCATCACTGCAGACGTTTCTTCTTTGTGATGTCAAGCAACCGTCCACAGTCAGGGGATCTCATCAGTGTACAGCTGAGCGCAGGCAGCAGGAAGTTTTGTGTTTTAAGTTTCTTTCTGGACCAAAGGATGAACTTTTTTTTTTTTTCAATCACCTTCAGCTTTATTAATAGCAAAAAAGAAAAATTTACATCAGAATACAGCACCATAAAGTTTTTTTCTCCCGTTTGGGTCCACCAGCTTCAGCACCGCTCGAAAACTTTGAAAAGGTCCGGCAGGTTTGCGATCTGCAGCACAGTGCCGTCCTCACTGAACCTTTTAGGAGGACTGAAGAGCGTTCGCAGAGCTTTGAAGATGATGTGCTCGACTTTCCAACGCCAAGAATTCCCCTCAGCCTCCTGAAACATCAGAGCCAGGACTCCATTTCGCAGCATTTGACAGAAATCCCAGCAGCCAATCCCCTTACCTGCTCTGCCCCCGGCTCCGCCTCCAGGACGAACTGTTTCCTGATGGAGTAGAACATGCTGCACTCCCTGCTGAAGTCTCTGAAGCAGTCCTTTTCACTGTCCCAGTTCACCTGAACAACACCAACACTCAAAAATGTTTCAGTTTCCAGAAGCTGCTTCTAACTCTTCAGAGGTCTCACCTCTGTGGCGAGGCGCAGGATGAACATAGGGAGACCCTCCAGAATGGGGGTGTATCTGTCGAGGAGGAGCGGCAGCCCAGTCAGGTTTCCCTCCTACCGTGGACACTAGTGGTTAGCATGCATGATGCATCTCTTCTACAAAAATGGGAGGAGTTTTGGAGAACACAAGGTCACCTGGTCGATCTCCATGGAGAAGTAGTCCTCCAGCATCTCAGCTTTCTTCTTCAGGAAGTCCACGATGTACTGAGCCAGACCTTCCTTTGGACCGTCTTCTTCAGTCCAGCCGCTCTCCTCAGAGTCCAGGGCCAGCATGGCCAGGTCATACAGAGGAGCTGGAGTCTGAAAGGACATCTACAGATGAGACCTGAACAGGTTCCTGTCCCTCCGAGTTCTCCTCTAAGCCACTACCTACAGACAGTCTGAGAACGCCCAGGTTCCCAAAGTCATAGATGAGGATCTGATAGAAGAGCTCCTGGCTGAAAACAAAAACGGGAGAAGTCAGACACGAACGAGCAGGTGATCACAGAGTTTCCTGAAGCTGCACCTGAGCTTTGTGGTGTTCAGCAGGTACAGTTTGGTGTGGTGCTGGATCAAAGTCCACTGGGGGTTGATGCAGCCCACGAACGAGTGGTTCTGCAGCATCTCCTGCAGACCTGCAAAACGGGGCAACACACAAAGCTAGTTCTGTTGTCATGGCAACATGTCTTCTTGTAAGTGATGACTAGAAACGACGTAATCCACATTATGGACGTGAACTTTTTTTGGCACCCCGGAGCAGCAGGAAATCCAGGAAGGGAGGGAGTGTTTGCACAACTTCTCATGAAGGACACAAAACGCTCAGAGACGTTCAAACCCGCCGTTTTCTTACCTTTGTGTGTGTTCTCAGAAATCTCCACCCTCAACTCCTTCACACTGATTAACTTCACCACCCTCCTCTTGGGTGTGGCTGCAGCTGTCAAGTCCTCCTCCGCCTTCTTCTCCTCCTCTTTTTTCTGTCGTTTTCTGCCTCACAACACAAACCGTCGTCACAACAGAGAAAATAACTGAAGCTTTTAGGAAAACCCCACCAGAAGTCTGGAAAATGTTCCTGCTTCCACTTCTGTCTTCACTGAGTTTAACTTTTAATGTCAGGAACGTTCTCAGTGAAGACAGAAGTGATCACCATGAATGCTCAAAAAAATAAAGACACAAATACTGAAGCAGGGCATCACTTTAACAGAATGCATTCACTTAGAGTCAAACTACACTGGAAAAAAAGGTCTATGATAGTCCAAGACTTTTCATCTTGAGGGAAAATCTCAAAGAGCGTCTTCTGGAAAAAAAAAAAAACTGCTGACACATCAAAAAGTGTCTCTAGAAGACCAGCATGAAGCTGCTTCAGCTTCTAATGATAAATCAAGGATTGAGCTTTGCTTTCACATTTACCTGCTCTCTGACTGAGCTGCAGTCCAGGTTCAGACCTGCTCGGGTGCCGTGATCAGACCTGTAAAGGGTTCCTGAAAACTAAATCTTAATTCCTGACAGAAGCTCATGGAGCAGAGAACCACAGGAAACAGATCATTCTGGGAAACGGACGCTTTCTAAAGTCCAGTGTCGTTAGAGAGTTATGAAAAGCTGTTGGACAAAAACAGGTTTTTTTATACCTGTAATGGGTTTGGAACAAAACATACAATAATGTGTGAACGTGGATCACTCTACAATTACAGTTTGGGGTCACTCAGGGCTCCATTCTGGGCTCTTTGCTGGTTTCTAGAAATGTTATTAAATCTTTTTTAATTTACATGTTTTTATTTTCCTCATTATTGTTGCTTTGACTACTTATTCTGCTGATAACAGATGAAAGATTTGGCCCTATTAATTTAAAATTAGATTTTTTTTGTTATATTATTTAAATAGATTTAGAATTTAGGATGTTTCAAAAGAGTTTCCTGAGTCATCACCAGCATCTTGTTTGATAACTTAACAAAAAACACCAACAGATAAAAAGAAATCTATCAGTTTCTCAAAAAGTTTCTTATTTAATCTCTAATATTATACTGAAATTATTTTGCATGTGTGTCTTTACACCAAACACAGTTTAACACATTCATTTGTCTTTTAAACATTAGCAGATTAAAGCGACGAGCTGCTTCTTTCTTTAAAACTGTTGGATTTTTGTTGATTTCAGAAAATGTTTTGGAGCTAAATCATAGAAACCAAAGTTTTTTCTTTGAAAGATCTCACCTTCTTATGTTTCGGCTCTAATATTGTTCATTTTTTACTTTCCTAACATTTTCACTGAAATCCCAAACGCCTGAACATTGAAATCCCTCTCTGCATGTTTCGAAGGACTTTTGTTTTTGATTTTTAAGATGGTATTTGTGTTTCAGTCAGATGATTAATCATTTGTATTTTTTAAATTGCAACTGCTTTTCTCATTTATGGTCATAAACTTTGCTGATCACCTCAGAACTTCCTGATTTCCAGCGCTGCATTCCTCTTGGCCTTTCTGAGCCGGAGCTTCTTGCACATCCTGCAACATCTCCTGCAGCATCTCTGTGTCGTCAAGGTCCTCCATCTCCCCCCTGTGCTGCTGGGGGGGGCAGCTCTCCGCCTGACTCGTACTGGCAGCTTCAGGGTCAGGCAGGGGCTTCTCCTTCGGCTGAAGGAAAGCGTCCAGTTTCTGGGAGCGACAGTCGGTTCTCACCATCTGGTGAGCGTAGACTCGCTCAGAGGGTTCTGCTGAGGAGCTGGAGGCCTTCAGCGGACCTGGCAGCAACGTCTGAGAACCAGAGTCACTATTGATTACAACGCTCATGGCAGAGGAGCAGAGGAAGCATCTAGATTTGATCTTCTGCAGATAATAAGAAAGAGTACATACCTGAGTGAAGAAGGTCCGTGAGGAGTTGAAACCCAGAAGTTTGCTGTCGATGTGCTGCTGAATGCTCTCAATGATGCTCTCCTCATGCAGAAAATGCACCTCGTGCTTTGTGGGATGAACGTTCACATCCACGTTCTGAGGTGAGATTTCCAAACTGTGAAAGTCACAGGAGCACAAGATGAGAACTTTAAGAATCCAGTAGAGAGGAGAACATGGTCACAGCCCTTCTGCTTACCTGAGGTACAGGAAAGGGTGTGTCTTCTTAGGAAGGTATGCAGCGTAAACTGTCTCCACTGCTTTTTTCAGAGCACTGGACTCCACCAGACGATCTGCAGCATCCCAGAAAAACATCTTGATCCATTAACAATAACTACATTGACCACGCTTACATGTATGAGATGACGTACGGTTGATGAACAGGATCAGGACGTATTTCTTGACAGAGTAGTTTGCGTTTGAGATGTAGCCTTTCATCTTAAACGTCAGCTTTGGGTCTTCACAGCCGACTTCAATCAGCTCCCTGGAAACATGCGGATGGTCACCCAGCTGAAGTCACATGACCGCAGAAGTCAGCGTGCAGGACTACCTGCTGACGGCGTTTCCAAAAACACTGCGGATGTTGTCGACCACAGACGCGTTGGGCAGTGTCCTCACATCGGCCACAGTCTCCCCCTGCTGAAGAAGGGAAGTCAGAACATATATTATCAGATTTCTTTTTCATAGAGACACCCGCCCCTCTGCATTAGTCTGACAGTATGACTCACCTTTTTCACTGTCAAACTCTTTCCTGAGTTGTGGATGGCATACCTTTCAAAAACACAGAACACTGAGCGCACGCAGTTCAATTCCACATTAATGATGCTTCCAGCTCAGACCTGCTGACCACCTCCACGATCCGGGAGTACTCGTCACCGGGGCTCTTCAGGGCTTTCCTCCTGGTGGACACATTGTAAAAGAGGTCTTCTACCTGCAGACAATCCCACGAATGTTTTGTCAGGATGGATACTGTTCACTGTTTGGTTGCTTCTCTCCAGGAACTGACCACGATTTGGGTCCCCTGGTTACCAGCACACTGTTTGGGGGGACCTTTGAGTTTCCCGTCTTTGTAGCTGGCTCTGTTTCAAGCAGAAGTAATCTGTTACAGTAATTTTATTACAGTAAAGTAATACAGCCAAATTCTCTAGTGGGAGTACCTGTAGGCACACTTGGCATCAGCGGTCTTGGTGGTGATGGTCACGTGGGCCACATGGCTGATACTAGCAAGAGCCTGCAGAACACAGATGAGATGAAGACCCATCCAGGAGCCTCCTTCTCCTCATATCATCTCACCTCTCCTCTGAATCCATAGGTTGCAATGGACGAAAGGTCCTCAAACGTCTGAAGCTTGCTGGTGGTGAATCTTTCACAGACGATCTCCATGTCTTCTTTCTAAAGAAGAATTTAAAAACAGTGTTGTTAAGTCACTGGATTATGAAGAGGAGGTTTTCCGTGATGGATTTTATCTTATCTAAAACTGAGCACAACCAGAACAGAACCAGCCTTCTTCATCAGCCTCTTTAAGTCACTTGTTCTGATGCTGGAGACTGCACGTCATCGTAGACTGCACAACACACTGATGGGACACATGAGGCAACGTGATTCCTGAGCTTCCTATTCAAGAATTATTGCTTCTCTGCTCCTGTGATGAAAAATAAAGTTCTGATGCTCCTCCTAAAAACTTCTCCTTTGAGATGATTGTTTCTATTTCTTTGTCTCTGCTGAGAGAAGCAGGTGTCTGTGAAACACCTGAACAATTAAGTCAATCCTGGAAATATCAGGACTCTGGCTCATAGTTAAAGGCTGAGGTGTTCATTAGAACTTGATTTAAAAACAAAGATTTGTGGATTTTAAATGAATCTCATGAAGTTGTATCAGTTCGTGCAGTCCACAACCCGATTTCCATTCAAAGCAGATCTTCATGTTTCCAGAGGGGAAAAAATACTTTCAGTTAGTTTTTATGATGCTGATTACTAACTTTACAAATGAAGGTGAAGGTTCCATCTTTGTTCTGCACTGCTTCTATTATTTGTATTTATTTTAAACAAATTAATTTTGAAATCTAGAGGATAAATCTTTATGGAATCATAAACGGCCTCAACAAAAAAGGCTTTTTGAATCAGTTTAGTGACAGTGATCCTCAGCCCTTCTAAGTAAAAGTGAGAATGGAGGTCCAGCGCCCTGTGGCACACCTGTGCTAATGAGAAACTGAAACGGAACTCACTCTGATTCCAGTTCCGTTGTCCTGAATCTGCAGCAGCTTCAGCCCCCCGTCCTTCACTGTCACCTGAATGCTGGTGGACTTTGCATCTAAACTGAGACATTAAAAAAAAACATACACCGTGTAAAATTATATCCATAATGTATGGGACCCAGTCTGGTATTTTGGGCAGAAATCTTGTAGATTTGTATTATTTTTAATAAATAATCACCAGTTTTCAATCATTTCTTTCACGGCGTTAGCAGGACGTTGAATCACTTCCCCCGCAGCGATGCGGTTCACCACCGTTTCGTCCAGCCGCCGAATGACCCCCGCCATGTTCTTCTACGAGCTCTAGAAGTAATTAAACACGTTTGTTTCTGCTATGTTGACAGCGACAGAACAAATCCTGTTGACATGTTTGCCCCGAACAAATGAGTGTGCAGCAGACCACGCAAGAAACGATGTATCACTCACACATTAAATGTCCAAAATATGAAGAAAAAAAAATTCCTCATGTCAGTTCCTTCAAATAAAAAAATCTAACATTCACTTATTTTTCATTTCAGCTAAAATGTTGAGTTTACTTTTGGGGTCATTTTTACTTTAATTATTAAGTTGTTTGTTTAGTGGGCTGACATCACTCGGGTGATGCGTCTTCTCAAAATATACGATCTTTAAAGTTAACGCGGGCCGGTCAGAGGGCGGGAATTTCTGTGAATGTTGACAGTTCTTTGGTTGGATTTCTTCTTCGTTGATAAGTATTTCAGAAAGATTTTACAACAGCGCCACGAGTGTTTGACATACACACACAAATGCTGTTAAAACCGGAAGTGAACACTGAAAAGACACATGCGGATTTTTTTTCACCGCCTGAAGCTTATCCAACTTTACTTTTTTTGTTTAGAATGATAAGCCCCTTTGAGGAGAGGCCAACCCTTTCAGGAAAGATTTTTGAATTCAGTTGCCATAAATCAACTTTAGGACAACGTCACCTGAATAAATGGAGCCCTTCACTTCTTTAGGGACAAAAAAATGATAGCCCCAAAGGTTTAAGGTCTATTTTGTTCTAAAAACAGCAAAACTCACAGACAGAGAAACACAGATTCTGACAAGCTGCCGTAAAAAGGGCTTATAAACGTTAGAAACATGACATGTTTAATGGAACTTAAGTGTTTTATTTTGGTAAAACATTTTAAACTACTGGGTTAACTTTTTCAACATGAAGTGAACAAATTTTCACTGTTTTCTTCCTTTCACACAATTTTTCAAGAGCCACAACTTATAATGATAGGGTTTGAATTATTATTGTGTGGATGCTGGTCAGCATTCACACTATAGTGTTCCTGTTTCTTTTTATTTGTGTGACTGTGAGTCAGCATTCACATTGTAGTGATTCAGTTTTTCTTTATCATTTTTATTATTTCTTACCTACATTTTTTGGACGTCTATAGCTCTTCAGCTCCTTCATCTATTCAGCCCATTCAGCTATCAAAATTTTCCGCTGTTTTAGGAGATTACTACTCGCAAGTTTCAACTTCATAACTTTTCAACTTTTTAAACTATTCAACTAATTACCACTTTTTTAACTCCATGGAAAATGGATTACAAAATATTCAAATACCCCTTTTTCAACTCGCTTACAGACAATACAACTTTGAAAACCTTACGAAATGCAGTTTTCTCACAGCAGCCTATATATTTCTCATTTCTCCCATTGACCATAAAACGTTATTTTAGGAGAACGTTCTTGTCCACCTTTTGTTTTTAACTTGTGATTACTGCTGAACTGGGCCTAAAATCTGGGGGTGTCTGCAGTTCACGCTCCCCAGAGGAGTTCATGGACTTAGGAGCATGAAAACTCGAGGGGCTTTAACTCTTAATCTATAACAGGTCCACTTATTTATACATGTCTAAACTAAATTCAGTTTGTGTGAGATTATTGAACGTTTACATTCATTCATTCATCTTCTTTAACATTTTGTCCCTTTTGGGGTCACAGAGCTGCTGGAGCCTAACCCGGCTCTCTGAAAAAAGACAAAACATGGAAAAATTGCTGTGTAAAACCAGGGAATCAAACTCCCACATTAGGAAGAAAATAAACACACACTGTGGTAGAAACTTTTAATTAATCAAAGATCATAGCCCCTTTATTCAAGCACAGCAGCATATCAGCGCATTTTAGTGATACAATTAAACACAGCAAATAAACGGAACACTGTATATTAATTCTGTCGCGTTTACAATGAAATCACCCTTAAAGTCTGCAGCGGGGCGAGACGACAGGAAGCCACCTGCTCTTTGATTGGACAGTTTGATTTGTGGCCATCAGAATTCGCAGCCGCATCTTCAGGAGCTCACACGCTGTTTTTTTCTTCATATCTGGAAAAAAAAAATGTAGAAATTATTTCACGAATGCAAATCTTTTTTACGGGCATGCAGACCTCTTTTAACACATTTGCTAACCAAAATTCTTTGTGCAGATTTATTTTGCAGTATGATGAAACTTGGTTTTATTTGTGAACATGCAGTTGCGGTTTTGAACCTTTATGACCTTATTCTGAGCCCATAAACACACACACACACCTAGGGACAATTTAGAGTAAGTAGTTAACCTATGAAGCATGTTTTTGAAATGGGGGGATGGGGGAATCAGGAAAAAATGCACAAGGCGAACATGCAAACTATACAGAAAAAGTCCAGCTGGGATTTTAACTTTTAACCAGGGCTTTCTCACTATGAAGCAAAAGCGCTAACCACTACACCACTGTTCAGCTCCTGCAGCATCCTAACTAAGATTATAATTTTTGTGATTGTTTTTATGCTATCCTTGGCTTTACTCAACTTGGTAAAATGTTCTTGAAGGTGAAAATGTCACCTCTTTTTTGGAAGCAACCACTTGGAGAAATGTTTGTGTGTGTTGGGGTGAGCGGTTGTTTGTCGTTTTGTGAATTTTTCTTTCTTTAGATCAGATGAAGTCAATCAAGGTCAATCATGAAATAAAGGCCGAGTTGTTATTTACCTGCTACTTGAGTGATATTTGTGAATAAACATCAGTAAACCACACATTTTTAATCGTAGCCTGAGACGACTATGTGCAGCATATTTCGCTGCAGAAGCTGTTTTTTGCTAGATGGTTTCTGCATGTTGGCCTCGGGGAGAATGAGCTCAGCAGAATAAAATTCTGAGAAAAGGTTGTCCAGATAGTGGCGCTGTTTGAACAGGTGAAAAACAGCCGATGAGTCAAGCAACTTTTTGTGAGTTGCAAAAGTTTTCCGAGTTTTTATTAATTGCAGATACATAAACTTTAGTTACATTTGTTCAACAGTTCAACTATATTAGGGAAAAATTCTACTGGTTGTTAGAGTTCACATTTTTTATAAAAACAACTCTTTGAGTAATTCTTTAAAAAGATCTTCGGTCTGAAGTACAGTCCAGTCTGTGAGATGATAATCAGACTGACACTTTGTCTTTTTCCCCCTTCCGCTCCTCTGGATGGTATGTAAAACTGGATGTTTTAGTGTAAACAGTTTCAACAGAAGCCTAAGGCTACAGCGTCTCAGGAGTGCTCCTGACACTGTTTAGAAGTTCAGTAGCATTTTTTCGAGCTTGCTTTCAGAATCTTTGTCACCCTGGTGTCATTTCAAGAGCAGCTAACCACAGCCATACACAAACAATGGCCACAAAAGAAAATTGCACAACCTGAAAGGTCACTGGAAGCATGAAAGGAAGTCAACTTGGCTCTGAGCAACAATATGGAAAGTGTAGCTTTGTCACAGAGTGTTTTGAGCTCTGCAGATCCAGAGTGAGCAGATAACTGTCTGTTTGAGGTACCATTGTGGCATCACAACTGTTGTGTTCCTGTTAAAGTAATTTCACTGGAAAGGAAAACCCATTGTTTTTCTTTGCAGTGAAGTCACGGTGCAGGACTGGATGTGTCCTCTGGGAGTTGCGGGCTGGACTCTGCAGGGTCCTCCAGCTGCAGCTGCAGGATGCTCTGCAGGATGCAGCACAATAGTAAATGGAAACAACAGGGATTTAGAAATGTAAACGTTCATCACTTTAGCAAACAGTTTATGTCATTTCATTCTTATTCTGGGATAATTGTGATGATTCGATTTTTTTACATGTTTTGGAACATTCTGAAATGCTATGCTACACTCACACAAACAAAATACATGTCTTGAATATTTCAGTGGAAGTCAAACATAATGTGAAGAGAATCAAAAACCTAAAGTGACATAAATTAAACCAATGTTTGTTGACTGATGTCTGCAGCACACCTGTACATATTTGCGAGTGTAGTTTGCACAGGTGGGATGTATTGGCACACCTGTCAAAGACAAATAAATTACTATTAAACAGTGGCAGCTCATGGACACTGTGCAGTAGTCAAACGTCTCACCTCATCGGTGTGTCTTAACACGGAACCAGACTGGAGTGATGTTTCTGTCAGTGTTTCCTTCTCAGCTGGTTGTTTGTGTCTGCTCCTTTCTTCACCACAGAGGTGTTGATGACCATCATGTTCTTGTGACAGAGCTGCAGAGGGATCATGGTAATGGCAGGACAGGGGGATGCATCTCCGAGTGACACAAAAATGTTGTGGAGATCTATGTGTGTGGTATGTGTCAAGGCCGTTCCAAGACACAAATATAGAGCCGCTAATCTTTCCTCTCATGTTGAGAGTCCTTCACATAGTGCCTGTTAGACTAATATTACATCCAGTTTCAGTGTTTTCAGTGAACAGTAAAATGACAGCTTTTTGCCCTCCTGTGTTAGAGGATTTGTCATCCTGTAATATCTTCAGACAAACATGATTTCACCTCCTTGAGGAATGCTTAGACTTCCTTATTCCCTCACCATCCATGTCTCCTTTGTTTTTCCATCCTCTCTGTGAAAGTCTCCCTGACTTTCTGTCTATCAGCCCCACAGCTATCCTCAGTCAAAATACAGTCGACACACAAAACTGGCGTTTCCTAGATTGACTTCAAGCTTTGGACCGTTTGTGTTGGAAAGCTCAAGATTAACACACAAAAGGCAGAAAAACAGAAAAGCTTCCTTTAAAAGAAAGTTTGACAGCCTTTAATACCTGGCAGAGCTTTTTCAGATCTGCTGTTACAAGCAGCACCACAGGGCTGACCAAAGTCAATTCACCTGGTTTGACTCATCATGGCAAAATGTGCAGCAGATGAGCTTTTCTTTGGCCTCGAAATTATCCCTGGTTTCAACATGAGCCTATCCAACGAGACCTGCCAACACCAGTCCAGGACCTCTCAACAGATGAAACAGAGGATTACCCCTTAAGCATTTGCTGGTTTGATATATTCCATCACTTTTGTTACACTTTATGAACTGCAGTTCATGTTTAAATCACACAAAGTGGAAGCATCTGAAGCCCAAATTCTCCTGGTTTTTGATGGAAGACATGAGTCAAGTTTGATCAAATGTAGTCTGAGGTAAACAGAAGACAAAATCTTTTAAAACTCAAACCAGCAGCCAATTATTAATGTCAATACACAAGAAGAATGTCAGCACAGCATGTTTTTATACAGGAACGATGTTGCCAAAAGAATGTGCACACCTCAAGCATTCTTTAGAAAAGGTGTGAACACGTTTCCATAAACGGAATGAATCTTGGATTCCTCTTTGATGTTTTTTCTGTGCATCTTCTGTTTTCAGACCTTCCCTTTCCCCTCCCACTGTGTCACTACACCACGCCCAGTAAAACCTAGTCTTTTCTGTTGTTTTCATTTCCATGTTTGTGCTGCTGTTGTTGTGGAAACAATGAATTTTATGCAAATAGCAAAAACGAGGAAGTGTCCACACCCAATGAAGGCTAAAAACAGGAAATGAAATCCAGTTTGTTGATGTCTCCTCATGTCTACGACTTTTGCAGCATGAGAAATTTCTGACAGTCTGTGTAAACAGTGAAAACTCAAATCCAATCTGTCTCATGAGGACTGATACAGATTCATCATTTTTAAATCCCATTGCATGCTTCACACGTAAAACGAAAAGTGAAGAAGCTTTGATTTGGTTTCTGTCCAAATTCATGTTTCACAATCAAAGCTCAGTCAAAGCCCCAAAGGGGATGGCTCCAAATCTGCATTTCTTTCAGGTCTGGGAGGTTGCATAAGAGTAACTGTGAGTGTTTCTCTGCAGCTATGCAGCAGTTCCACACATGAACTGAGTCAATGCAAAGCGTTTCCATCCCCACCTCTCCTCTGTGTGCCCTGGGTGGTGCCGAAAGGCAACAAAGATAAACTGTCTTCATGTCCTTACTTGAGCACCATTGCTTCACTTCCTTTGCTTTGGTTACATCATATTTTATCCTGATGTGGTTATTTTAGGTTATTCTGACAGCAGAGCTGTTCTAGCTTCTGGAGTCTCTCCTTTCAACTTCAACCAACCACGACCTGCACAGAAACTCGCCAGCCTTCCTCCAACTCCTACCCTGTAGCCGCATATGAGCATTCTCACTAAGCTTCGGAAGAAAAAGATGCTGAAGCCAGAATGAGTCATTGCAAGTCCAGTCCGGTGTAATTGGCTCTGCAGAGTTTGTTAATCTAATGAGACAAAGGGATAAGTGTTGACATCACAGCGTGTCCTTCTTTTGAGTTCATTAACTGCACCTTCATCAAAAGCACCAAAGCTGCCTCTTTCAAAATAGGAGCATAGGCGTGTTTTAATGCATCTCAATTTAATCTGAGATTCAGTGATTCATAGAAACTTTTCTGTGTGGAGTTTGCATGTTCTCCCCGTGCATGCGTGGGTTTTCTCCGGGTACTCCGGCTTCCTCCCACTGTCCAAAAACATGCTTCATAGGTTAATTGGTCACTCTAAATTGTCCGTAGGTGTGCATGTGATTGTGCATGGGTGTTTGATTGTGGTCCCTGCGACAGACTGGCGACCAGTCCAGGGGAGTACCCTGCCTTCGCCCATGAGTAGCCGGGTTAGGCTCCGGCAACCCCGTGACCCCAAAAGGGATAAAACGGATTGGAAAATGAATGAATGAATGAATTAATTAATTAATTACAGTTTTCTGTTTTCACACATAATATTGTTCTATGTCAGTGAAGACAAAGCTGGCAAGGTGGTAGCATCCGGACCTTATGTGGGAGCAAAATACTGGTCCTGATGTGACTAACGTAGAATGAGGACACCAGCAGCCAACCTGATTGTTTAAAGAATAAAACACTTTCTAGTACGACTGCATCAATCTTCTTTATTTAGCTAATATTATTTAAAGTTTACCAGATTCCTTGTATTTCTTGCAAGATAATCAAGTGTAAATAAATGTTAACAAACAAACAAGTAAACGAGAATTAATGTCAAATCCATTCACATTTTGTTTGATAAACTTCAGCCAACTGTAGTTTTTCCACAACAACATAATGCAAACGGAACATTGTTAGAACATCCACACTGTATGGTCACATGTTTTTGCTCAAATCAGTGTTTCCACACATTGCACTGTAATAGTAGATTTATCATTTGATCATTTTGTGTTTTGTAGTAAAATAAATCTAGCATGGCTCAATCTACATGGTGTTTTCCAAGTTTGATTATCAATTTATTTCTTTTTGAAATGATCCTGGTATAGGTCGATTCGATTCTGCCTCAGAAAGATCGATCTGGTTAGGAATAAAAAATCAATTCATTGATTAATTCTTACACCCTTGTTTTATTCTTTGAAAAACGGTTCTATAGGACAAAATTGGGTATGACCAAAAACTTCATGAATAATTCACTAAAATCTTTTGATTTCAGAATTAAGCATCATTTTAATTCAGGGGAACCAAAGGGACAGTAGTCACGTGACGTTGAGGAAATCACTGTCCCAAACAAATACATAAACTATGCATTATTATCTATGAAAAGTAACTTTTTAGGGTTTTGGTGCAGTTTAAAGTTTTTTTTTAAAAGAGTTTTTCTCTTGCGTAATTAGCCTATTACTCTCAGTTTTTTAAAGCCTGGATGGAAAAGAGCAACAGGTGAGGAGGAATCCACAGAGATGATCCAGTTCTGGACGGACAACTGTGGTTCTGGGCGGACTCTGACCGAAGGAGGCGTGCAGAGTCCGGCAGCTTGAGGGCGGACAGGCGGCAGCAGAAGGCAGCGCAGCCTCGGTCGAGGCGAGGCGAGGCGGGGCGATCGTTCCAGTCGACTGCAGGCGCCCGCGCGCGCGCCCGGAGATCACAGCAGAGGAAATCTTAAACCGGTTTAACGCGGGGACATGTCAGCGTGAGGCGGCGGGGGCAGGACGCCGTCAGCAGCCGCCGGGACCCCTGGGAACGTGGGCATGAGCCGCGGAAAGTTCGGTTCACGCAGCGCCTAACAGACGGGGGTGAGTTCAGCGACGGGCCCGCACGGTAAACCGACAAAGAACCGGAATCTGACCGTCTGAAAACCAGAACAAACCGAGAAAGTTCACCAATCTGTTTTGATCAGAAAAAACTTTAAAAAAAATCGATTTCGATCAGGAAATCTTTGCAAACAAAGTTCATAACTAAAGTTTTTAAAGTAATCGATCGTGTTTTTGTCTTTCACTTTTCTTTCTGTTATTTGCTGAAATATTTTGTTTCAATAAATAAATGTTGGAAAAAGAGAGTTTTGGCAAAACGTGGAGCCACACCCCGCAGCTTTATCCTGTGGTCGGATTCCATCCTCACTGCCGAAGGATTTCTCTGCAGCTCTACTCACGGAGACCAGAGTACAACTTACGTACTCCGTGGAGCAGTACTTCAAAGTAACAATATTCGATAGAAGTTTAAAGTATTTATCTAAAACATTACTTAAGTAAGAGCTGTGCTTGAATGTAACAACACTCACTAACACTTAAAAGTATCATCTATTTTCTAAAGTCAGAGTAGCAGTACCCTTATCAAAAAAGTATACTATACAAGTATACTTATTTTATACTAAAAGTCAGGCAGTATACTTAAAGTTTACTTTTATAGACTGCCTATATATTGTAAGCTTAAACTGTTCCAATTTAGTCTGAAGAAGTATTTAGTAAGTGTATACCTCCCACACTACATGCACAGTCTATAGTATACTTGCAATACTCAAGTGTACTTAATAAAAAACTTTAAGTGTACTACTTTTTGCTCAAGATACTTTTAGGAACTAGAAGTTTAAAGCATTCATCTAAAACATTACTTAAGTAAGAGTATCAGTACTTGAAAGTAACTCAAGTACCAGTAAATAGTGGTTATCTACCACATTACTCGTGTGGTAGAACCTTGTTGCCAATGATTGTGCTATTTTTTGTTTTTCCAAATATGAACCAAAAACCAACATACCGGTAAAATAGTTTTTAGTATCTGTATTGAGCTTGTTTAGACAAACTGGTAAAAACAACAACAGAAGTAATCAGGTGACTGTAGTCCAGGTATCTGGGTAAACAGAATGTTTCTGTACCACAAACCTGCTCCAGTTGAAGTATACACTATGATGAGAGCTGTCTTATGAGTATTGTGTTTTAAAGTTGTAATTTGTTAGTACCTACCCAACTCTGTAAAGTACTAACACGCATGGATCTGTGAGACGTTGGTTGTTGCACTGAAGGCATGAGTTGGTCCTTTGTTGGTTCCTTGTTTGACCTCAGTGGTTCAGTCAGTTTTTCCATCAGCAATCGTTAAAAGTAGAAAATGGAACAAAGTGCCTCCATTTCTGTGAAGTTGCTGTTTAACATGCAGAGTTGAAACCTCACGTGTTCTTATCTTAGCATGTAGTTAATTAACCTTTCAATAAGGTCCCAGCTTCCCCTCAGCTGCAATGGAACATTGAAAATAACACATTATAGCTCAGGTATGCGTTTAGGTGGTGAGTTTAGAGAAACCTGTTGTTAGTCCTCCGTTGATGATCATTCTGTGTTCCCCATCACCAGCATGGCTCGTCGATCCCAGTGTTCCTCTGCGGGGGACAACCCCCTCGACCCGAACTACCTGCCTCCCCACTATCGTGAGGAGTACCGCTTGGCTATTGACGCCCTGGTGGAGAAGGACCTGGAAGGGTACTACCAGTTCCTGCAGAGAGCAGATGTGGTTGACTTCCTTTCCACTCCTGAAATCCAGTACATTCAGAGCTGCGTTCAGGCTCCTCAGCAGAGCAGCCACCTAGAGCAGCACTTTCTGGAGAGTGGAGGAGATGGTTCTTCAGACACCTACTGGCCGATCCACTCTGACCAGGATGTGCCAGGTCTGGATCTGGGCTGGCCCCAGATGAACCCCTTCATCGGACCCACCGAGGTCACCACCCTGATCAACCCCCCTGAGCCGGACATGCCAAGCATCAAGGATCAGGCCCGACGGATGATCAAGAACGCTCAGCAGGTCAACCTTCACCCTCATGTTGAAACCTTTCTGAGTGTTGCTGGGGTTTGTTGTCATTGACTCGTCCTTTGTTATCCTCAGGTCATCGCCATGGTGATGGACGCATTCACTGATGTCGACATACTTGCAGATATTCTCAATGCTGCTATGAGGAAAGTGGCTGTCTACATCCTGCTGGACGAGCAGAGCGCACACCTCTTCATTCAAATGGTGCATAACTGCAGAGTAAATCTGCAAAACTTTGAAGTGAGTAAAGGAACTTGTTTCTGTCCTCATGTGGAGTAGAAAATAAAGACGTGAATCTCAACACAAAGTTCAGTTCTACCCTTGTGACACAGTGCTTTACATAAAATACTTAATACTATAGTTAGTATTAATCTATACACTTAAACTTTCAACTTTATTTTGTCATAAATCAGACATTGAAGATACATTCATGTCTTCAGTCAGCATTTTGTCTGCTTTTTGGGGGGAATATAATCATTTCAAGTCACGGTTAGTTTAAAATATTACAAGAAGTCCTGGAAAGACGTTTACCTTCAGGAAAACTATACATAAATAAACAGAGGTCAATGTGACAGTGGTATCAAATCATGTTTATCCTGATTTTTCTGCATTGATTGAAACATATCAACAGGTTGCACAGTACAACACTGCCACCTATCTTTGATGTAAACTTGGAAAGATTTCCACAAACATTTCTTCAGATAATTCATTCATTTTGGTGGGATTTTTTTCATCTCTTGTAGTTTCTGCGGGTGAGAACAGTGTCTGGGATCACCTATCAGTGCCGCTCAGGGAAATCCTTCAAAGGTCAGATGTTGGATCGCTTCCTGCTGACTGACTGCAGAGCTGTTCTGAGTGGAAATTACAGGTCAGGTCTTCTTATTCTCATGGAGGACATTTTCAAATAGACATATTTCCTCTCTGTGTATAAAATAAAAGTCAATTTTGTTGCTTTTGTCCAGCTACATGTGGTCCTTTGAGAAGCTGCACCGCTGTATGGCTCACCTGTTCCTGGGACAGTTTGTCACCACTTTTGACGAGGAGTTCCGGATCCTGTTTGCGCATTCGCAGCCGCTGATTATTGACGTGCCTGCTCAAATGGAGGATTTCAGCCTCTCACATAAAAGACAATACCCCGATGAGAAGGCTCTGATGTATCGAGAGCCACGAAAGTTTCTGCTCGGGAACGTTGTTCAGCCCGACGAATGGAGAAGACATTCTTTTGAAGAGCGGGAAGGGGATTGGAAGATGATGGCTCTAAAAAAGCAGGGGTCCCTGCGTGGCCCTGCAGACACGCACGGCAGATTTGTCTCCCAGCAACCACACATTGATCCTGGCTTTGATCAAGGCCTGTGTCGGATTCCCATGGTGGAAAACCAAGCTTACAAACGCCACTCATATGCTGAAGGGGGTCAGGATAGATTCTCTTTGCCGCTTTCACAGCAGCAGAGGGTGTCTGACTTTGAACTTCAGGGAAAGCCTTTTCCCAAAGGTCCCCATCCTTATCCAGGGCCAGAAGCAAATTACAGCGGCTCTGACAAGTTTTGGAATCAAGACTTTCAGCTGGCAGACCAATACTGTGATCCTGGTTTACCACAAGAAGTGCAACTCTCTGATGACTTTGACCCTGTCCTAAACTATTTATCATCTACTAGAAATGTGGACTTTGAGCAGAGCTCAGACAAACTACAGACCGGTTTGCCCTTCAGTTCCTCTCAGCTGAAGAAACCAGGTTTTGGTCAACCGTATGCCTGTCAGTCGTCTCCTACTCCTTCAAACTCGGCTGAGCCGACGCTGTTTTTACAAGACCCCTCTGCAGACCGTAAAGATCCTGCAGTGAAACGGGGGATGAGGGACTGGAGGATCAACTCATACCTCAGTGCATACGACAGCTCCGGAGAGGAGGGCTTACCCATGGCACCACTACAGGCCCCCGATGCTTTTGAGGAGCCCGCTAATCCCACACAGCAAACTGCACCAGGAACCACTTTGCCCATTTTTAAAATACCTAACGTCCGAGAGTTCAAGGTTCCTGGTGTTCCCAGGCCGAGCCAGATTCTAAACTACAGCAAAACTCTGGAGCAGCCGAGGAAATTATTAAATGTCGCTGTTGAAGCAGCAGAAATTCAAACTTCACCGACTCCGTCAGAGTCATCTTCTACCAAAGAAGGAGAAAAGACACAAGTGGAGCAAAAAGAGGCTAAAAGCACTGCAGTTCGGAGGGAGGAATCCTTCAGGAGGAATTACAACGCTGCTCTGCAGAGGAGCTCCAGGTTACGATCCTCCCTGATCTTCAGCTCTCTGGACCAGCAACCAACTGCTGAAGAAGCATCTGCCTCCGAACATCAGGATGAACAAAAAGAAAAAACTGAGGCAGAACAGACTAAACCTCCTTTTGTGTCCCAGGTTTTGGGACCGAGGAGAGCTGGTGCCAGAGAGCTTTTCGATTGGAGTCGTAGCCTAAAGTCTTCTTCTTGTGATGCCTCATCCTCTGAATCCTCCAAACCAGATGAAATAAGCTGTAAATCAGGTGAAAAAGATCCATCAAATGAGGAAAACTCAAAAGATCCTCCAACAAACCCAGAGGCACAACAGTCATTAAAACTGACAGACGTGAAGCAAGATAATCTATCATTGCCAAGGCCTCAATCCAAGCCTGCTGACATTGAGCCTCTCATAACGGAGAAACCGGTACCACCAAAACCTTCTCCTGCTAAGCCGTTATTTTTAGATTACTTAGATATGAGTGATCCAGATAACAGGCTGTTGTTTTTCAAAGAGTTGGCTGCACAGCGTAAAGCCGCTCAGGCGGCAGAGGCAGAAAAGAGTAAAAAGAAGGCGGAGTTAAGGCCTCCGGTGGACACCGAGTGCCCCTCTTCTTTAGAAGGACCTCCTTTAGTAGTCATTTCAGACACTTCAACATCTGAAGATCTGTCAAAGGAAAATGCAGCATTTGCAGGGAACACGTCCACAGAAATGAGTGATTCAGCTCCTCTACCTTCAGAAATCGATGAAAAAACAAGCAACATTGAGTTCAAACCGAGCCACAGACGAGAAAGCAAAGCTTCAGATGATTCACAGCTGGGAGGGTCTTCTGCTAATCTACCTGTGTCTTTGGGAATTGAACCATGTAAGCCGTCAGAAGAGCCAAGTAGTGCCTTTATGAAAGAAACTGGTGATCTATCCGCATCAGCAGGTACGACCGCTAAGCTGCCATCTCCACATACCAAAGACAGCACAGAGAAGTCTTCTGCTTCAGAGGGGTTCTCTTTAATCACCTCCAGGTCAGAGGGCACTTCTTTATTTCCTAGAGTTGAAGTCCAAAACCTTGAATCAGCTCAAACCAGCATCTACACTCCTGATCCGCAAGCAGAACCAGACCTCTCCAACCCACCAGGTTTACACGACAGTTTTTGGACCGCAGAGGAGACCGGTGTATCTAATGTTTTCTCCGGTTCTGGTTTAACTTCCCCTAACATGTCACCAAACTCAGCCAAACCAGAGTCTGTGGTCTGGTCACCATCAGAGCCCTACTTCTCTGCTGAAGAATCTCCTCAAACTTCTGACATTTTGAGCAAACAAGCTTTTCCAGATGTCGTTCATCAGACTGATGCGCAGTTGGCGTTTGGCTCCTCCCAAGTGGAGTCCAACACTTTTCCTGCAGAAACCAGCATTTTATCATCACAGTCCACCTCAAACTGTGAGGAACGTTCTGCCTCATCTCCAGAAAAAGACATTTCTAGATCAGAATCAGCCGAACCAGATCTTTGTTCTTTTCAAGAGACAGTTGATGTGACTGAGGTTCTTGAATCTCCAGAGTTTGAGAAACCTAGCAGCACATGTCCCATTCTCAGCCCCTCAGTGGGTCAACAGGACAGGGCAGGTTTACTCAGTGAATCCAGCCATGAAACCCCCATTTCCGGGTCTGATTTAAAGAGCGCCATTATTCCTGAAACTGCTGCCGCAGACGCTCCACCTAAACCTTTACACTCTCATATAACAATCAGTACAGAACCAACTCCTCTTTCTGCCTCTGACACACTTCCTTCTCCTCATGACAAACCAGAAGAAGCTGCACCTCCCTGTCCCCCTAACCCGACAAACTCTGATGCCCCCATGCCGGCCGAAGCGGAAACAGAAAAGACAGAAACCGCGTCTTCATCAGATGAAAACCTTCCTGTCAATCTACAGTGTCTAGAGTCTCTGATTACCCCATCAGCAGAGCCTACCACTGAACCACTCACAGAGGGTCATTTGCCATGCAAAACATTTGAAGCAGACTCCCCCGAGAGCCACACCCTGCAGGGTCCTGTTCCTGGAGAGAGTTCTCTAAAGGAGCCTGAATTACCTGAAACAGGTGAGAAAAACCTCCATGTTCTTGAGGACACAAACAAAAACCATGAAAGTGGTTCCCAGCAGTCCGTGCGAAGTGAGAAAAGTTCTGAAACGACGGACGCGTCGCACAAACAACCAAAATCCAACCAGTCTCGCTACTTCTCATCAACAGCCAACGTGCTCTCGAGCAGTAACCTACGGGATGACACAAAGCTGCTTCTTGAGCAGATTTCTGCCAACTGCCAGAGCAGAAATGAGGCCGCCAAAGAGTCGCCCATCACCGATGACGAGAAAGAAGACGGAGCGGACAGAAACGCCATGAAAGGCAGAGCCTATCGGAGGGGGCAGCCCAAGCCTCCTCATGAGCGCGAGAAGCTGCTAGAGCGGATACAGAGCTGCCGGAAGGAGAGGAAAGTTTACAGTCGATTTGAGGTATGAAACTGCTACCTGCTCTGTTTCCTCTGCCGACACAAACCTCTGTAGAAAATGAAGTTTTATCTCTGTGACTTTAACAGATGGCGCCTTGAGGAGACCAAAAACAAGAGGTTGTTTCCTTTTTACATAAAGACTGACTTTAACCAGAGTTGACGCCTAAACTCAAAACAAGAGGAGAACGGGGGGAACGCAAAAAACTCCCAAGTAATGTTCGGCGTAAGGAGCTCAGGATTGTGGCGTTCTCCTGGGAGGTGCACATATTTACTGACTGCATGGGTGAAGTGCAATGTCTGCAACCGTCTCTGCAACCAGGCCCGACCTTGGCTTTTTATTACAACACTCACAACAGCTGTTATAAAAGAAGGCTTGTCAAGTGTTATGTAAAATCCAAACTTTGTAAAATAACTTTGTGATTTAGATTAGAGCTGTTGCTGTGTTCAGAAATGAAAGAAAACACAGATATCATTTCATAACAGCAACATTATTTTCAGTCATTTATTCCATTTGATTTTTGACCAAAGGACTCGGTCTACTTTAGTGTGTCTATTTGAAGCTTTTTACAGCAAAAATCCCAGATGACTTAAAAGGTGAAACTTTTTGTTTAGAAATCATGTTTACCAGAGTATGTTTAGATGAATATTACATATTTTCCTTTTGTATTACATCAAAAATCCTCAACCTAAACAGGTCTTTTATAAACGAGCACAAAATTTATTTGAAAGTATTTGAGGCAATGTTTGGCATTTGCCAATAAAGTTTTGAAAAAGTCCCCCAGTGATGATCATTCCTGACTCTGTTCTTTCTAGTCACTCTGGATGTTTGACAAAAAGCATTTCTGCTTTACACTGAACTTAATGTAAAGACTGCGTTTGAAGACAAAGATTCCAGGCTGAGATTCAAACCAGGAACCTGCTTTTTGCGAACTTCCTGTTAAAGATTTCATGTGAACCCTGAAAATGCTAATAAGGGCTGGTTTTACTGCATAGTTTTCCATGTTTCCATGACAACAAAACCTTGAAAAAAGTTGTGCTGACTTCATTTAGTGGCTTCAAAGTTGTGTCTTCAGGTCCACCCTCAGGACAAAATAGTGTGAAGTACTATTAAACATAGAAACTCATCACAGGATGTTTTTCATTGTTTTCCAAGGATGGTCAACAACCAAAGTTCTAAAAAATGTGTCTTTGAGCTCTATAATAGCTTAGACTTTGGATTCATTTTTTATTTTCTTATGTAATATATTTAACCCTCCTTTAGTCCTTAAATGACATATCTTCATTAAACTCCTAAAATAAGCGCCCCATTTACAGTTTTAAAACACCAAATCTGATTTTGCTAAATATTCACCATATATTGTGTGACAACCTGAGTTTTTCCTCTTCCCCTTGACAGAAAGACGGCAATTATTCAAGACATCACTTGTTGTGTTAGTGTTTACTGCAAAAGTGTGTTTAGTATTATGATTGCTTAAGACAGAATTCAATGATGTAAGACAAAATACCAAATGGGAACTGAACAGCGTAATTCAGTCAACTGACTAGCACTTGTAGCATTTAAATGTGCCTTTGCAGATATGTTTCTTAGATGCGTAGCACACAGCACGTGTTTCACAGTCCATTTTTGGCAGGCAGAACAGGCATGTCTTCTTCTTACTTGAAGCTGGGACTTCAAGTTTGTCCGTCACGTCTTGCAGGTCTGGATTCGTGGTTATCAAGTTGTGGCAGTCTTGAGTAGGAGTAAAAGAGTTTGAGTGGCACTGTGGCCCTCCGCTCTCTGCATCCCATAGACTAGCTGCAGACTCACATTTGGGTCTGTATACACAGGTTAGCAGCTCTAAGCAGGCATACAGGTCAGTCTTGTCCGTTCTTTTCCAAATCTCTTCATATTTGCAAAAACCATCCAGATACTCCCATCTCCAGGATTAGTTTTTTAATGGTTGGTGTGATGAACAGGTAGAATGTTGAGACAATGTCAATAGTATGGGAAACAGCATATATTGTGGGTTCTTGGGTCATCCTTATGACATGTAGTTCTACCACCATGCCATGATTGTCACATGCATCCGAGGACCAGGTCATTTCTCAGTTTTTCTGAAAGGAAGCTTTTTTTTCAGCCTTGGAGATTTGGTCTTCTTCTGAAGATGATTCATTCTGCTCTGAGTTGTCTTCCTCTACATCTTCTCCCTCTGATATGTCCTCCACGTCTTCTGAATCAAAGTTTTTTTGCTGGACATCTGAATAAAATCAGCTCTATTAAGTGTAATAACTCATGGCTTCTGCACACAGAGAATTCTAAGTACAGCACCTTTATAGCCTCTGGGAGTTCACATGAAGGGGCAATGTTGTCTCATTTGGGTCAGATGGGCAGTCATGAGAGAAAACCACCTGTTTTTTCTTGTTTATGTCTGATACTGACTGATCAGAGACAGTTCAAAAACATTCTCTCACTTTCTGACTGATTTCAGCTCAGTTTGACTGTCCGGTCATTTTGGCCTGAAGACAATATTTGTAACTTTTTCTGTACCGCTTACATAAAAATACGAATTCAATTTTTCTAATGTTGGGGTCAACCTAAGCTTCAAATTTCAAGTTGAAAAAATATTGTTTTATAGGATTTTTAAAAAGTTTTTAACAGGAAGGCCAAGCAGTTTTGTAATGGGTGCTTTTTTATCCATCCATTTTCTTCCGCTCACGTGGTACCAGATGCCCAGAGTTCCTTCTCCCTGGCCTCTTCCTCCAGCTCCTCTGAGGGGACCCCCAAAGACTTTTATGAAGCAGTAATATATGTGGTTATTTGAACCAATTTAATATTCAAAGGGAACAATGAAAAACTCTTATTTTATCCTTTGAGCTGCATCATTTCATATAACACTTGCATTTTTTATGCAGTTTTAAAATAAATTCTAATTAATAAATTTTGTGTAGAATTTGATCTCACAGAAACGTCTGTTTCTTCTTTAGTTTTTGTCTTTGATCCCAAATATTTTCAATAAAATATTTGTGACATCCTTTAGACTGTTTTAGTTCAAACTTTCTCTCACAGTTTCCATCTTTTTTACATGATCAGGCAGACAGAGGGGGGCAGTATCTCATCATATTTTCAGTTTTTTTTTGTTTTTACATTTAAATGAACATTTTCTTTGAATGTCAATGGATAAAAATGAACTTGGACTAAACTGTTCCAGAGAAATTCTGCTCATGATGAAGTTTATCTGACGGGTGGAGGTGCTGCTTCCATACAAGTGAGGCCCGCAAATTTGGAGACAGCGGTGAAGATGGTGGGAAGTATGCCGTCTCTCATGTCAGTCAGGGAGATTTTGAAAAGGAATTAAAGACAGCGGTAAGAAGTGTCTAGATAAAAGGGGTTAATTGGGTTCAGAGCTTTAACTCTCAAACTTCCTGTTTGAAGCAGGTTTAAAAACCAAAGTTCTGGGGACCCACATCAAGTTAGTTAATTTTTAAAGTGAAACACAGAGACTTTACCGCAAGTCAAAGCAAGAAAACAACAGCAGTTCAGAATCATGCTGGGTCAAATGTGAAAAGGAGGTTCAAGTCTTGTACATTTGTATGTTATGCAACCAAGTTCATCACTCTATTGTAAATGTACAACGGAAAAACCCACCAAGACCATCCGTTCCAAATCTGTTCTCTCACTAAGATTAGATTTAATGTCTGTGGGGTTTTTTTGTTTTTTTTTTCATTTGAATTTTTACTGAAACAAGTGACATTTGAAGACAGTTGCATCTCCACCTCTTTTCCAGCAACTGCCAGGTTTGTTAAATTCACCCTTTTGGCCTTTTTTTTTTAAGTTTTGCAACATTTCAACGGGGCAAACAAGGCAACAACCACAGAGCTGAACAGTTGAAGTCAGTGAGTCATGTGATCATAAACGTAGCTCTGCGTGCCCTGGCGTGACGAAGGGTGAAGCTGCTAAAATGTGTTTAATTATTGTGATTAAAAGGTTTGGTTTAACTTTCACAGTTTTATGAATTTCTGATTATTCATGACATTTGCAAAAATACATTTCAGGCCAGAAATTCACGGTCTTAGTTTTTCCTGTGCCAAAGTTGTGATACAAAAAAATACGTTGTTATCCACTTTATTAGGTCCACCTTGCTGGTATCGGGTTGGACCTCTTTTTGCTTTTAGAACTTCCTTAATTCTTGGTGGCATAGATTGGAAACACTCCTCAGAGAGTTTGGTCCATATTGACATCATAGCATCATGCAGTTGCTACAGGTTTGTCGGCTGCACTAATCTCCCGTTCCACCACATCCTATAGGGGCTCTATTAGGTTCAAATCTGGTGACTGTGGGGGTCATTTGAGTCCAGAAACTGTGCGTGAAGACTATTTTTTTCCAATTTGTCATATTTGAAATGGGAAACGGTCTCTAGATTGTGTAGCTAATAAACAGAAGGTGAGCCTGATGTTCAGTAGGCAGCTGTATGTCCACAAATAGACGAGTTGTAATTTTAATAAAATTATTCAATGGGTAATAGCATACATACTCACTGGGTATTTTCTCTTTTTCGGATCATTCTCTGTAAACCCTAGAGATGGTTGTGGGTGAAAATCCCAGGAGAAATATGAGCAGCATGTGTTTCTTTTTAATAACTCAGTCAGAAGAAATCTTTTTCCCAACTGAGTGGTGCTACTCTTACAAAACAGTCACAGAGAGATTAGGCTCCCTCCATAGATTAATTTCAATGTCACAGTGTGTTGATTATGAAAGAAGAGCTTCAATGTTTCATAAGGAACAGTGGGCCTTTTGTCTGGAAATGTCATTTTGCTGGACTGCTCACTAAGATCTTTGTAAGCTTGTACCGAATCGCACTAATCTTTAAAGAGCTGCGCAGCGTGACGTCCAGCACTTTTGAAGGGAAAACCTGGGCAGCATTCAAACCTTTCTCTCTTCCTTGAGCTTCATTTCTATATGGTGCCTCGCAGCTTTTAAAGTATTCTTAAATTAAAAAAACAATGTCTTTAGCTGTGAAGATAGTGTACCACATTTCAGCTTTCAGCTGGTTTGCTTTCATTGTTAACTGTCTTGCTGCAAAGGATGGAGAGGACTTACCTGCAGGAATCTTTGTGTATGGGGGACCATGGAAGTATCTCACCTTTTTGAACTTGGTGAGTCTCTGTTCTCTTCTTCTGCTTTGATAGTTTGTTAGGAAGAAAATATCAAATTTATTTTTTTATCACATTTCAGTTGCTACAAATGACTTTCTTTGGATTGGCTGCATTCAATGATCTTCAGCCGGGAAAACAGACAGAAAGTACTCTGAAAAAGTGCAACGACTTCCTGTTCTCCGTGTTTGGTTTCCCTGTGGGAACGGTACAGAAATACCAGCTAAAATGTACATTTCTATAAGAAACCTGGCTGATTGTCATCTATTCTTTCTGTCCTTTTGTTTAGTTTGTTGTTGTGCTTTTCTGGACAATCTTTGCCTATGACAGAGAGTTGGTCTATCCGGCATCCATTGACTCCTTCTTTCCTCCATGGTTAAACCACGCCATGGTCTGCAACTTCAGAATTATTCAGCATCATTTGTGTGGCAGCTGTTCTGCTGTAATGTGACACACATTAACCAGATGAATGTATCTCCTCAGCACACCTTTGTCCTTCCTATTTTGCTGGGAGAGGTCCTGGTTCAGCCTCACGTCTACCCTCAGAAGAAACACGCGGTAGCAGCACTTACAGTTGTTGGATTGGCCTATTTATCATGGTAAGATGCAGAACTATTACTGAAGACACTATAAAGTCTCTCAGTCTTGTTTCATACTCAAACTAATGTATTGCACTTTATGTTAGGAACTGTAAATTATCAAGTAATGTAAACGGAGATAGAATGTAAAGGGAAAAAAAAGATAAATTCTTGCATTATCTGCAATAATACAAGAATAAATGAAGCATTTGACAGCAAGTTTTTAACTAATAGGCACTGTTAAAGATTTGGATTGACTGTTTAGTTTGTTCATCCCCTTTACAGAGTATTTGCTAATTCACAATGTACCATTTAATCAGGATGCCAGTGATAGAAGAGTTTAAAAGGAAAGGTATACAAAACTGTGGTGAGAGCAGCCATGTTGTTTGGCTTGGAGACAGTGGCACTGAGGAAAAGACAGGAAGCAGAACTGGTGGTAGCAGAGATGAAGATGCTGAGGTTCTGTTTGGGAGTGACCAGGATGGATAGGATCAGGAATGACTCCATCAGAGGGACAGCACATGTTAGAGGTTTTGGAAAACAGCACCAAAAAAAATATTAATTGGAAATTGCTGCAGGCGTGAAGGAGTTAAACTTTGTGTGGGATTTAAAAGTTTGAAGATGAACGGTCTAAAGATTTTACTGCTGAAAACCCCACAAAATAAACACTAATCAATAACAATGACATTGTTCTGTCTGATTCAAAGCAATTGAATCCACAAAGAAATGCGGTTTTCCTTAAACTTAAAAAGAAATGTCATCATTGAAAAATTTCACACAAAAACCATGTCATAAAAGACAGCAGGTCTTTGATACTTTTATTCAGCTTTTTTTGCAGTTACAGTTGTTGGTGTCACCAGTGACCAAAGTTAGAATAGATTCCCAGTAAATATGTGAAGATAAATCCACTAAAATCAAAAACTACACTTCTTTTTCCTTCTTCCATGAACATGTCCTGCAGGATCTTATGGGTGTACGTCTCTGTAGGAGTTTGGGTGTATCCTCTTCTTGGGCACTTCAGCGCCGCCGGCTTAGCGGGTTTCTTCTTCTTTAACATGTCTGTAGTGACGCTGCTCTACATGCTCGGAAACAAACTCAACAACTACGTCTGGAGTAAGGAACGGCAGCTTCATCACAGAAGAGCAGACATCAATCTTTATCTGTTAACCTGTCTTTGTTTTTGCCTTCATTCTAGGAAAGGACAAAGCAAACTGACTGAGCCGGAAAAACCGCCTGCAGGTCTTAAAATGAGCAACATTTCAAACCACTTATGTGTGCGACAGTTTCTTTATGAAGCTCAATAACGGGTTATTTATTATTGTAAAATATCAGAAACTTTAAATTCATCACAATAAAGCTGCTTCCAGATGAAAACTCAGTGGTGGCTTCTCTTAAATCGGGAAGATCTGTTTTAAAAACCGGATTCTGTTTTTCCTACAAGCTTCTGATCCAAACAAACAGAACAAAAACCAGATTTTCAGAAAAAAGGTGCAAACAGGATTTAAGTGGAGGAACAGGCTTTGAACAAAGCATATCTTCTTCTGGAGCTCATGAAGGGCTTGCAAGAGGAACTTGAAAAATCCAACCCAATCTTGGACACCTCCAGCTGTAGCTTTCCTTCCCTCCTTGTTTTAGTCCATTCGTCACCAAAATATGACGATCTTTATCTCCTCGGACTGCATTCAGCCAGCTGTCAGGTCTCTGAAGCCCTTAAGATGCTGGAGGTAGTTCGGATCTGCATCCACCAGGCCCACTGAAATGATCCTCGCCAGTAGACTAACATCATCTTCACTCAGATCCTTCTGTAACCAGGAAGAGGTACGGATATTTGATTGGATGTTAAAAAAAAAAAACACACAAAATTTCAATTTTCTGTTCACGATTAATCTCACCATCATGTTGTTTCCAGAGGAATCAGAGTTCAGAGACTTTTGGGATTTCTTTTCCTGTCAGCAACAAGGATCAAATCAAATGATGAGGTTTCTCAGTTCTTCTGCGGTAAACTCAGGGCTATAGTTTTAATCCTCAGAAAGTAAAGATTCTGCATTGATTTAAACACAGAAACTGCTCACCTCTTTAAGCCCTTTGGAAACACAAATGATGAGCAAGAGGAGTCCTGCAGTGATCTGCGAATCAAAAACAGAAAAAAATGTCAAAAACACAGCCATGACTTTGGTCATTCTGACTGAAGAAAACAAAAAATAAATAAATATTAGATAAAAAAACTTTATAACTCACTCCCAGTAAGTACAGCATGGTGGCATCTCCTGTTGCTGCCCTGCTTGTTCTCTGAGGTTTCCTTCAAGTGAACTATATAAAGTCCTTCTGCTTAGAAATCACACCACAGTATGTCACAGGGAAATTTTCCCAGAGAAACCAGCTCAACAGGAACCTCTGCATTTTTTTAAGCAGCACCTGATCACTCAGATTAAAGGAGATGCCTAAATGTGACAGAGAAAATAATACTGTTGCGTAACTGTTTACACAAAATCCAGCTCTGACTGCGCAGAGCGGCCTGACTCAGAGAACCAACCAAGTTTCAAATTTAGACTCTGGCAAGAAATCACAAAGAGTCCCAGTCAGTGTGAGTGTGAGCATCAGCAGACGCCAGCGTCATCCTCCATCCATCTGACGCTCTTTGAAAATGAGAACATTTTAAAGCTATCATTATATCAAAATGAAACCCCACGCCTTCAAAAAAAAAAAAAAAAAACGTCTCTGCTTAAGTTTTTCTTCCTCCATGAAAACGAACCATCACATTTATTTTTGATAAAAAGTTGTTTGTCTTCAGTTATTGATTTCCCCTTACACACATAAACACACATCAGGGTTCTGTTCTGCTTTTAAAGCAGACAAACAAGCGTAAAAACAGACTTTTGTGTTTCTTTTCAGAATCTGAAGCTTTCATCAATAGTGGTTCACGGATTCAATTCAGCTCCATTTTGCTGTTTGTTTTACTCTAACTCACAACATTAACAGATCTGAGAGAACTTCAGAACATCAATAAAGTACAATTAGATTTGACTGCAGTGACACTTTGATTTTCCTCGGGTTGCTGGTTTTGGAAAGAATCACATATGAGACGATGAAGGGTGATCCAGTGATCCTGATGTGGATTCTGAGGAAAACTCTGAACCAAAGTCAGACAGTTCTAAATGCAATGTAGACAGCATTCCTGAATTGTATGTTTTTAAAAAATAATAAACAAAAAAGGAGAAACAACATAAAAAGTTGATTATTTCATGGAAAAATCCAGATGAGTGTCATGTTAATGTCATATTACATAAGTGTTGTTTACCTGAACTTTTCCAATCCCCGTGTTTGTTTAAACACTAAAACTTGACGACTTGATTCCTTGATTCTGCCGACGACCTAAAGAGATCTCTCTGGAGGTGTTTGGAACATGTATCATTCATTTCTGAGATCCTGTTTTACTGATAATTTTCAAAAAATAAATGTTGATGAGGCTGAAAATCTGAGTTACCTATTCTTCTTTTTTACCTTTTGATTTAATTCCCTTCATATTGGCCTCTAAAAACATTGGAAATTGTATGAAGAAGATGCAAAAAAAAAAAAATGTGTTCAATAAAAATAAACTATCAAGAAATGTTCTTGGCCCTGAAAGTCCATGGTTTTGTAAGACAATATTCACTGGAATTCTACCAAAATGTCCTGGTCATTTGTCAAACCTGAAAAGGGCGGAGTTTCTCACAGTAAGGACCTCCTTTTAAATGTTTTTGAATTTCATCTAAAGGCTCATCTTATCGAAAGGTTTTGGAGAAAAGAAAATAAAACATTCAAAGTCCACGGTTTGGTGCAATTATGAACTAATGAAATGAAAAATGTTGATTATCTAACCCATCTGCATTCAGGTCAATTCATACCCAATACTACTTATGACAAACTGTTGATTATGTATTATATGTTGTTATTAAAAACACACGGAGAGGTAAATATGAGGTATAAGAAATACTTTATCGTGTTTTTCCTCAATAGTAATGCATCAGGACAAAACTCCTTTAAAAAAGCCACAGATTTTCAAACAGAAAACTAACAATTTGACCATCAATAAATAGAAGTTCATGAGATTCTTTGTTTGTTTTAATTTTATGTTGGCAAAGCAACCACCTCAAGTTTTCACCTGAGGTTACAGCTCAAATAAAGCCACTATATCTAATCAACTAATCAATATTCTTCTGATGATGATCGATACTTCATCAATTCTTCTATTAGTCAAACGGTTTTTAAATAAACGGTTTATTTTTCACTTTTAGAATCTTAACATTTCTTTGTTTTCCCTTTCTAACATTGTGGCTATTACGTTTTTTTTTTAAATATGCGTGCATACGCAAACATGCTCATGCGAGCAACCACTTGGACTACGCATGCGCGCGCTCTACATCGAGAACATTTGGGAGGCTTCGCGACATTGCTTCACAATAGTATTAAGTCATCTATAAATAGTGTCACTTCCGGCTCAATGAAAACATGTTGAAATAAAGTTTATTGTGTACACATTTAGTTTATCCATCAGTTGAACTATTTTAGTTGTTTGAATAAAACTTTTACTAATTGCATAAATATATTAAATTAGTCGTTGTATTCGCAGTGTTGAAGATGTGGCAGCCCTGCCCTAAAAAAAAAGCAACTTTTATTTTGAAAATTCTTTGACGGAAATGGATATTACCTTTCGGTAACTTGTTCCGATTTTAGCACCGTACAACAGCTTTGGAGTGGAGGAATTAAGTTGAATATTTTTTTTTGCTTCGACTCTCTGTCTTGTTTTCTAAATTTATGGGGCATTTCCCGAACATGTTCTGGCCTTTTTAACTCATTCACATTCCAGAAGAGTGACGCTGACAGGAAGGTTGCGGTTGTGGATCTTGGAGGGCTTAGTTTGGTAAGATTAGCTCTTCGACTGGAACGACTTTTACGTGTCTTTAACATGAGTTCTAAACTATTTCGGCTTTGGTGGAGCATAAACCGACCCGATCTGTACGGAACACTCACATACGTGCTGGTTTGATACCTGATTTTTCCCGCTGTGATGTAGCGTGCCTGCAGCTAACTGCTTTGCTGCTGGTGAAACATAACGCTGTCAGTTTGTAACCACGTGTCGAGCCCCCCCCCCCCTTGAATGAGTGAACTCCTGTCCTGCTGCTCACAGACCCCCATCTTCATCATCATCTCCATTTAAAGGTAAATGACAGGAGTTCGCGCTCATTAATGACGTACTCATCTCGCACGCGCCTCCAGAAGTATGCTAGCTCTGCTAATATTCAAATCCAGTTTAGTGGAATTGGTTCCTGTGATTCAGAATAATCTGATCACTTAAATAACAGATTAAAACCTCAAACTGGATTTTATTTAATTTATTATGCCTGTGTGGTTAAATTAATCTGGATTATCCTCTACCACTCTGATCGGATTACTTAACTTGATCAGTTCAGGTTTGTTTACCTTTAAATGTCATAAAATCAACGAAGGGAAGTGCAATTTTATAATCTGACTTTAATCCAGAGTCAAAGATTTTATGACATTTTGTTGAATTAGTAACACCCAAAAGGTGCTGTTCATGTGTGTATTTTTATGTATTTTGGGAAACACAAATATTAAAAATCAAAAGAATATGTTTAAATGTTTTTAACCTTCATCCAGTTTTAAGTCAAAATGTTTAAAATCTAATTATTCCTCAGACTCAAACACACATGGTACTATATGAATACATTTTCTACTGTGTTTCTTCTTTAAATATTTACTTTAAACAGTTTGTCTTCATCTCATAATTGAATCAAATCAACATTCATTTGTTACATCAGTGTTTTGCTAATTCGTTGCATTAACTCATGGCAGTGTCATAACTACTTTGTTTATATAATCTTTTTGTAAGATTGTAATTGATCATGTAATCTATAAATGATGTAAAAACCTGGCTAATCTGAAGGGAGGTAGATTAAATTGTTGCCTTTGTGCTTTATTTACAGTCTTTCTGAACCGGTGTGCGGTGGTAAACTAATGTCCGGTCAGGTGTGCGGTGGGAAATGTTTCTATTTCACTGAATTCATGGACAATACATATTTAATTGCCAGGATATCAGTTCTGTGTTCATCCAAAAAGGCCCAGGTTTCATACAAAGTGGGTAGAAATATAGTAGATCTTGAAGTTTCTTCTTCGTGTTTATTTGATTCTTTGATACAAATGGCTGTGTTCTGTTAATACAGGTTACAGAGTATTTTGCTTTATATTTTCAGTTGGTGGTGTGAATTTTATCGAGGAAAAACCATGTACCTTGGCTCAAAAAAAGGTTAAAAAACACAAATTTAAGGAAGATTGTTTGTCTAACACCCAGAAAACTCCTCCAGCTTTGACCTTTTCCCATTTTCCTGCTTATGTCATCATGACACTGTGCACTTCCCTTCAGACTGGAAGCATAAAAGCTGCTTCTTTAACCTGTTTGGGCATTCATGCTGATTTCACGGTTCTACTTTTGGGCTGCTTTTGTTTTGTATCTTTTTTAGAATGAAAGGCCTCAAGGGTCTCCTGTTGTTTGAGGTGTTTTACAAAAATATAAATCATTTTCATGAAAACCAAATCAGTGTCTTCTTATCTTAAACTTGATGTAAAATATATCCCCATTTTGTGCATTGAATGTCTTTCCTTGGAATCTGAACTTGCTGACAGTGACAGTCTTGCTTTTTTCAAAGGTGATCATGCTCTGTTGGGGAAACGCCTCCTACGGTCAGCTCGGCTTGGGAGGAATTGACGAAGAGATTGTGGTTGAGCCACGAAAATGTGAATTCTTCCACGGAAAGCAGGCGAGAGATGTCGGGTGTGGGCGCAGACACACGGCTTTTCTCCTGGAGGATGGGACCGTCTACACCTGCGGCTGCAACGACCTGGGGCAGCTGGGACACGAGAAGTCCAGAAAGAAACCAGGTTAGTGATCTTAACACGTACTCCAGTGAAAGCTGGTGAAAGAGTCTTCACCGCATTCTCGTTTGACAGAACAAGTTGTAGCCTTGGACGCCCAGATCATCGTGGCACTTTCGTGTGGGGAGTCTCACACTCTCGCTTTGAACGATAAAGGACAGGTGTTCTCCTGGGGTCTTGGCTCGGATGGACAGCTGGGTTTAAATAACTTTGAAGAATGTATTCGAGTACCCAGGTACATTTATCAAATCTTTAGCAAATACAGAAGGACCCGAGAGTCTGATGACATCAGAAATGTTTTTTGTCTGACTGTTAAACCTGCAGGAACATCAAGAGTTTGTCAGATGTTCAGGTGGCTCAGGTAGCCTGTGGGTACTGGCACTCCCTGGCTCTGTCAAAAGGTCAGCAGGATTTCTTCATTTCTAAAGCTTCCTCATTCACTAATGCTGAGTTCTTTCCTGAACCTGATGCATGGCTGCTGGTGTGTTCTCATAGGAGGCCAGATCTTCTCTTGGGGTCAGAATCGATACGGCCAACTTGGGCTTGGAATGAACGGACAGAGCATTTCCATGCCTCAGTACCTCCAGTCTCTGCAGGGCATTCCTTTCACTCAGATAGCAGCAGGGGGTGCTCATAGCTTCGTGCTTACGCTCTCAGGTGCTGTGTTTGGTTGGGGTCGCAACAAGTTTGGCCAGCTGGGTCTAAATGACACTAATGGTAGGTGAGCCAAAGCTTGGAGTTCTCTGGAAGTCCTGTCAAAGGAGGTAGTTAACTGGAGGTGTTTTTTCAGATCGGTGTTTCCCCGCTCTGCAGAAGTCCCTGAGATCTCAGAGAGTGATCTACATCAGCTGTGGAGAAGATCACACCGCAGCTCTGACCAAGTTAAGTTGTGCTCCTTTCTCATTCTGAATAAAACCATAATGACATTTTCTGGTTTTCTATGGGCTCAATATAAGGTCATAAAGATTCAAAACCGCAACTGAATGGATTCGTACCCGCAACTGCATGTTTGCACATAAATCAAGTTTCATCGTACCGCAAAATAAATCTGCCCAAAAAAAGTAGGTTTGCAGATCAGAAGCAAAAAACTGTGTGTGAGCTCTGAAGTTGCGGTTGCGAATTCTGTCCCTGTCTTTACACGTCTTTATGATTGGATGGCCAGTTAAATTGTCCAATCAGAGAGCAGGTGGCTTTCTATCGTACCGCCCCGCCGCAGACTTCAAGGGGGATATCAAGAGATACCAAGAGAACTGTACAGTGTTCCATCATTTTGGTGTTCAGCTGTGTCACCTCTTTGCATCAGAAACGCTGCTGTGCTTGAATAAATCAGCTATGGTCTGTAAGGCTTCTGAAGCTCTTCCCATGGCCTAATGGTTGGAGTAACTGTGCATAAGGTTTTTTTTTCTACTGCTGGAATTGGGAGCTCGACTCCCCAGTATCACACAGCGGCTTTTTTCATGTTTTCTTTTTTTTTCTTTTAGTTTGATTGTAGTTAGTGTTTCTTTTTTGCTTTTCCTCTTCTTTTGGCACTTTTTATAGAGAAGTTAAGATGAGAAATATGTTTAAATATTAATAAGGATGAAGATGATTCAGCTTCATGTTTACAGTGATGATGCAGCAGAAAAACTGCAGATTGGAAAGAACGAATCTGATGACAGCAAAGAAAAAAATAAACACAAACTGAAAACAACTTTATTTGAATTCAACATCATTTTCGCTCGTGTTTATCATAAAAGATACTTAAATTCAAAAGAAAGTTTCTGTTGCACAAAGAGTCACACCCATGGGGTTAGAGTTCCAATGTTCCAAACGTTTGATAGATTTTGTGTAGCCCGCTTTCAAGTGGTAGGGGTGTGGCCTTCTAACAAGCTCACTCCTGATTGGTGAGAGTGGTTGCCATAGAAACGAAACAGTAACTCTGTCTGACTCGGTCGTCGCTTACTGACCTCCATCATGGAGGTATCCATATGGCCAAAAAATGGCTACTGCATTGACTGTTTTCTATGGATGACATCACACTCACTCCAGTTCTCATAAACAGTCAAAGGTGGTTCTAGCAGAACCCTCTGCAGGATCATCAGATCTGATTCGATTTTATGGTAAAAAAGAAAAAAAAACAATTAGTTCATAATTGCACCAAAACTGCTGTTTAACAACAGATTGAACAAAATTCCTATGCAGGCTTTTGGTTTGGGCTGAGAATGACATCGAAGTCAGTCACATACTTGGATCTAAATCTTCTCATTAGTATCTTTGTTACCCTCCAGTTATGAGTCTGTGATAGCATACAGAACGCTGCTTCCTGTAGCAGAATGCTCATGTGACCACTTTATGCTGCGTTTACGCAGGTGCTTTGCATCACGGTCAGACCACATTCAGTTCAGGTCTTTGCTGGACGTCTATCAAGAAAAGACGCAAAAGAAACATCTGAGCAGCATTTCGGTTCTCCTCTGGTGCCCATGTTCTGCCCTCACGCTGTTGATGTTTTTTACATTTAGATCACTGCTTAGTTAGACAAGAATCGGACAGAAGAAAAGCAGAAAAACATTGTGGATCCATGAAAACACAGAGACTGCTGGGCCTTCTGCCAGTTAAAGTCATGGATGGAAAAAAACGCAAACAGAAACTAACATGAACATGTTTGGCAGAGCTTTGAAATTCCTGTCAGTCAAATGTGCTGATGTAGTCATGTGACCTGCAGCTGGGATCGCACCCAAATGATGTAATCTCTACCTGTCAATCCACTGAACACTTCTTTACAGATGATCCACCTCTGTTCTCCTGTTTCTAAACTCCTTTGTGTTTTCACAAAACATCCATTGATGGTCTCACAACCCACCCTGACCTGTCAATCACTTCAGGTGATAAACCTGATTCTATGAACAGGTGATGTCAGAGGTCTAAGACCTAACCTTCACTCACAGTTAGAACATTCAAGGAATCCAAGTGTTCCATGTTCTGCCGAGACCAGAAGAACTCCATCCTGATCCTTCTGATCACGTTAACGTCCTGCGTGTTCTTATCCTTTGTTGTTTAACAGGAAGGAGGTGTCTTCACATTTGGAGCAGGGGGTTATGGGCAACTTGGGCACAACTCCACAAACCATGAGGTCAATCCGAGAAAGGTGTTTGAGCTCATGGGAAATGTAGTCACTCAGATTGCGTGTGGAAGGTAAAAAGAGATTTTGGACACGGCGGCGTTCCTCCACCTCCAGAGGTGTCTTAGAGATTCCCCGTGTTTTCAGGCAGCACACGCTGGCCTTCACCCCCTCCTCTGGAAAAATGGACTCTTTCGGTCTCGGAGGTAACGGGCAGCTCGGCACGCGCTCTACCTGTAACAGAAAAAGCCCCGCCCCCGTTAAAGGTCCGTGGGTGTCTTCAAGTGCTTCATCAGATTCTGGTGAGTCCCGTTAAAGTGAAAACATGGGTTTATCGGGGAGCAAACACGAACACCGTTTTCTTTTTTTTAACAATGTGAATAACTGTTTAAAGTTAGATTTATTGCTAAAGGGTTGTCTGTCTGTACAAAAGTTTTGTACTTGTAATAAGAAACGTGTGCGTCTGTAAAAAAAAAAAAAAAATAGTGTCTGTCTTTGAAATAACTTTGAAGTGACTTTTGCTTCTTGCCTTTCACCTAATCAGTGCGAGGCTTGGACCAGCTGATCCGATGCATGATTGTTTTTTTTTTTACGGACAGATAATACTTTAACAACAAATCTAACTTCCAAACTCTGAGTCCAGCTATTTTTATTTGTATTGTGCTGAAAATAACTGATTTCAGCCTCTGATAATATACTGATCTTAATATTTTAACTACAATTCATGTTCCCACCGTGCAATGGTCCTCCAGATGCCTGCGAGCCCAAAGACGCTGGCGCCCCCTCTGGACCAGGTTAAAGTAAAGTTTTAATGACATTTCCACCTTTACCTTCCACACCCCTTTTACTGTGATACTCCGCTTATGGAGAAATCTGTCAAATGGATCCAGTAAGACCGGTGATGCTCCTTTAGCCACACAGAAGATCTTCAGCTCAGACGTGCGGCAGGAGTTAGTTTGTTCTTTAAATCAAAGGTGTGAGGAGCTACAGAGGGTTAAACATCATCATCATCATCAATGTGGGCTTGAAACAGCTCTGGACGTCAGAACATCAGCTAAACATTTATGATGAAGATTGCTGAGACTTCACTTTGGGAAATATCTTTATCTTTCATCTTTACATTTTAGAAATAATTTTAATTCCAAAGATTTCTTACGGTTTGAATGTTCCAGCCATGTTAAACTAGTTTAACGACCAGACTTAAAAGACAGAATGTTTTTAAGACCTGTAAGAAAGCTGCCTTCAGCAATTTAACCGATAAAATCTACTTTCTTTAGTGGAGACTCTTTCTGTTTTAACCTCTGCATTGTCTGTCACAACCTTTGCTCTGTTTGTGTTGCTGAATTAAAGGGAATTAACAGTCAAAGTTAACTAAGCAGAGTGTGTACCTCGTCTTATCCTTTGTTTTTGTGACTGCATTGCAGACTTGAGGGAAAACTGTTTGGTCAAAAGGATTTATGCAGGAGGAGATCAAAGTTTTGCTCACTATAGCAGCTCCAGTGTGAGTATGAGGAACCAGAACTGTGTTTGTTCTCCACACGAGACTGTCATGTTCTGGCCTAACAGCTCATCATGTTAGATGAAGCTTTTTTTTTTTTTTTAGTTCTTTTATCTGAAGACAGTCAAACATTTGACACGAAGGGTTAAAAATGGCGCATATGTTACAGATTTTTCCCCTCATTTGCTATTTTTATGTATTATTATTTTTATGTCTTACTTTTCATAAACTTCACGAGGGAAGATGATTATTAACTGGGAATCCAGGAAGCCACTCATATATTTACTGTAAAATCACTGCAATTAATACATTATTAACTTTGTACTTGATGAAAAAAAATTTTTTCTTCATTTTTCGCAAATTGTTTATTTTATTTTGAAGCATTTCTTTTATTTTGTTTACTTTTATTGTGGTAAAATGTCTTCTTCCTTCACCAGTGTTCTTCTTTGTGCTTGCTGTTCCAGAATGACCAGGTCATGGAGTCTGACAGGATTCAGGGTCACCAGAGGAGGATTTGCACCTTGAATGAAGTAGTTGTTCAACAGTGGTTGAACCACTCAACAGGAAGACTCCCACTGGAAATTTCAAAGTAAATGTCTTCTGATTGAATTAAACGTAATTTATAAAACCCTTTTCATGCTTTGGTAGCACAAAGTGCTTTTAGGTGGAGATTTTATTCCAAACTCATCCCACATTTTGTTGACTCTTCCAGAGAGATCGACCTGATTTTTTCCTCTGCGAGCTGCATCAATGGATCTTTCCTGTCAACCAGGTAACCTAATGGAAGTAACCTGCCAACCGTGTTGTTGCAGCACGCAGATTTCTGCGGCCAACGCCGCGTCACATCTGTACGTTCTTGTTCCTGCAGTCATCCGGATCACTTCAGCACCAGCAGCAAATGTTCAGGAATGGACATGAACACGGCTCGCCTGCTGCTCCACAAAATCATTCAGAAAGAGCACCGAGAGATCAGCGAGCAGGTCAGTGGACACCTCCACCTCAGAGGTCAGGGTGGGTCATTAATTCTGAAAAGAGTCATTCCTGACTTTTTACTACTGCCTTATACAAAAACCTTTCTGTCTGGAGTTCGTTCAGGCTGTTCACATACATGTGAGCTTAATGGTAACTGGTATGTGCAGTTGTGTGTCTGTAAAATCCCCATGAGAATAGTTTTATCTTTAACTTTGTAATAAAATGTATCACACATATTACTTCTTTCAATGCTATACAGTGTTCCATCACTATATTGCGGTTCACCTTTTGTGGTCTTGTTTTGCCATTTTTTTTGGTGCAATTTTACATGTTTTTTTTTTAAAAGGACATTGCTTCCTGTGTCCTAATAGGCTGTTGACCTTGTCAATCAATCTCCTCTGTGCCGTGTCTCCTGTACAGAAACCGTTCAGTTTCCTAATCTATATAAATCTTTGATCGCAATCATTCTATAATCCTGGCTTATTTTTCTATGAAGATTTAAAATTTGAAAGTTTAAGAAAAAAGTGAGAAAATGATCCCGTCTGACTGAAAAAAGTGGATAAAGTGTGTGGTGATTGAATTACAGCCTTAAAACATCTATAATTGTTGTAAACAAAAAAAAGAAATAAAGAAGAATATGTTATAGATTTCACCTCTCACGGGTTATTTTTAGAACTAAGTCCCACGATAAATGAGGAACCACCGTAGCTGCTTTTATCTGCACCACATTAGCCATAGCAGGATGAATGATAACAAGTCTCTGTGCTTTGTTCCTCTCCAGGTAGCTGCTAGTTTGGAGAAGAACCTGATCCCCAGACTCAGTAATTCTCCTCCAGACATTGAAGCCCTCAGACTGTACCTCACTCTTCCAGAGTGTCCTCTCTTCTGGGATCGAAACAACTTTGTCACCATCACCATCCCGTTTGCAAAATGTGTTGTGGGTCTGAAAGAGGCGCCGCTGAAGGTACTAGGTAAAGTGGCGCCGGTCAGACCTGATGTCAGACGTTTTCATTCATTTTTGGAGCCAACAAAAAGAACATGTGCTGGCTTGTATCTGCTTCAGGAAACTGGTGGTCGACCTTGGAGCCCCATGTGTTTCAGCGCTTGGTAGATTTATATAAGGACGTGGTGTTATACCTTCTCCAGATGCATAAAGTTGGAATTCCCTCTGTAGAGTCCAGGATTTTCACCTGCTTCTTGGACACTTCCTTAAGACTCCTGGAGATCCTGCATAAAGTGAGAAACTTACCTTAAACTCCAAGGATTTTATTTTTATCAAATGAGAACTTTCCAGCATCTACTGCTTTTTTTGTCTCAGGTGAACGAGAGAGCAGGTCAGATCATCCAGTACGATAAATTCTACATTCATGAGCTGGATGAGCTGATAGACATCAGAAATGACTATGTGACATGGATTCAGAGGCAAATGTACCCACTGGTCAGTATTGTTGATGGCTCTTTTGGTCACTCCACAAACTGTCTTTCTGTTAAAGCTTCTGTCCTTCAACACCAGGGTCATGATGGTGTGGTGACTCTCTGCAAGTACCCCTTTGTTTTTGACGCCCTAGCTAAAACAACCCTGCTTCAAACAGATGCTGTCATCCAGATGCAGGTATGCCCCGCCCACCCTTGCAGGTCAGCTCTAAAGTGTGCAGCCATTGGTTAATCGCAATCGGCATGTCAACAGATGGCGGTTGATCAGGCCCAGTTACAGAACTTCAGCTCCATGTTCATGCCTGCTGTGGAGTCGGTCAACCCGTGTCTCATCCTTATCGTTCGAAGGGAGAACATTGTTGGAGATACAATGGAGGTTCTCAGGAAATCAAAGAATGTGGATTACAAGAAACCACTGAAGGTAACACTGCACTAAGTAACTCCTGATTCAGACTTGGACAACAGTCTTGTGTGTTTAAGGTTTAATGGGCAGGAAAATCATTATGCCTTTATTGGTTTGGTTTCATATTATCTTACAACAGCAGGGCATTTATAGGCAGGTGACCAGGAAGAAAAACAACACAAGGAAGAACAACAGCAAATCATCTTATCATCAAAGATCCATAAACTTCATCAAACCATGATCAAAGACGTTTTATAAACTTTCTATAATTCAAACTTCTTCAGATTTCTACTGTTTCTTGTTTTAACTCAAATGTATGTGTTTACATCATTTCTTTTAGTTTATTTCTGCTGAACAGCCTTCTGCGTTCACACTGTAGGTGAACTATACCAGGGTTCACTTGCAAGTGTGTTAAGCCTCTGTTTTTGGTTGGCCGACGAATAACCAACGAAAATAATTTTGGTGCTGACTGTTGGCTGTAGATGAGAATTGAATTGACTGACCCCGCCCTCGTGGTGTTCCAAACAGGAAGTACCAGCTGGCTCCAAGAAGCCGAACTCCCATGCACTTTTATAGAGAAATAAACAGCTATTACTCAGTCATTCTGTTTTTCAGAATAACCATTCTTGCTATACCACCATTTTTAACATGTTCTTGATAATTTTTTTTTTCACTACAATTTTTCTTAAGTTCAAGTTGTTCAAGTTATAAACTGACCAGTCAGATGCTACAATAAAGGAGGCGGAGCCTACTGGTCCCCACGTCCAACGCCCAAAACGTTAGATCGGGGTGTCAAACCCCAGGCCTCGAGGGCCGGTGTTCTGCATGTTTTCCAACCAACCTGCCATCGAAGCTCCTTGTTGGCTAAACACACCTGATCCAGGTAATAAGCAGCAAATAAGGCAGGATTTCTGGAAAACCAGCAGGAGGCCGGGTCTTGGGGCCTGGCGTTTGACACCCCCATTTCCTGTTGCCTACTTTCAAGTAGGGATGTGGCCCTCCAACAAGCTCACTCCTGCCTGGAGAGAGTGGTTGCCATAGAAACAATTACTCAGACTGTATTGAACCAATAATTGCTCACTGACATCGTCTGGTTTCAACATGGCAGCGTCAGTAGTATGGTGGAAAGATGGCGACTGAATTGACTTCATTTGGTCTGAGCTGGATGTACACTATTTTCAGTAAAAGACATCATACTCACTAGTCCAGTTCTCAGGCACAGTCAGGGGAGCGGACCAAACAGTGCAGTGTGAAAGCATTCTTTGTAACCAGCGTTTACATCTATAGTGTATTTCTGCCTTGATTTAAGCCCAAAGCTTCACACTCCCATTCACACACACATTCACACACTAATAGCAGCAGAGCAAAAATTCAAGGGGCTAACCTGACCACCAGGAGCAATGTGGGGTCCGGTGTCATGTCCATAGGTGGGAATCGAACCTTTGCTGTTAATTTGACTTCAGGTTTTTGTTTTTCTCGTACAGCGTGGTGTTTGGTCTGAAGCTTGGTGAGATTTGAACAGGAAGTTGTTAAATACATCATGTTGTTTTTAAAAACAAAGTCTTCAAAAATGAGTCCAACTGTTTTTGGCTCACAGGTGATCTTTGTGGGGGAGGACGCCGTGGATGCAGGCGGTGTGAGAAAAGAGTTCTTCCTGCTGATCATGAAGGAGCTGCTGGATCCTAAATATGGGATGTTTCGTTATTACGAGGACTCCAGACTCATCTGGTTTTCACACAAGGTCCTGTTGAATCTGACCCCCCCTCATGGATAATACTAGTAGTTGGAGAACATGAAAATGCTTATGTTCCAACCCTGTAAATTATCTCTGGCTTCTCAACAAACCTGCCACTCTCCTTTCCAGACGTTCGAGGACATCGACTTGTTTAACCTCATCGGGCTCATCTGCGGTCTGGCCATCTACAACCTGACCATCGTGGAGCTCAACTTCCCTTTGGCGCTATACAAGAAGCTGTTGAAGAAGAAGCCAACTCTGGATGACCTGAAAGAGCTGATGCCAGATGTGGGGAGGTCAGTTATTTCAGTTTCTTTGGTGCTCTTTCCATCCTCCCTTCACTTTCAGAAAGCAGAAACCTTCTAAACTACTCTATCACACCTTTAATCCAGGAGTCTGCAGCAGCTGCTGGACTACACTGAAGATGATGTCGAGGAAACCTTCTGCCTGAATTTTACAGTGAGGTTTTTAATATTTCCTCTAAAATAATAATACCGTAAGTAAAGAAAAAATCTTTCTGGACAGAATTTAAACACTATGTGTGTGTATTCTTCAGATCACAGAGGAAAACTATGGCGCCACAGAAGTTCATGAACTGGTTCCAAATGGAGAAGACATCAGCGTGAACAAAGCCAACAGGTGATTTGATTTTTTTGCAGCCTGACTTCACCTTCTCTTTGTCCGTTTCACCTGAACATTTTCCCTTCTCAGGCAGGACTTTGTGAACGCCTACGTGGATTATGTCTTCAACTCGTCTGTGGCTCCGCTCTTTGAGTGCTTCTACGCAGGTTTCCACAAGGTGTGTGGCGGAAAAGTGTTGGAGCTGTTCCAGCCGAGCGAACTGCAGGCCATGGTCATCGGGAACACAAACTACGATTGGACAGAACTTGAAAAGGTGTTTTTTTTAATGCTTTGTAAAATATGGAAATCAAATTACTAATTTCTGGAAATAAAAAAAGTACCAGATGAGCTTTCTGAAGAAGTTCTGTCTTTCTCCAGGGTACTGAATACAAATGGGAATACTGGGCTGAACATCCAACCATCAAACTCTTCTGGGAGGTCTTCCATCAACTTCCATTAGAGAAGAAGAAACAGTTTCTCTGTGAGTCACAAACATTGCATTTTTAAGGTAAACACTAGTAAGCTGAAGGTGTGTTTGCTCCACAGTGTTCCTCACAGGAAGTGACCGCATTCCCATCTTGGGCATGAAGAGCCTTAAACTGGTGATCCAGCCCACCGGTGGAGGGGAGCAGTTCTTACCTGTAGCCCACACCTGCTTCAACCTGCTGGACCTTCCCAAGTACACAAGTCAAGAAATAGTCCGTGAGAAGCTTTTACAGGCGATAGATCACAATCAAGGCTTTAATCTTGCGTGATAGAAATAAAAACGTGTTTGTGGACTGATGATGGTGGTAACCACATTCCCAGATGTTTCCTTTTGCTGACTCTTCAGGCTCAGTTCAACCGTCAGGGCTGAAGGAGTCCATGACTCTAAAAGTGGTTCAAATTGTTGATCTTTATTTTTGATCTTCGCTATTGCAGGACTTGATGTCCCATTGACCCACCAGAGCTTCTGTAGATTTGTTTTCATTTAGGTTTGGATATGCGTGTGAGGAAGCAGGTTATATATTCACTCATTACACTGATGCAAACCTTGCTGCAGCAATCAGCACTACTACCTTTTTGGAGCCTAAGAGCTCAAATCAAAAGGAAATTTGCTTTTCTTCTCGGGAAGTTTGCCAAAGTGGGATGCAGTTCTTTTGCTAAGGTGTTAAAAAAGGACGTTTGAGTTGGAAAAAAACTAAACTTAAACTGCACTTTGTAATCTGCATGATCACTGAAGGCAATCACAAAATCATGCAAAAATGTGTGGGAGCTGTGCGCTTTGTTGTTTGAATCTAAACTGTGCGACAAGCACTTGGTTCTGTTGTAATGTTGGAGAACAGTGTGGAGCATTAGCTTTGGTCGCCAAGTTGATTTTCTTGGCTTTATGCCTTAAAAAAGATCCACAAATAAAATATAAAACCAGTTAAATAAATACTACTTTTAGGGAAAACGTGTTTTTTTTTTCTTCCTTGGGTTGAAGGTTTATCTTCTGATTTAGTGATATCCACACCGGGAAGAACTGACGTTATTAAAGAAAAGAACACAGACAGAATCAGTTCACATTTTAATGCTAAACTTTGATCCTCTACAGAAACAGAAAGTATGTGGTGTTTTATGGTTTGTACAAAGTGTTGTCCCATCTTTAATGGGGGAGGTCATGGTGGATCAGCTTATAGTGGGATCCACAGGAAGGACAGCGCTGGGCCTCTCCCTCATGAAGCCAGAACCACACAATTGCAGTGTTGTCCTCCTCACCTGGACAGAAATCATGTGTGTTAAAAACGTGTGTAACACCTGGTCAGAAATAGCCCCCAGGTTTTTGAGCGTCACTCACAGAGACAGCCCACCAGCCTCTTGTTTCCAATACTGGGGACAATGTGGGGGTCCTCCTTTGTACCGGTGTAATGTTTGGGCTTTAGGATGCTGTAGGGATCCTGTAAGTTAGTGAACCCACAGTTTAAATGAATGTATGATGAGATACACATATGTATCAGATTCTATAAAAATGGTGCTGCAGATTGTTAAATTAAAGCAAAATAAACATTTTATTTAAAAATAGATAAAGTTAGTTGATGTGAAAGTTTTCTTCCACTGTTTAATTCACATTTATGATGTAACATTTGTGAAATGTTCAGTTTATTCACAGAAATAGTAAAAAGCAGACAGTTTTTCAAATTTGTAAGGCTCTCTTTGAAATTTGCAAGATTGAATATTAGGCTTTTTAGCCTTACCTTTCCCTGTTTGAGGGCCTGCAGGGTGGCTCTCTCCAGGCCGGTGGCCTGCTCCTCGTCGGTTGGGATTCCTGGGATTGAAGCCCAAGTCTTTAGAAAATGTCACTATAGTTCATAATAAAATCCTCAATCACAAAGATTGTAGTTGAGATGGTAAAAAGAATCTCATGTCACCGGACACCTGCCTGTCCTCTACCAGGATGTTGGCACAAACTCAGTGAAGGCTGCCAAGTAGGAGGGTCTATAAAAGGCCTTTAGGAGAGTTAAATGTGCAAATGACCTTCATTTGATTCTGTTCATGTCAAACTAAAACTATGAGCCTCAATATAGATTTTTATTCTGAGTTTGTAGAGAAATAAATGGAGGAACAACCAGCAACCACATTAAGAAGTTCTCTAAAACTGAACGTCAGCGTGACCCAGAGGCCCTCGCGGCAGGGATCACTTTCTCCACTATAAATAAAGACCTTTACCTCCCGCGGACGCCATGGCGCGGCGAACCGGACGGACCACCGCCGTTCCTCTCAACTGCAAAGCTGCCGCCGAACAGCCCCGGAGAAGCAGGCGTCCGGCCATTCTGGTGAATCAAAAGTGTGTTGACCCAAAGTTGACACCGCTGTGAGCTGGAGTAAAATAATGACCCCAGGCGACAGCCTTTGATGGACAGGAGGACTGACGAATGACAGCAGGAATGCTCTTTGCAGGGCCAATGAGAGGCGAGCGGGGGCGGGGCGAAGAGTTAATATTAAACGGGCAATATTCAATTCAAACATTTGTATAAGATTAAGTCTTTCAGCTTTAAATAAAAAAACATTACTTTAAATACAACGGTAAGCAAATCAGAATTTGTCATATATATATATGTATGTATATGTATATATGTATGCTGAATAAAATATGAAAACAAAAAGAGAGCAGAAGAACAATGTGACTGACATCTGTAACACCACAATCTTCGTTGTGCAACAATAACAATGAAGGGATCTTTGATATTTTAGTTATAATTGTTGTCTCCTAGTACTTTTAATATGTTTTATTTGTGGAACAAAAATATTTGTTCACGTTATTGGAAGTGATTGCAAGCAGTATTTTTAAGAAATAAATGTGCGAAAAGCCAAGTCTGCGTTTACCGATGCAGTGCTAATTATGTCCTGAAGGAGGCGATGTGGAGCACCAAAAAAACAATGGGCGTCAATGAGGAGAAAATGGGGGGGGAAATGAAACACTCGGGAATTATATCAAAAACACAGCTCGTGCCTTTTAGTTGAGGGGTAAGGGAAACACAAAAAGACTAGGTCTCGCTGTATTACTCAGGCTGCACTGCAGTGTCTATTCACAGGCGCGATCCCACTACTGAGCGGCACGGGGGCTTTGACCTGCTCCGTTTCCGACCTGGGCCAGTGCACCCCTCCTTAGGCGACCTGGTGGTCCCGAGCTCCCCCAGGAGCACCATATCGATACCGAACTTAGTGCGGACACCCGATCGGCATAGTCCACTGCAGCTCAGAGCTCCTGAGCTCAAGCGATCCGCGAGCCTCAGCCTCCCAGTAGCTTGGATTACAGGCGCACGCCACTGCACCCGGCGGTTTCTGTCTATGTATATCGGCCTTTTATCTTTGACAACGATGACGTCATTTTAGGTTTTGGCGGCATCTAGAGGTCCACACTCAAAGTTCACACTTGAACATTACACAGAACCTCATAAGAACGTCATTAAAGCTTCGTCAATGCAGCTGAGTGGTAATTTGGTCTTTAGACAATTCGGTTTTTATTTTTATAATTGTCTTTGACAAAAGAAAGTTGGTATAATTTCTAGCAATGTCTCACATTTACTCATCTTCGTCACGTCAAAATCATAGAGATAATTCTGGCCAGACACACGGAACTGTTACAGAACAGCACAAAGGATTTGGGAAAAGAAGACATTTGTCATTTAAAACTCAGTTTAGAATTCTGATTTTCCACCATGTTCATGCAAAAGCGGTTTTTGTCAGAGACTTTTATTCGATTTTTCACCCAAAACTGAGCTGGAAAATGATGACTCATTTTAATTATGCAGATGAATTCTACAGGAGTTGATTGATGTGGGCGTTTCATTATAATAATAATACATTCTACATGTATTTGTTTGTAATGTTTTATAAAAGCTAACTTCATTTATCGCTTCTTGTTGTTAAAGCGTAATTGACAGCTGAGTTACGCTGTAGTTTGTTAGAAAGATTACTAACATGTGTCATCTGGGTTATTTTTTCCCAAAGGCATCATCATCTTGTTAAAAGAAGTGATTTATTCCCTAATTTCAATCCATGATTCCCCAGGATGAATGTTCATGTAGCGTTCTGGTTAAACCATACAGAGAATTTCTTTATTTTTCTTTTCTTCTAACTACAGCTGAAATCTCAATATTTAAAGCAGAAAGTTTGACGTAAGAAGTTTTTCAGAAGACTTTATTGTGTGTTTTATCCAAAAATGCGTCTCCTTACATATATTTAGGATGGATTCTTAAAACTTCATTACATCTCCTCAAAAACACAGCTTCTTACATTTTTAAACAAAAATAATGACACTAAATAGTCCAATTTAATAGTTTTGTTAAAGTTGAAGACATGAAACTTCTTCACAAGAGCAACACATTTTTCAGACCAACAACATGAACACACACATTACAGTAATGCTTCAATCTTGCATTTTGCCTGTCAACTCTGGAATTATTAGTTTTAATCAATATTCCAATGTTTTAAGATAAAACGATCAAATTCCCATCAGTTCATTCCAGTTTATCACTTGAAGCGATTTTTTTGACCAAAGGAGAAAACAAAACAAATAAACCTTTAGTATGTTCCATCCGTCTATTTCCCAAATTGCCTTTATTCTCCTTCAGGATCACATGGATGCTGGAGCCTATCCCAGCTGTGGGTTTCACTCTGGATGGTTCTACAGTCCATCACAGATTCAGATGAACCTATGAAGAATGTTTATGGACTGTGGGAGGACAAAACCCAAACATGAACAAAGACACCCAGCTGGGATTTGAACCAGAACCTTTTCACTGTGAAGTGAGAGTGCCAACCACTACACCACCCGTGCAGCCTACTGACACATTTATATTTCGTAATTTCTGAACTTTTGCAGCAGGCGAGATGGAGAGTCAGCAGCAGCCCAACGGAAACGCTGGTGGAAGTAATCACCTGAGGAGAAACAAAAACAACCGTTCCATCCACGCAAACGAAAAGCAGGTGAAAGAAAAAAAAATCAGTTTTTTATTTATAACTTTATTAATTTGATATTTTTTTTGACTGAACGTACTTGAAGAAAACGCAGCTTCATATGAAGCTGGTGCCTCCAGCACACGGGGTTGACCGTCTGCTCGTGAAGTGGTTGGTTCTTCAGGGGCCTCCAGCATTGGTTCCTTCTTGGTTCTCACAGCCCAGTGCATGGACTGCAAACACATGACCTGAGTTACAGATGGGTCGGCCTTTGAACAGAAAGACTGAAAGTAAGTACGCGGCGCACCGTTTTAACAGAATCACTTAGAGCTTGCCAGTCGTGAAAAGGAATGGTCACGCCGCTTCGCCTCCAAAGGTCGTAGTTCTTCCTTTTGCCTTCGTTGCATAAAACCTCTTTTGCTTCTTGAAGTTTCTGGAAGTCAGCCACTGGCAGCATAAACAAATGAAGCTTTTTTATTCTGGTGTTCGGAAGACAGAGGAATAATGAAGTCTGTCTGCAGGCGGTGAGAGCCTCTTCACTGACACGGTCGACTTTGATGTTATGGAAAGAAGCTCCAACTGATGAGGCGGTGAGTCAGGGATCGATACAAAAGCTTGACTTTCAACTATTAGAGAAGCATCATGGGAAACGACTGATGTTATCAGGATTTACCTGCATGTGGGTTGTCCAGGTGTTTGTCTGGGTGAATCGCCAAAGCTCGGATCTTGTATTCATTCAGGATCTGATCAGTCTGAGGAAAATCACATCCGTTTAGCGACAAAGACATAGAAGTGTGCGCACAAAGACTTTAAACTCAACCTGTTTTCGTGTTTGTTGTGCATGTAAACAGACTTAATGCAGAAATCTGTTTGTTGAATTGTTACAAATATGTCAGCTGTTAAAAATATGACCGTTATCTTGAATGATCAAATTAACCAAGCGATCACGAAACAGTTACGGTCAAATAATGTAAAATTATTATACCGGTAATTAAACGAAAACAGCAGAGGCAGCCACAGAAAACAAACTGAAATACAGCTGGTAAAAGACTGAAACAAGTCAACCGGGACTTTCAGATTAAAGGATGAATGAAATACAAATCTGGTTTTTAATTTTGCATTTGTACGACGTAATCTGATTACTTTCGACGATCTGATTGCTCTCAGTTGTCTGGGTTTCGTGGTCCTATAAACAGACTTAACAATAAAATTATCCAGTTAGCATGATCACCCGAATAGTCTGATAACAAACCAGACAATAATCAGATTTTCAGTAATCATGTTAACGGGTTTAACCACCTGTAGGATTTCCTACAGTTCAGGGTTCGGTTATGACCGCCACCCGACCCGAACACGGGGCCCGGGCGTAATCTTTTCGTGCGTCACCCGTTGGCTCTTTTCTAATCTGGTGATGATCGACCTGCAGGTTGTTGATTGATGACAAACATTTCATATCAAACATGTGTTTGTGTTTACATGTTCCTGCTGCTAAAGCGGGAATGATGCCATCAGAACTTACGGACGACAGTTCGTCACATCCCAACACTCCGTAGAAATCCTCCAGATCCTCCGGTTTGCAGCGCAGAACGGACTCCATCTGTCAGAAATCTTCTTCTATCGGATCGGATCACCGCGGTTCCGATCGACGCACCAACTCCCGCTTCCTAAGCAGGTACTGCTGAGGTTTATAGGTTCTGGTTGGATTCAGGTTCTGTCCGTTTGTTGACAAATCAGCGGAGTTTCAAAACACCGAACAACCTCTCACTTTTTTCAACATGTGACGTGAGTTGCGTTCATGGACACTTCTTTATCATAGGAAAAAATATTTCCATTTGAGAGTAATGATCCCCTAGCTAATATAAAATGTTTAAATGTTAAAATGAACAAATTGAGTTTTCCAGAGAATTGTTGCTTTAAGTGTGTATATAAATATATATATAAAGTATATATTTTTAGTATCTTTTCAGAATGCTGGGAAAGTTCTTGATCTGAATCTAGATTTCTTTAAATCAGTCAACAGATAGTTTAAAAAGGAGGGAAACGCATTTAACAATATAAATCTAATCATTTTCACAGCATTAAAAAACACTGTGTAAAGATATATGCTTAAACACCAGAACACCAATGCTCTGTGCAAAAAAAAAAAGGGCAGAGCAGACTCTTTCTGCTGAGGAGACTGAGGTATTTTGGAGTCCAGGGATCACTCCTAAAGACCTTCCATGACTCTGTAGTATAGACATAGGCTCTGTAGTGGCATCAGCCATCTTATATGGAGTGGTCAGCTGGTGCAGCAGCATCTCAGTGGCAGGCATTAAATTGTGGGGTTGCCGCTGGACTCAGTGCGGGAGGTGGGATAAAGGAGGACGGTAGCCAAGATAGCATCAGTGATGAATAATGATGAACACCCGCTGTGTGACACGGTGCTAGCACAAAGCACCTCCTTCAGAGACAGACTGATACACCCAGGTGCATGAAGGAGCGGCATCGTAGGTCATTCCTACCTGCTGCTGTGAGACTTTGCAACCAAAGCTGCTCTCAATGATCCCACTGAAAATCTGCTAAACTCAAGTCACTTTAAATATGCTGTGCAATTTTTAATTTTAGTTTTACATCCACTAGTGCAATTTCCCTTTTTTTAAAATTATTTCTCTCTCTTGCACTGCAAGTTTTTGTAAATATGAGACACGTTTCATCCCTCCTTACCTGTACATGTTACTCTGTTCATAAACGTATTGCTGCAACGTTGGAATTTCCCCATTGTTAATAAAGGATTAACTTATCTTAAAAAGTCAGTCTGCAACTGTGGTGAAATGTTGGTTTTTGTAGTGGTGATTTAGTGTGTTTGGTGTGATCTACCAAGTTGATGGTAAAAAAATTAAATTCACCTATAAAATTCTTAACACCTGGTTTACATATAATAATTTTAATGTAATATTTAATAACGGTAGTAATAATGTTAATGCCTGCTATTTTATTTCAGACACTGTCAGCGATATTGCTCCAAAAAATGCATTCATAAAAGTTAAAGTAGTTTTATTATTAAACAAAATTAACAAATATTTTATGTTTTTAGTTAGTGCTGCAAATAATTAAAATTATCGCCTTGGTTTTTATTTGTTTAGTCATTAATTCATAATATTATTGAGGATTGTTTTTCTTTCGTACCTGTTTTTATTTTTTATAAAAAGTGTAATTGATTTGTCCGACCGTAAGTGAAGGCATCAGGTCGTTGTTATGGTATACGTCATCACGCGCGTTATGCAAATGAGCCAGCTGTCTGCTCGGCGGCTCCTGCGGGCTGAAGATGGCGGACGAAGCGAGCACCCACCGAGCGGCCTTCTCAGGCGCCTGGGGTGTGGACGAACCCGCCGCAAAGAGATCGAAAACCACTCCACCGGACGGCCACGTATTCAGACCTATCGAGGCGGAGCCGTTTTCTTACGTCTGCTCGGCCACGGAGAGCCGGGAGGTGGCGGTGAATTCTGAGCAGCGGGCCGAGAAGGAAGCAAAGTCGGTGATGGCGGTGGAGCAGGCCGCAGCAGGCAGAGACAACAATGGGCTGGGACTGTTAGGCTCCGAGCTGCCGAAACCAGCCGAGAGGCTCAGATTCGGCTTTGGTACTTCTGAGGAGAGGACAGGTTAGAAGTTCTGGTCCGTGTTTTCACCGCTCGGAATGGCTAGCTGCTAGCCTGACCAACCGAAGATGAAAGGAAGCGGAAGCGGCTGGAAATCCTGCCGTAAATAAACTGTTGCGCGTCGGTTTAAAGCCTGCTCGAGAACTTTACAAACGTTAACCACGTGACTTGTGTTGACCTAAAAGTCAAAACTTTCACTGAACTTTTTAAACCTTAAATAGAACATTTTGGGTTTCAAACCCATTAATCGACTTTGATCAAACTTAAAAAGAAAATAATTTTTATTTTAAGGTCATTTCTTGGATATTCTCGTAAAATAATCATTTTAATTGTAATTAAGAGTTTTCACAATAAAATCCTCACATTTATCCAAATATGAAAATGATAGATTTCTCTTTAATGAGAAGCTTGTCAGTTTAAATTGAATCGATTTAGTATACTGGCAACATTGTTAAATGAATCACTGTAGAGTTATTTACAGTCAGTAGTTATTGGTTTAATTATTGCATTTATTTAATGTTCTGCAGGAAACATGAAACTAAGGAAAACATTTAGAACTTTAATTCCATTGAACTGAAGTTGTTCTTTTGAAAACAGTTAATTCCCTTAAAAGTCTCTTCCTTTGCTTAATTAAATCATATTTGAAGCAACAATAAACAGTAAAAAATGAGATCAGAGTCATGGTGAAAAGCTGAGTGTATAGGTATACTTTTGTCTTAGCAGTTCAGTGCCTAATTTTGACAGTTTTTATTTTTTACTACAGATAGTTATTTACCTCCTTTTGCTTTCTTCAGGCTTCCTGTGCCCTGATGATCTTCCTTCCAACGGTCTTGCTGTCACACCGGAACACCTTAACGATGATGATGACAGATCCTCCCATGCTAGCTCCAGTGACTGGACTCCTCAACCACAGATTGGTCAGAACGGAGCTGGAATTTTATTTTCTGTGAATTGCATCCTGTGTCTCATTGAAAACCCGTTGTGAGCTCAGGCGTGTCCATGTGCAGGTTCCTACAGTCTGATCCAGCAGCACATCAGAGAGACCGATCCCAGGGCCATTCTAAGAGACCTGCTGCCTGAGACCATACTCCCACCAGATTTGGATGACATGACGCTGTGGCAGATCATCATCAACATCTCAGAACCTCCAAAAAGAAAGAAGAGAAAAGACATTAACTCTTTAGAAGATGTGGTCAGACTGCTTCATGAAAGCAAGAGGATCATCGTTCTGACCGGTGCTGGTGTAGGTGTCTCTGTCAGAAATTTAGAAGGATTACTCATAAAAATCACAAATGTCTTTTGAGTGTTTTTCTACTTTAATGTTAAGTCAAGAAACTTTAAAAATGTGTTTGTTCTGCAGGTTTCAGTTTCATGCGGAATACCTGACTTTCGCTCCAGAGATGGAATTTACGCTCGGCTTGCTGTCGATTTTCCCGACCTTCCCGATCCGCAGTCGATGTTTGACATCGAATACTTCCGACGAGACCCCAGACCGTTTTTCAAGTTTGCTAAGGTTTGTAGTTTTGACTTCTTCCTTAACTGGCCCTTCTTAAGACATGTTAAATGATTTAACTTACGATAAAAAACAGAAGGTGGGATTTTTGTCACATTTTTGAAGTCACTTAAACTCAGACTTTTATGATCATTACCAATGAAATAAATAATACTCGATCTGAAAAAAAATTAAGGGAGTGTCTTTGAAGTTTTGAAAGAAATTGATCCATGTGTTCTTTAAAGATTTCTGCTGAAAATGAAAAAAAAAAAATCCTGTTTTACATCAGATCATCAGCTTTTTTATGGTCTGGCTTAAAATAAATATTAAATATTTTAAGCAATAAATCTCATTAAAATCAGGATGAGAAATAAGTGAGTTTTTCCATTTCTGTTGCAAACTGTTGATGCTTTCATGTTGTTACAGGAGATCTATCCCGGGCAGTTCGAGCCATCTCCCTGTCACAGATTTATAGCTATGTTGGATAAGCAGGAGAAGCTGCTACGCAATTACACACAAAACATTGATACGTTAGAACAAGTGGCTGGAGTGGAGAAAATCATTCAGTGTCACGGTGAGCACAGAGTCGGTTTCTCTTTTGAACATTTACGTTCTGGAGTTGATTTAAAAAATCCTGTTTTCTTTCAGGATCGTTTGCGACGGCTTCCTGTCTGGTTTGTAAACACAAAGTGGATTGTGACGCTATAAGAGAAGACATTTTTAACCAGGTATTTATCATTTAGCTTTCTGTATGAGTACGTGTTGGAGATCGCATCATTAAAGTCTCTCTGATCGTCTTTTGAGCTGTTTTCAAAGCATTCCCAGTAGTCTTTTAGTCATGATTATGCCATTTTTAGACAAAAATTCATTAGAAATACACCTCTGACTTGTGGATGGGAACATTGATGTGGAACAACCCTGCCCTTGTTAATGAGAGCTGTCGGTTTACAGCCTCTCCAGCTTCCAGCACCTCCCAATCCTACACTAACATTAGTGGCCCAACAAAAAGGGTGAGCAATATCAGAGCTTTCCAGCTGTATAGTTTTAGGCCAGATTCCAGCTCAGACGAGGAAAACAAAGATGTACTTTTGTCTACAAGTGGATGCATCAGAATGGAGCCTGGCCGACATATTTTCTACATCATAAAAAGTTATTTTTCTACGGCCTTTTTTGTCTGATCCTGATTTACGATTTGAAAAAAGAAATACTCAGAATCGCAATTTCAAGCCTAATTCCATCGTCAGAAAAATGCCACAAGAAAATGTTAAAAAACACTCAACACCATCAGAGTGGGTCTTTAAAATCACAACCAGAGGTTTAAAATGACCGACTGCTCCATTATATCATGATATACTTTAGGACCATGAAAAGAACCAAAACCTGCTAGAGAGAACCAGTTCCATGGCAGACGTTCTCCATGCTCATCATTCTGTAAAGGGTTCTGTAACTCTGTGGTCTTACTTTGTCTCCCTGCTGTGTGAGACTTGACAGGTTAGATGTTCTGTGAACTTTATCCTAACTCTGACAGTTGCAGGGTTTTTGTCTTTTGATCTGAAATAAAGTGCCATCTAAAGTGTATTTACAGACTCCAGTTCTGTCATAAGTGATGATTACATGCTCCTTTTAATAAAAAAGGCCAACATGCTAACAAAACCCTCTTCCAGGTTGTTCCTCGATGTCCGCGCTGTTTGGATATTCCTCTGGCCATTATGAAACCTGACATTGTGTTTTTTGGAGAGAACCTTCCAGAGATGTTCCACAGAGCTATGAAGCAGGATAAAGATGAGGTGGACCTCTTGATTGTTATTGGATCTTCACTGAAAGTCAGACCCGTGGCCCTTATCCCAAGTATGTTCTGAACAGACTAGCATGTGAAATCCCTGCTGTGGGTGGTTTGGTGTAATCCCTTTTTTGTTGTCATCAGATTCCATTCCCCATGAAGTGCCTCAGGTTCTGATCAACCGGGAGCCGCTGCCTCACCTGAACTTTGACGTAGAGTTGCTCGGGGATTGTGACGGCATCATCAATGAGCTTTGTCATCGATTGAGCGGAGACTTTGAACAGCTTTGCTTCAACTCTGTAAGACTCACTGAGATCACAGAGAAGCCCCCCCGGTTACCTGAAAAACCTCCAAATGAAGCCTCCGGCGATGTGGCTCAGGATGAGCAGAATCCACGCCATACTGACACTGCAGACAAACCTTCAGAGGAGGAGAAGAGCTCGCAGGGCACGGACGCTGCCGAGAAAAACTTTATGCCCCCGGAGCCCCGACCTGAAACGGAGACGGCAGAGTCTCCAGAACGACCGGTGGAGGACATGCCGACGGAGGAGGAAGATACGCTCAAGAGCCAACTCTCAATTATGGAAGTACGGAAACGATGTTGGATGAGTCGGATCAACAGAAGTCCGATCAGCAAACGCCTTGAAGGTGAGCCTCACATCCCGGAAATGAGGCATCTCCAGAGAAAAAACAGTTTAGACGTGACCTTCGATGACACATTGACCTTCGCACACATTTTTGGAACTGCATTGTGCTCTTCTAACAGACCTTGTGCTGTTCTCCACAGCGGACCAGTACCTCTTTCAAGGACCAAATCGTTATATTTTCCATGGCGCTGAGGTCTACTCCGACTCTGAAGACGAGACGTCCAGCTCCTGTGGGAGTGACAGCGAGGACTCTGAGGGCAGCGTGGACGGAGTCGAGGATGACAGCGATCTAGAGGAGGACGGAGCAGAAGCAGCGGTGGCGGCTGAAGAGGCGTGCCTCAGAGACACATTACTACACAGTTCAGCCAATGAGACGTCAGATGTGCAGATAAACAAAAGCTCTGAGTTTACTGAAAGCTTCGCACAGATTTAGGTGTAAAAGGTTCTCGTTTAACAAAGCACTAACTGTCTTTATATAGATGTTCATACATTTTTTTTCTTTCATAAATGAAGACAGCGTGTGCGAAAATGCAGAGCGGTTTCTCCCTCATGTTTTCTGCGCACGGACACATCAATTCTTTTTCCATCAGCATCAAACTGTCTCTTCCATCTGCCGACTCCAACGTCTGCAGGCCATCAGGCTTTTACCCGGACATGTGAAGACTTCATCTCCTGCTGAGTCACCTTCCGTTTGAGTGGAGTTACCATCGTGCTTCATGTATCTATGGAAGATACTAACGTAGATCGGGTCAATCCTGAAAAAAGATGAAGCGCTTGGCTCTGCTCTTTAATGGAACTAAACAGAAATAATCCTTCATTTCAGACCAAAGAACATGATCATTGAGCTTCTGTTTTCATGAGCTTTACATGTTTATTCTGTCATTTAAATCTGGGTGAAACCATATAGATAGTTCTGAGATGTTGTTTCCTGACATGTGGCAGCTACTTTTATGGTCAAGCCTCTTATTTTTATACTCTGATGTGAGACATGCTCCTCAAAGGGTAGATTATCATTTTTATCTGGAAACTTCAACCAGAGAATCATTGGGGGAAAAAAAAGGACTTTGGTGATGTTCAGTTTGGGAAGAAATCCTTTTTTTAAATTCCCGTTTTCTTGCCGTGTCACTTTTCATAAAGGAATCAGATGCCTGTAAACTCGTGTGGATTTATTTGAAACGTGTTCTTCTCCACAGCAGTCTCTGTTTCTGGGAATGACTTTAGAGCACAGAGTGAGATGGTTAATGGAGGATACATTGAAATCATCTTCTTTTAGCTGCTGCTAAGGATCTTCATCACCTGCTGATTCTTCCTTGTAAAGTTTGTGGCAGGACATCTGGGTATCTAGTCCTGAGTTTGTGTGTTGGACCAAAAAGGTGGGTGATGGATCTGGAGAGGAACCTTTCCTGCACTGAAGATTTTTGAGAAGCAGTTTTCTGCTTTTGCAGGAAATATTTTCTTCCAGGAGAGGAAATCATTTTTGCATTGAGCTGGGTTTAAAAGATGCTCTGAAGGGGTCTTTGTTCACTTTGTCACAGTTCATATCCTTCTTTTAGGATTTCCAGGGATTTGTGTCCTGAACATCTCGCTTACCTTCTGATTCAGCTTCCTCACACTCTGGTATGCTCCTGTAACCATCTCACCATGTCAGTTATCTTATCTGAATAACATGCTCTGGCTTATGTCTTAATGTCACCCATGTCAGAAAGGAGTGACATGATCGTTGCTCTTCTGAGACCCAAATGGTCATCATTTTATCTTCACTTCCCTGGAAAATCAAAATAGAATTTAAATGACATTTCTGAGATTTGAATACAAATTAGTTTCAAATGTAAATAAAAATGTAAATCAGTAGCTGGAAATGACAGTTATTTCACTGTTACAAGTAAAACTAATGTATCACTCTTAAATAGTATAAAGCATAACCAACCATTTTTAGTCATATAAGGTTGTTTAATAACTTTTTAGTTGTAATTTTTTCAACTTTCAAACTTTTTTTGAATTAAAGAGTCGATCACAGACAGTTTGTACATTACCTGAAGTGATGAAAGTTGTTTGTTTATAACAGACGGACAATTGTTATGTTTTAATAGCTTTAAAAGATCCACTGGTTTATTGTAGATATCAAATAGAAACAAAAATAAATCCCACGTTTTTCTTGTGAATCATTTTTTCATTATTTGTTTTACTCTCCATATCTTTAATATTCTAGTCTTTGTATTCATTTCTATAAACCAGTAAAATAGAAGTTATTTCAATGTTTTACGAGACGGTCATTTCTGTCACTACATTTCCCAGCAGCCATCCGTAACACTACACAAGAAGTGTCGTAAAATCACCAACTGTGTCGCAAATATCGAAATGTACAACACAACAAACAACTGCCAGCTTGTCTCTTTATTTTTCACTTTTTAACGAAACCCTTTGTTTTAGTATGCTTTGCGGTTGCTCATATATTCATTGGTAAACATGGAGGCCATGGAGTTCGACAGTTTGGACGTTAAAGATGACCATAACCACAATTACTGCGGCAGCAGCGGCACAAAAGTCCGCAGGTTCCTGAGCGGACGGCTGTCCGGATCAGAGGTCTGTCCGACGACGCAGGACAGAGAGCGGCCGACGGGACGCTGGAAGGTTCGGCCTGGTACCGTCGGAGGGTCCAGGCTCATGGATTCCGATACTGACAGCGAAAGTAGCGACGTTAGCGACGCCGACTGTCCGGGTTCCCCGGCGGCCAACGCAGAGAGGAAAGTCTCCTCAGATTCAACCTCCAAGTTCCGTAAGTTCACTTATGGCATTATGGTGATCCTGCTGCAGACAGACAGAGTTCTTCTGCAGGGAGTTCTGATCCAGTCTGCTGCAGACGGACAAAGTTTTCCTTCAGACAAACATTGTTTTGCTGCAGACGGACATAGTTCTGCAGCAGACATACATTGTTTTGCTGCAGACGGACAGTGGTCTGCTGCAGATGGACACAGGTTTCCTGCAGACGGACAGAAGTCTGCTGCAGACAGATGTAGTTCTGTTACAGATGGACAGAGAACTCTTGCAGACGGACATAGTTCTGCTGCAGACGGACAAAGTTTTCCTACAGACAAACATTGTTTCTCATCAAATAAAATAGTTTTTAAAATAAATTCAGAGGTAAACTTGGACAAACAAGCAAACATCATCTGTGATTCCCTTCCACCACAGTTCTGAATGCAATGGCAGTGGAGGACTACAGGAAGAACCACTGGCCTAACTTGGAGAAGGCCATAGACCGTTTGCTGATCCAGAACCCGACGGACCATGTTTCTGTTTCCTATGCACAGATATATGGGTAAGTCTGTAGGTGAACAGGTTGGATCCGGTTGGTTTGTAACTTTGTCTACAGTACTCTGTTGTTGTTCTGGTTCTAGCTACATCTACAAGTGTGTTTGCCAGCAGCACTCGGAACTGCTCTACAGCGACCTGACCTCAAAAATAACGACTCACCTGCAGCAGGTTTCCACACAGCTTCAGGTAGGAGCACATAAAGATGTTCATCTAAACCCTACTTCAAAAACAAGATTAACTGTTCTGCTAAAACTTACAGGCCAGTCCTCCTGAGAATTTAATTGAGAACTTCAACCTTGCTCTGACGCAATTCACAGCCTCTCTGCAGTGCATCGTTCCTGTCTTCATCTACCTTGTAGGTGTCACCTTCTTTATCTAAGCATGACATTTTACTACGTTAAACGCGCATCAGCATCAATACTTCAGTTCACTCTTATCTTGATTTTTTTCTTTCAATGTTTTCAGAACAAATTCTACATCGAGTCTAAACTGAACCGAGACCTGAAGGAGGATCTGATGAAGCTGTTTGCTGACCATGTTGCAGAAAAACATCTGAGCGCTCTGATGCGTCAGTTTTCTCTCTGTTTATTGCCTCTTCTTCATCATCTCTAAAGTTTTTCTCTCATCAGCGTAAATCTCTCATGTTTGTTAAATCATTTTCTTCTTCTGTCAGCTCTGCTTCTCAAAGCTCACTCCAAGCCTTTTCAAGTGCAGCCGTCCACCATGGCCAGTGTGGTCAAAGGTCTCTACAGCCTTCAGCCGGGTGGGTCAATACTCTGAATTCAAATTCAACTTTATTTAAAGATCATCTTTCCTGTCGTGCACACCTCAAAGTACTTTACTAAAAAAATAATAATAATAATAATCCACTACACATGCAAATAAACAAACAGAAACAAACAAAAAAAAGGTCTGTGAAATTAATGTAAAATCCAACAACAAATGTTTCCCTTCATTTTTATTGTCTGAAATGTTTAAATTTATAAAGTGTTAACTCAGAAGTTTAATTTGTGTGCACAAAACACATCACCAGTAAGATCAGCAGAACTGTAAAGACTTTATTCTCTGCAGTACTCCAAGAAAACAAAGATGCTGATATTCAGCCATAAGAAATAAACATTATGTTTCTGTTCTTTAAATGGTCCTGATCCTGATTGGCTGCTGGGTGTTTTGGAAGAAGTTTCGGTAAGAATGTTCTATATGTGCAGGCTTCTTCAAAAACAAACATTTTCTTCATGATCTGAACAAAAACATGCGGTAAAAGGTGAACGTTCTCTCTGAACTGATGCTTTATTAACCTGTCGTGATGATCAGCATATATATATATATATATATATATATATATCGCTTTTTTTTTGCCGCTGCAGTCGGAGATATGCCGGCTCAGCAATGCATTGACTTGTTACCGTGACAACGGGCCGCATTTCATATCAAATAGTTTGCCTTTTGTGAAAAAGCGATATAAACCTAAAAAATAACAAGGATAAAGTACTAAAAGTTGATAAAATTTTTATTTCTTTTGTAAGTGACCGTGTTATAAGCGGGTTTGCGCCCGACAAAGTGTGCTATTTCAGAAATTGACACACGCTGTGGAAGCCTGAACCAGCAGAAGACGGTTGCTTCGTGAGTGTGATTAATTTGTGTCAATATACATTAACGCGTTAATTATTGTTGGGAGTTGGTGCAAAGTTTTTAAAATTGTTGTCAAGTGCTCCTTCTTTCTGGTCCTGGTTAAAAGACTTGCAGCCGAGCTTTGAACAACCTGCAGCCGATTGATGGTACTTTTCTTAACACCAGAATGGAGGGCATTACAATCTGTTCTTAAAAGATGTAAAAGTATGTCTGAATAGAGAGAGAGAGAAAGAGTCTCACTCAGACAACGTTTCTGAGCTGGTTAAATTCAGTCTTTGTAAGTGTGTTTGTTTCAAAGATCTGCATAAAGAAATCACGTTTCTGACTTCATCACTGACATTCTGGTTATGAGTGGATAAAATAAGATTTGGCCTCATCTGTCTCAGTATCAGGATTCAAACCTCTGTTTTGTCTTGTTAGAGCTGCAGAAACCTGTCTTCTGTAGAATCGATGTAGTTTCTTTAGTATTCTACTAAACTTCTGCTCTTCTCTGTCAGAATGGGCCCATTTGGCTCCTGCACTTTTCTCTGCCTTCATTCCTCAAATCAACCCTCCTGCTGTGGAGTCTCAGCTGCCTGATTACGCCGCACACGACCAGAAGCTTCAAATGGAGCTCTCCATGAACGGCTTTCCACGGTCAGTTTCTGCTTCTGCACAGTCCATCCACGCTCCGCTGGAGGCTCAGATCCGTAACCCTTTGTGCTCGTCTTTCAGGGGGGACCAGTCACGCAAGCGTGCCAGTGAAGACTCCTGATGTCGGAGTCCGCTCCTCTACATCCGTGCCTCCTCCTTCTCCCATGAAACTAGCTTGGTACAAAGTTAACAATCCTCCAGTTCTCTTGAATCAAGGCCACGACACACTGTGAAGGACAAATGTATCAACGTGACGTTGAACTCAGAGCTAAAGCTGGAAAAGAAAGAAGTGACTTCCAAACGAGAGTGACGTTCAGGGATCCTGAGTTGCTCTCTGCTCTTTCCAAAGGAGAGATGAGACATGCTGAAGATTCAGAAGCTGCATTCCTAACCTTTAACCTGGAAGATGTTTTAGAAGGCGGAGCTAATCCAAGCTTTCTGTTGCTGCTAATAAACCGTGCATGTTACCCAGAGACTCCATGCAGAGGCGTGGAGTTGTGATTCTGCGCTTCGTGTTGCCTTCACTGCATCAGTAAACCAGATTGTACTGTATTTCCCAGTTCTGCCAAAGAGGAATGAGTACACGTATGCTTACTTCCTGTACAGGGCATTCTGTTCAAGAGCAAATCGTTAGTTTACTGGAAAAGTTACTGAGCTGAGCTTTTTGTTTCCATACTTTAGTTGGTTTCTGAAGTATTTTGGAAACCCTGCATGTGGCATTAACGAAAATCCTTCATCACAGAAACATCATCTCTTTATCTCCTCCTCGCATTAAATTGTGTTTTTGTTTCTGGTACATGTTGTGTCCCTTACATGTTCCTGTAAATATTAGTTGCATGTTTTTGTGCTTTCAAACAGCTTTATTCACACATGCTTCTGTTTTGTGATACGACACACTTGAATTGACCTGTTTGACGTCATGATCTAACACTGTTTTAAGTGTAGTACGATGGTAAATCTTGATTTTGCGTCATTTTTGAATAAACAAACTTAAAAATAAGAAATTTTGTAATGATTGAGCCAAAAACACAGAAGTTTGTCAGCATAAATCATCTTATGAGGTTTATATGCAGCTAAAACGAACAACCAAAATGTTTCTTTTGGAGTAAAAATCCTGACATTAGCGTTAGGTTTCATCAGCAGAGTTATCTGTGTGACGTTCAGTCAGGGGCTGTAGTTCTGTGACGGACCGCTGGAGGATGGAATCCCCTTACAGCACGCCCCCCCGCACCCAATGAGGAGGGACACCACCCAGAGGGTCAGGCCCCCCGAAAATAACCCACAACCACCGCGCTGACAAATGTTGCTGCTTTTCCTGGTGACAGGCTAGCATAGCTGCTCGGCTGCACGTTTGACTGTAAACTACCAGGTTAAGAGTTGAACCAGGACGGCTGAGCAGCCGCCTGAGTCCCAGACCCCCCCAGGTGGAGCCTCCACCCCTCCAGCACAGGTGCGCTGCAGGGATTCACAGGTGAAGGTAAACCAGCCCCTCATGTCAAGTCCACTGTCTTTCATGTTGAATGTTTTCCCACTGAGTGTGACAGGAGCTTGTCTGTTTCTGCTTCATAACCACATCCTCTCAGCTGTCATGTCATCAGAATGATACTTTTAGTGTTTAATTAACAATAATCTGTCAGGATGAAGACTGCAGTACTTCTTGTGTTGTTTTTTTTTTTCTTCATGTAAGTGGAGCCTCTCTATTCTTAGCTGTGACTCGGTGGGCTGGAAGCCTGTTTGCAGAGTAGAAATGTTCACAACAGCTGCAGCGCCGTTGGAAGAACATCACTGCCGTGTCTCCTAAACGTAGCGCTTTGAGTGTCAGCAGCATATGTCCGCCCTATCTCATGTCTGCATTCATGTCTAATGTCACAAAACCCTGCAGACGTCACAGCCGAGTGGGTTAGATGTGGGCATGGGGGATAAAGAGCTGCCAGGATCCCATCTGATCTAGTGTCAGAAGGTATTTGACACCCAGACCCGGGGAAGCATTTCCACTGAAATAAAAAGCTATTTTTACTGCATTAGACTGTTGTGACATCCTGTAATAGGAGTATTATTGGGACACGTTTATTTTAAACTAAAAATATTAAAATCCCATTTGATAGGTGGGTTAGGCTGTTGGACTAAAGGATCTCCTGAAGCGGGTTAGAACCTGCTAAAGTTCGGCTATAAAGAGACTCAGAAGTTATTTTTTAATGACTTGTTCTGCTGTAAAAATACACAGGAAAATGTCAGATTTTAGATCATTCGGTGAGCATCTATTGCTTCTTTTGTTTAGTAATTACATTTGTGCCATTATTTATTTTAAAAAGCGTGGATAATTAAAGCACAGCCTTTCTGCTGGTTGATCAGCTCCTGATCAGCAGCAGGAGTTCACACTTCCAGAACAGAGAAGGTTCTAGAGAACGACTATTGCTGCACATGAATCTAGAAAACATTTAAAAACCACTTCTATACAGTTTGAAGTTTAAAATTCTCTGTGACTATGATTCAAGGAACTTTTCCCTAAAATGTACTTTAAGATGATACCAAGTTTAGTTTGACACAAAGAAACCTTCTCAACTGTGTTTAGATTCTATAGACTTCACAAATCTATCTATCTATCCATCCATCCATCCATCCATCCATCCATCCATCCATCCATCCATCCATCCATCCATCCATCCATCCATCCATCCATCCATCCATCCATCCAATATGTATATGAATACTTTTGCACACTAAACGTTTTAGTTATTTATTTAGTTTTTTTAATTGAACTTTTACATAATTTTCTTTCCACTTCACAATTGTGTGCCCCTTTTTGTTGGTCTTTCACAGAAAATTCCAATAAAATATATTTATGTTTGTGGTCTTAATGTGAGAAAATGTGGAGAAGTTCAAGGGGTATGAATACTTTTGCAAGCCGCTGTAAATAAAGACAAATGACCCAAAACTCCTTCAAAATAAAGTGAGACGGTGACTAGGTCACACAGGAAATCACTCCTCCAAGTTATTATCACTAAAGCTGAAAGTAAGTTTTCTAAAATATAATTTTTTTTAAAAGGTGTTTGAATTTAACTAAGTTTTCTTATTTGTTTTTTCTTTTTTTTAACCACACATTTTGTTTTTTTTTCTTCCAGTAAGATGCAGGAGAACAACTTTGAGCAGCCGCCGTCTCTGTCTCAGCTCCTCAGAGAGAGTTACCTTGGAGAGGCCAGAGCCCAGCAGCGCCGTGGGGAGATGAGTCACTCCGATTCGGCATCTTCACGCTTCCAGGTGTTTTTGCCCCTAAAAGGCAAAGCTGAGGATGCTGGGGTCCAAAATGACAGTCAATTCCCAGACCTGTCAGCATTCCTCAGTCAAGAGGAGCTGGATAAGAGTGTCAATCTGGCCCAACAGGCCATTAGAAAAAAGCCACAAGAGGTGGAAGTCAAAACCTCGGCATCACCATTAACCCCTTCCAACAACTCCTCATCCTCAGTTTTGCCCTCTGCTCCCACCTCTGTTGTTCTTACCACCCAGCGTGTAGGGCTTTTTTCTGTCGCCTCAACTGAACCGAGCACTGAAGGTAAAAAAACTGCAGGAAATCACACAAGGTTCACCTCTGAAAGGAAGATGCACAAATCGCTGGCTCGGCAAGATGGTTTGAACCGGAACATCAGGGATTCTGCTGAAGAGTTCAATGACAGGCAGGCGAAGGGCGCTCCGTACAACCTGGAGACCCAGTCCAAGAAGGAGTTCCTCAACAAAGCAGCAGATTTCATTGAGGAGCTCTCCTCCCTCTTCAAGGCCAACACCTCCAAAAGGATACGACCCAGAACATGCAAGGCCCACAGGAGCCGGGTCCCGAGCAAGGGCCAGAGCGAAGACACCGGATGTCCCCTCAGCTCTGATGACAGGGAGCGAGCTGTGATGCCTGTGGAAGTGGAAAAGAAGGGATGCAGCCCCACTGTGAGCCTCCTCCCAACGGTTCTTCAGGATCCTGAACGTGCACATGCGGAGCTCCAGGAGTGCCACAGGAAAGAGGAGTCTGATGAAACGGTTTCCCTGGAGGCAGAGGAGCTGGCTAAATGTTTGGCCTCCACAGAAACTTTGCTACAATCGGAGACTGTGTGTGAGCCTCCTCGTTTTATTCAGAAACTGAAGAGTCGAGAAGTTCTTGAGGGAACCAAGGTCCAGCTGGACTGCATTGTAGAAGGACATCCTGTCCCTGAAGTCCGGTAAGAGCATAGAACCAGTGCTCCAGCGTTTTTCAGTGTTTGTCTTTACGGCAGTGCTGCTTGATTTGGATGACCATCAATGGTGGATCAACCATCTGATGGACCATGGTGACATGGAACATCACCATGTTACTCTGAGTTTGTGTGGGGCGTGGAGCGGTACCAGCTAGAGATGGTCAGGCTCACCTCCATGTGCAGTTTGGACTCTGAAATCAGGTTCGACCTTCTGCCAGCAGACTCATCCTGCTGGCCAGAGGTTGAGCCTGTCTTCCATGCATATTGGACTCCAGCAGAGATACTTTGACACCATCCATTATTTTTGTAAACAGAATTTAAATTGCAGCCAGGAACCAAACAGAGTACAGTCAGGGAACACAGGATTTTATCTATATTTTATGCAGATGATGATGTTCTTTTTGCTTCACCAAACCGGGACCTTCAGTGTGCATCAAAGGGGTTTGCAATTGAGTGTGAAGCAGCTGGAATGAGATTTAGTATCTCCAAATTGAAGATCATGGTCCTCCACCATAAAAAAGGTGGTTTACCCTCTGTGGGTGGGAGGAGCGCTCCTGCCCCAAGTGGAGGAGCAGAAGTACTCTATATTACCAAAAGTATTCCTTCACCTGCCTTGACTCACATATGAACTGAAGTTCCATCCCTTTCCTAACCCCTAGAGTTCAAATTAATGTTGGTCTCCCTTTTGCAGCGATCACAGCTTAAACTCTTCTGGGAAGGCTGTCCACAAGGTTGAGGAGTGAGTTTATAGGAATTTTTGACCATTTTTCTAAAAGCGCATTGGTGAGGTCACACACTAATGTTAGGAGAGAAAGTCTGGCTCTCAGCCTCTGCTCTAGTTCATCCTAAAGGTGTTCTATCAGGTTCAGATCAGGACTCTGTGCAGGACAGTCAAGTTCATCCACACCAGACTCTGTCATCCATTTCTTTATGGACTTTACTTTGTTCACTGGTGCACAGTCATGTTGGAAGAGGAAGGGGTCCACTCCAAACTGTTCCCACAAGGTTTGACGCATGAAATTGTCCAAAATGTTTTAGTATCCTGAAACATTCAGAATTCCTTTCAATGGAACTAATGGACCAAGCCCAAGCCCCATACCATAACTCCTCCTCCACCAAATTTCACGCTCTGCAAAATGCAGTCTGAAATGTACCGTTCTCCTGGCAACCTCCAAACCCAGACTCGTCCATCAGATTACCAGATGGAAAAGTGTGATCCATCACTCCAGAGAATGGAGAAAAACACTTCAACACAAAAACATTTCAGCAACAACAATTCAAACTCATGACTACAACTCAAAAACAAGGCTGAGTGCCCCCCTCCCTCGGCCCCCTGCTCTCAGCTGTTGCCTGCACACGCCGCACAGCTTTAATGAATTTTGTCAGTAACGGAGTAACGTAACAAATGACAGTTCAAATTTCGGAAATGAAATACAGTTAGTGGACTATAGAAACCCTCACTACTTAGGTTTTGTAGGCTCTGACATTTTCTCTCGGTTAGATGAAATGAAAACGCAGATCAATTTAAAATAAAATGGAGTAATTGGCGCATACGCGCACGCATGTGAGCGCAGAGTTTGGGATTGGTCAAAGTACAGACATTCATTGTTGCAGTCACAGTGCTTTCCAAACTGCCTTAAAGATGAAACAAAAAGAGACGCTGCCCTGCAAGGAGTCCTGTCATCTCTGAGGAGCAGCAGGTGAGCGACTGAGCAGAGTTCCTCCCCGTGAACTGATGTGTCTGTTACGAATGAAACGAATCCAAAGCCGCTCTTTGGTGTGAAAGACAAGAGCCCGCTCCTTCTTGGGACTCTGAGCCAATTTTTTTCCACATTAATTCACCCTTTCTTTCTTTATTTTTCTCTCTAAGCTGCGTGCAACTGGTCAATGTGAGTATGAGGGGTGGGGTGCATACTTTGGTAGACCTGCAGCCGTGCAGAACTGTGCACTGAAGGCAGATGGAGAGAGTGTGAGAGAGAAAGACTGATGCATTGGGTGCAACTCATTGTAATGGAATACATAAAGTTGTCCCGAATGAACATGGAGGCATTTATAGTTCTTCGTGTTTTCAAAAAACTGGCTTGGTTGCAGATTTGATAGAGATGAATATTACGTAACAGTATTTTCCACATCTGACTTTCAGCAGTGGTGTAGACCACATATGTTGTAACAGCAACTTATTTTTGTGTCATTTTTCACACTGTTGTCTGAATTCAAATGAAGCCGGGTTGTTTCTTGAATTATGTTTATACCTTGCGCAAAGTTATTGCTTTAAAAATCTATTTTTTTAATTATTTGTGCTTATTTTATGTATTTACCTTTATTCAACCAAGTAAGTCCTCTTGAGAGTAAACATATCTTTTTTAAAGGAGCTCTGTTAAATAAAAACAAGAAGATCTTGTTTGTGCGAAGATGTTTTTACCTTGAGAATTTGTATACGAGTGGAATAAAGTAAAGTAAAGTAACAAGTAGAGAATTACTTTTTCAAATAGGTAATGAGAAAAGTAATTTAATTATAATTTTGATCGTAATTGTAATCAATTACTTTTTAGAAGTAACTTACCCAACACTGCCCCCGAACTGCTTTTATTGCTCAAGTGACTGAAATGTAATCAAGAGTATCCGGTCGATTTTTAAAACCAAAAGATTTTTCAGAATAAAAGATCGTACAGACGTAGTCATTTTGCTCCCCTGACCAAATTTTACAGCTCAAGTGATTGAAGGTGTAGCTGAGGGAATCCGGTTATTTTTCAAAATAAAAGATTTTCAGTATTTAAAACAAAAAAAAGTATTATTATTTCTTCCGCGGCCCCCCAGTGGCAATTGATCCGTGTGCCGGTACCGGTGGTTGGGGACCACTGCTTTACACCACTGCATCCGGTGCTTTGCATTTCACTTGGTGATGTGTGGCTTGAAAAGTCAAATCTAGAACACAATTGGCTTTGACAGATTTACAGTAATGAACGAACCTCTCAGAGAATTCTATTCTGATCTTTACTCATTAAAAACTAGATGATTTTGATCATTTCTTCAAATCTCTACCCCTTCCACGATTGGATACATCTTGAAGAAAACAGTTAGATTCAGCGTTCACCGTGCTTGAGATTCGTGAGGCCATGAAAGCGTTCCCTACTGGAAACGCTCCCGGTCCTGATGGGTACGGCCCTGAATTTTACAAGGCTTTGAGTTGTAATCTGGCACCTCTGTTATTAAGAATGATTTGCCACACATTCTCAAACAAATCACTCCCACCGTATCAGACCGAAGCAAATGTGTGTTCGTTGAATAAAGACGCGGATTATACAGACCCAATAACTATAGGCCTATAGCTTTATTGAATTATGATTTAAAATTTAGCCACAGGATTAAATAATTGTATGGCTCAGATAAGGGATAGGCAATGCCAGGCCTAGAGGGCCACAGTGTCTGCATGATTTCCAGATATCCAAGCACTACTCAAGACTAATTACCTGGCTCAGGTGTGTCCAGCCAATTAGAACATGCCAGAGTATGGTATGTTGGAAAACATGCTGTCCCCATAATCCCATTATCTCTTTTGGATACTTCGTGGAAACCCCGGGAAAGACCCAGGACATCCTTGAAGGACCATGTCTCTTGGCATAACTGAACAAAGTTTTGTTGGAGAGGGAGGTGTCAGCTTCTCTGCTTAGACTGCAGCCCCCACGACCCTCCTCTGGATAAATGGGTGTAGCAGATGGATGGAGGTGTGGGTGGATGTTTTCCTCTTCACTTGTTGCCTTTTTCTTGTTCAGTTTGAAGCTCTTAGCAAAAATCATTTAATCTCATCTGTTCACTAATAATAATCTTTGATATACGTTTGGAAATGTTTAACTCAGCCCTTAAAGTGTAAGTATCAACCTTGATCTCATGATACTTGTGGTGAAACCTCCATAAATAAACAGCATTTGGAGGATTTTCTTTTGTCATCTAGAATATCTGTATTAGGCGGGTTGTGTTGCTTTGCGTTTTGAAGCTGCTCTCTGAATGAATCTCTGTCTTTGTGGAAATTGCTGACAGAAGTGACGATGGGCGACAGCTGATTCTGACCCCTTGTGTGTGTGTTTGTGCAGCACCGCCCCAGTGCGTGGTGATAACTCAGGCTGAAAGAGCCTCCAGTTCAATAATGGATCTTTTTCTGTCAGAATTCACATGCATAAAACAGACAAGACTTTGAACGTTTTGATGCAGAAACTGTGTGGTTGGGGTTTCCCTCCCAGGACCACAGAGGCTGACTGCAGGAGTCCAGTTGAGGAGCCATGAAGGGCATGGTCTTGGTGGTACTTGTGCACATTGTTGAGCCACTAACTTGTCCAGAGAGAATGCAGCTCCCGGCCATTTATAGACACACTGGCAGCGCGAGCTGAAGTGTGATCATTCAGTTGGCTGAGCTGTGAAGTGAAGCGTGAGAGGTTTGGTGAGATGATTTCTGTTGTTTCATCTTAAAACCACTTGTTGTGTTGTTATCCTCCCTGTTTGTGTCTTTAGAGTGACACTTCTGTTTGTGTGACTGCAGTTGAATACTTTCTCAGTGTCCGAACATCTTTTTCTTCTCACCATGTTGTGCAGTTTTGTCTGCGGTTTGTTGTAGCACAGTGATTGTTGTGAGTCTGTCTTTGGCGGGGTGTGTAAGGTTGGAACAGTCCGTACAGAGATCCTGGGGGGAATCTCCTCTCCAGCTCTGATCTGCAGATGGAAAATGGCCCAGACAGGTGCAGTGAGCATGGGCCTGCACCTCCTGCTTATGCTTCCAGGCTCTTACTCATTCGCAATGGGCTGGCCCAGCGTCACAGAACCCCGACAGAACATTCCAGCAACGTGCATGAGTCATGTGTCAGCGTTTGGGTTTGATCTGGAAGCTGTGATGATTTCTGAATCGTACCGGTACGTTTCTGCGGAGCTGTTTTAGAAAACACACGGAGGCGAGGAGATATTTATGGCTGTGGGACCACAGAGTGCCAGGAGTAACCCATCACCTCATTCTTCTGTGTTTATTGACCTCACCCCCCAAAAATAGTTCCTTGATGACTTATCAAGCAATGCTGTTGATCTGATCTTTTATTTTTCAACTCCTAAAATGAAAAAATAGATGACTATATTTTCAGTTTGGCATCTCAGAAAATCTGGGATATTAGCTAAGCTTCATTTTTCTTGATATTCATTCTTAATCTGCTAATTCAGATTAAAACAACTGTTTGAGTAGATCTTTTCCCCCCAGTTTGTAAATCTGAGAAGGAGAAAAGTATGCTGGCCCAGAAGGGTCACAACACTTTAAATTTGCAACACAACTAATGACAACTTGTCACAACACGCGAAAAAAATTAACTCACAACGCAAGACTTTAAATTCACAACACACTACAACTAGTCACACATTCTTTTATTTTTCGCCGCTGTAATCCAGTCGGGAGAAGCTTTGCTGTTAAGAAAAACATAAATTCTTGTGATCACAGAATTCCTGCAGTGAAATGACACTGCCGCAAAGTAGGCAAAGAAAGGAAGTGATGCATGGTTCATACAAATAATGTAGTGACACAGCTCACCAACTGTGGTGTAACTTTCTGCTAGCCAGTGTTGGGGGTAATGGATTACAAAGTAATGAATTACTGTAATTTAATTACTTTTTTCAGTAACGTAATGAATTACAGTTCAAATCTTGGTTATTAATTACAATTACTGTACTCTAGAAACCCTCGTTACTTTGTTACTTTGGTTTTGTAGGCTCTAAAATTTTTTCTCCGTTAAATGAAACGAAAAAAGAAATGAATAATAAAAAATGGAGCAGCTGGTGCATATGCATACACATGTGCACGCAGAGTTGAGGATCGGTCAAAGTACTGACATGCCCTCATTGCTGCAGACACAGTGCTTTCCCAAGTGACTCATGGATGACACGAAAAGAGACGCTGCAAGGAGTCCACTCAGGTGTGCAGTGAGACGCAGGTGGGCAACAGAACTGGGACCCGCCCCATGTGGTCGACGATTACGAATGAAACAACTCTGAAGCCGCTCTTTAGTTGTGAGCGACAAGATCCGGCTCCTTCCTGGGAGACTTTTTTTCCAATAATAATTCACTCTGTCTTACTTTATTTGTCTCTCTAAGCTGCACGTGACTAGTGGGTCAATATGAGTTTGCGCTCAATGCTTCCGCTGGGGTGGGGGGTGTATAGTTCGGTAGAACTGTGCACAAAAGACATAAAGAGAGAGACTGGTCCAACTCATTCTAATGGAATATATCAATTCAGCCAGCATGATCATGGAGGCATTTCATAGTTTGTGTTTTCAAAAGACTGACTTAGTTTTAGATTTGATAGAGATGAATATAGACATAGCACTATTTACCACTTCTGACTTTGAGCAGTGGCATAAAGCACATATGTTGTTACTTATTTTTGTGTCATTTTTCACATTGTTGTCTGAATTCAAATGAATCCAGCTTATAGTTTTAAAAATATGTTTTTATTTTATGTATTTACCTTTATTTAACCACAGAAGTCCTTTTGAGATTAAAAATATTTTTTTAAAGAAGCCCTGTTAAATAAAAGACAAGAGGATCTTGTTTGTGTGAAGCTGTTTTTCCCTTGAGAATTTGTGAATGAGAGAAAAAAAGTAAAGTAACGTGTAGTGAACTACTTATTCAAACAGGTAATGAGTAAAGTAATGTATTACAATTTTGATCCAGTAACTTCGTAAAGAAATCAATTATTTTTTAGAGGTAACTTACCCAATTGTTGTTGCAGGTTTGCTTCCATTTTGACATAAAGTGTTGTGTGTTGATTTTTATTTGTGTTGTGACTAATTATGTTGTGTTGTGACCCTCTATGTTGTGAGTTATTTTTTTTGTGTTGTGAGCTGATTTTTTTGTGTTGTGAGGGTTTTTATTCGTGTTGTGACAAATTGTAGAGTGTTGTGTTGCACATTTAAAGTGCTGTGTTGTGACCCCTCTAGGCCACCGTAGAAAAGAGTTATCTAGGTGTTTGAATTCCTCATGGTAAAAACAGAAAGAATTGTTTATTTTGACCTTTAGGTTTTACATTTTAGGAGACAAATGAAAAAGAATACACAGAAAAACAAATTTACAAAGAAACCAAAGACCATAAAAAGAATCAGCAAAACAGTGATTGTCATTGTTAGTAATAAAAGTCTGTGTTCTGCTGAGTTCTTCAAGTACTCGTCTTTCTGTGTTGTAATGTTTTTGAAGCTCATCTTCACTTGATCTTTTTCCTACACCAGAACAGATGGAGGTGAAGTTCAACCCCCCCTACAGGTATGAAAGTGACGTTTGGTTCTCCTGTCTCCTTGCAGGTGGTTTTGTGAGGGGAAGGAGCTGATGAACAGCCCCGACATTCAGATCCTCTCTAGCGGTCAGCTGCACTCTCTCATCATTGCAGAGGCCTTCGAGGAGGACACTGGGCGCTACTCCTGCTTCGCGTCTAATTTCTACGGAACAGACTCCACGTCAGCTGAGATCTATGTAGAAGGTGATTCATGTGTTTATCCATGTTTTGGGACATATCTGTATAACTGATGGTGTGTTGAACCGTGCAGGAGCCTCGTCCTCAGACTCAGATGTGGAGCAGCTTTTTGACCATGTGACCCAGTGAGTCATTATTGCTGCCTGATCAGAGTTAAATGTGATTCTTTATCCAAACCTGAACAACCTCATGTCTTTATTTTAAAGGCTGCAAAGAAAACCATACAAGGCCTCTGTATGTAGACCCCCAGCGAGTCCGGCGCGTCCCACCGAGGAGAACAAGCTTGAGGCAGCCACAGAAGAACCAGCAGAAGAGCTATCATCTCCATTAACTCCACAGACTACACTGCAACAGATTGTACCGGCTCAGAATCCCAGAGTGTTACCCCCCATCCCAGATCCATCTGAAACCTCTGCAACCCCCCCACTGGAGCTGCCTGTGTTACCAGTGCAGCACTTTTTAGCTTCATCAGGAGTTCCTGCAGAGGATATCTCCATTCCGGCATCATCACCAGCACCGACAGAAACCTCTGGACCTTTAAATCCTGTGGTTTCATCTGTGCAGCCGGTCCTGTTACATCCAGCACCGGCAGAAACCTCTGGACCTTTAAATCCTGTGGTTTCATCTGTGCAGCCGATCCTGTTACAACCAGCACCGACAACCAAACTTCCAGTAAACATAACCAGAAATTTTCCATGAAAGTTTCCTTCCTTCCCCCATCTCACCTAACTTTCTGCTTTTGTTTCATTCAGAGTTCGGCTCCGAACCACAACGGTCAGCAGGCTTCAGACGGGCAGCTGGCCATGGCTGCACCCGTATTCACAAAGGTAAGAACAGTCAAAAGATGAGCCATCTTAATGTCCCTAAAACCAAACTGACGGGCAGCTTGTCTGTGTCAACCAGAGCCTGCAGGACCTCACTGCATCGCAGGGCCAGCTGGTGGTGCTGGAGTGTCGTAACAAAGGGGCGCCATCACCACAAGTGGACTGGTTCAGAGAGGGAAAAGTCCTGGAGGACTCGGCAGATTACAGGATCCTGCAAAAAAGTGAGATTTGGAATTCTAGACAGTTAACAAAAATTTTCTCCTGACTATCAGCAATAAAAATCTATCCTTTACAGAGAACTTTTACAAACCTGAATATCTCCAAACTACATTTTGATGTAAAATAATAAAATAATAAGGTATTAATTTATTTTCTGCTCTCAAATCATTATTTTTTTTTATGTATTTATAAAATTTATCATCATTAATGAAAGTTAAAGTTTTATAATGAGAAGTCTTGAATCCAGTTTCCTTAATGCAGAAGTTGACCTTATTGAGATTTTAAATGATGCACTGATATTTATAAAAAACCTTCAACATCAGCGTTTTCCACGTTCCTCATGAGGTTTCACTGGTTTTCGTTCCAGAACCCAGATCTCCAGCTGAATCAGGTAATTTCTGCTCTTCTCGTGTCTCTCAAAAATAAAACCTGTGTCACAGCAGAGCAGCTGTCCTGCTGTACGATCAGCTGCAGGGTGTAGACATCACTGTGGGGAAGTGTTTATAGTCCTCTCTGGAGGCTCCTGCTCCTCTTCTAAAAGGCTGCCTATCCCAGACTCTGAACCATATAAGGTATTCTTCCATCCTGAGGCAGATCGGTCCGACCCGCATCATTTCCACAGCGGTCCAAATGTTCCAAAGAGAACTCGCAGCTGAACCTTTTATGTCTTTATGATGATGCATTTGAGGTTGACTTTCTTTAATGTGACAAATGTTTCTCCTTAAGAGGAAATTTGCACTTTGGTGATTGCTGAGGTCTTTGCCGAGGATTCTGGGATGTTTACCTGCACCGCCAGCAACAAGTATGGAACCGTGTCCAGCAGTGCTGCATTGAAGGTCAAAGGTAAGGCAACCCCCCTGAGATTTTTGTGATGTTGTTTTGCTGATCATTGGAGTGACTTCTTGATGCCTGTCAGGGGATGGCAGCAACGTCACCCACATCCGGCCGCTCGGCAGCTCACTGTTAGAGTGTTCCCCCCCGGTGGTTAAAACTCAGCCAGAGGTCACTGTGAGCAGCAGCATCAAGCCCCATTCCAGCACCATCTGTCTGGACCCGCTCGTCTCCAGCACCGCTCGACTGGACCCGCTGAGCATCAGCCATCTCCACCTGGAGCCTCACAGTTGCACCATGTCCTGTCCAGACCCCCACCGCACCAACCTGCCCATCTCCAGCCCTGCCGTGAACCTCAATCCTGATTCTGTCAGCCTGGAACCCCTCGGATTCAGCCGGACACATCAGGGGGGGCTCAGCGCCAGGAAGGTTTTCTCACATCCAAAGCCAAGCAGCTCTTTTTCAGCAGCTGAGACCTCCTCTGAGCAGGAAGGGTCCAGACCTTCAGAGGCTTCACTGGGAAAGAAGATCTCAAAGCGCCAGATCCAGAGCGGCACTGTGGTGTCCCTCCCTGACCCCCCCCCAAACTCCTGCCTGAAAACAGGCGCCCTGACAAACCACAAAGACCCCCGCTCCGGCTCCAGGGTTGGTCTGCGAGTGCACTTCAAACTACCCGAGGATGAGGAGGGCGGCTCCTCCAGTGGCTCTGAGGAAGACGTCCTCCTGGCTTCAGCTGGCAAAGAGCCCCCCCCGGTGCTGGCCAAACCCAAACTGTGAGTGAAGATACAGAAATACTAGATCTGTTCACAATAAAGACAGAATACAAAGGTTGTGTTCATCAGTTTTCAAAACCGTTACCTCACTAACCAGTTAACACTGGCTGAGAAGGCGGAGCTTTTAGTCCCGCCTTTCAGCCGATGGATTAACGCCAGCAGAGGAGGCGGGGCTTTTCCTCCTGCTTTGCATCAAATCAAACTTTATCAGTTCATAAATAAACGCAGGCGGACTGCAGCTTTCTAAAACTAAGGATGACATTTTTTTACTTATAAGTTCATTTCTAAAGATCTACCTTGAAGTTTGAATGTTTTTTATATTTTCTGCAGGATGTTTGTTTATTATTTTTGACGTCTGAAAATGAAACTCACAAAAACGCTGAAACGTGTATTCTGACCTCTATAACTGATACGGATGTGCTCATGTTTAGAGAGAAATCTGAGTGTGTTTGGAGCTTTGGTGGAGCGGCCGGCGGTGTTGGTTGAGAGTCCATAAAAGGACAGATAGCTCTCACTGTGATTCCTCTGAAGCATTAAACTGATTTTATGACTCCTGTCCTCCCCGTTAAACTTTCTGATTCCTCTGCTCCATTTGCAGGGATCCAAGCCAGCTCCAGCTTCTGCACAACCAGGTCCTCATGGAGCAACAGCAGGAGACAGAGTCACAGCCCCGAACCCCCAACCGGCCTCCACCCCAGCCTCCATCCCTTCTGCAGCCTGAGGTCCAAAGCTCCCAAGAAAGTTCGATGTGGTCTCCAAGAATGCAGCGTGAACCCCAGGTGCCACTTTTCCAGTCTTTCATGAGCACCACCCAGCAGATCTTAGGCCCTGCTCCAACCACCTCCACCCCTGCTCCTGCACTGACCACCGCTCCAACACTCACTACAACGGTTTTACCTCCTCTCAAACCCTCTCCTGCTCCTCCTATGAGCTTTTTGCACACTCCTCCTGCTAAGACGCACCCTGTGACCTCCCCTCCACCCGTCCCGCTCCTGAGCTCAGCTCCTGTGCTCAGCACCCCACCTCCAGGTCAGAGCAGCACCATCCATGCGTCCCACCTGAACCTTTCCCCAGCAGCTCTCTCTAGAACCGCCCTCACCCCTGCACCAAAGCTCAGCATCCTCCACACAGATCTGAGCATGCAGCAGATTTCCTCTCCAGCTGCTGTCCTGAGGAGCGCCCATGCCTCTCTTATGAACCTCACATCCATCTCCTCCACCTTCAACTACGCATGGCCTAAAGAGTTCATAGCAGCTCAAGCCCAGTCACCCGTCATGAGTCCGTCTCCAACAGAATCTCCTGTTCCTCTGCTGCAGGAGCTGGCGGCTGAGCTCAACTCCTCGGCTGCCAGCTCCCCGATCCCTCCGCCGTTCCCCTCTCCACTCAGGATCTCCCCAACAAGGGTGCTCATGTCCCCCACCAGCCCTCCATCCCTCGTGTCCTCACCAACTCCAGGCTCATTTCTGAACAGCATACGAGCCCAGTCACCCCCACAGGCCTCATCCCCCACCTCCAGCAGCTCCACCCCCAGCCCCATCCAAAACCCGGTGGCTTTCCTCAGCTCCGTTCTGCCGTCACTGACTCCAAGCCAACCCACCAACGCCATGGGTCTTCCTAAAGGAGCACCTCTAGGGTATACTGACAGATGAAGTTCACCTGACCGCGAAGCGGCAAACATTTGCCATTTCACACTCCCTCCTGTTTTTTGCAGAGTTCAGAAGAAGGCACCGAAGTTCCGCCTCCCATCAGCTGAAAACATCCGTGAGAGCAAAGAGCTTCTCCTTCTTGACCTGGAGAAGCTTCATCTTAAAGACAGCACTCCAAAGGCGGAGTTCCTGCAGGTAGGAGGAGGCATCTGCTGGCTCCATCTCACTCTCCTCATGACCGCTAAGCCGCTTAGCTTGCAGGGTTGATGAATGAGCACCTCCAACAAACCCTACGGCGACGGACTCCTCAGGAACATCTGCTATGTTCTCCATCAGCAACAGCATTCTGTCAGCATCGCACATCAAACATTTTAGTCTTTTTTTTTTTCTTTTTTTTTTTTTTAGAACTAACTGATATTGCAGAAAATAACTTCTTCAGATGATCATTAAAAACAAGGTTAACTTGGTGTTAACCGGTGGTGGTTTGCATCCTCATTTTGCTCCATCTTTGTTCAGGATGAGCCTGCAGCCAAATCTGTTTGTACAATCAGATCTTTCCTCAGAGAAAAGGATCTAATGTTTAAATGGAAACAATCTTTTTTTTTTTTTTGCTCCATTTGAATTTAATTCCAGTAAAGATGAGAAAGAAGTATTTTAATTTTCAAGCATTTAAGCTCCTCCCAAACAGATATACTGCTTTTCAAAGAGGTGGTTTTCCCAGAGCCCATTTTACCCCAGGAAAATAGATTATTTTATATTTTATTATTTCGTGGGCTTCCTGGGACTCAGTAGAAATGAATAACATGATTTTTAAAAAAAATTTAAAATTACAGTTTGCTTCAATTTAATTTAATTTAAAATAAACATAAAAATTGATTTTGTCTGTTTTTAATTCAGGTTTCATTCCAAATCCTTAAATGGTTTTCATGATCTTGTTGGAACCTTTAATGAAGTTTCTTCAAAATCAGGGTTTCCAGCAGATGAGTAAACATGAGAGATGCAATGATGAACTGGCTTCCTCTGCATCATAAATTCACGGTCGTGCGACCACATGTAACTTTTGAGTTTTTGCACGCCAATAACAGCAGGTTTTGTGTCATCCCATCAGAGTTTGTGTGTCTGAGGTGTTCCTCCTTCATCCCTGTCCTCTCATAGAAGCAGAGTGTTAAGGGGGAAACAGCGAGCAGACTCCTTGGACCAAACATTCCTGCTACTGTCTTTAACTATGATGAGGTACAAGGATCCTCCTGCTCCTCTGCTGCTTCACTCCAGACCTTCAGTGTTCACACTTTCTAATCAAGCATCCACTCTAACTCATTTATAACCTCCACAAAAAAGACAAAGATAAAATAACTTTAGAAAATGCTGCTATTCGTTAGATTTCACATGTTTTTCTCTCCTGTTTGGGGATTTTAACTTTGAGTTATTAAATAAAGAAAGTGATAAACTAATATAAAAAAGCCGAAAGCTATAAAACTAAGATTTCATTCTTTATTATATTTTTTAAAATGGCCAAAACAATACAAAATAAAAGCAGAATTGAAATGAAAACTTGATCAGAAATGGTAAAAAATAAAAATAGTTGAGGGACATTTATATGATTGTATTATTAATAAAGCAAAAATGAATACATGCAAAATATTAAATGAATCATAAGGCAAATACCCACAAGTAAAAATTTTGCTTTATAGAAAAAGAAAAACAGTTTGATTATGAAGCAGTTGTTCTGTGGAGGACTCAAAATAAACTCACATTTAGAAGAGGGATTTCTGATTCAGGAGCTTGCTTCAGGAGAGACTTAAAGAAGACTTGAATGATGTTTGGTGAAATTAAAGAACACATACTGTCGTAAGAAGTGTTTAAAAATCCCTCCAAGATGTAAAGAAAGAACATTTGTAGATCACTGCAGTGAAATGTTTCTGCACTGGGCTGATTTTCCAGCATTCTGGAGTAAACTCATTTTGGCTTTGACCTTTAAACATTTGTAAAACTGTTTCTGTGTATGAATCATGGGTGTACGTCATGCATGTTACCTCTGTTCAGCAGAGTCATGGTGCTGCTCCTCGTCTTTTTCTGAGTGAAGTAGGACTGCTTCATTGAGCTGCATTGTTGCTCTGCATGCTGCATTGTCTGCGTGTGCATGCATGTTCCTGCAGAGGTCAGTATCAAGGAGGAAACCAGGAGGTGAGTTGAAAGTGGCTGCTGGGATTTCTTCCAGGAGTACAAAGTCTCCAACTTTGAGCAAAGGCTGATGAGTGAGATCGAGTTCCGTCTGGAGCGAACGCCGGTGGAGGAGTCGGATGAGGAGGTGCAGCACGACGACATCCCCTCTGGAAGATGCATTGCACCCATTTTTGATCAGAAGCTGAAGAACTTTAAGGCGATGGAGGGTGTGCCAGTTACCTTCTCCTGTAAAGTGGTGGGAGTTCCTCCTCCAAAGGTGAGCTTTTTGTGAAAATGACCTATAGGATTGATGCTTCACTCATCTAACTTTTGAAGGTTTCCACAGGTTTACTGGTTCAAAGACGGGAAGCAGATCTTGAGGAAAAATACTCGTTACAAGAAGATGAGGGAGGGGGACGGAACCTGTGCTTTACATATAGAGTCCACCACCAGTGATGAAGATGGGAACTACACCGTCATGGTTGCAAATCCACAGGTATTCAGCTTCCTGTTTTCAGCAGCTTCTGTCCAGAGCCTGGAGCTCATTCGCTGCTTTTTTTGGTCTTCAGGGACGAATCAGCTGCTCAGGTCATCTGATCGTCCAAAGCGGACCTCCTCGAAACCGCCTGGCACCCTCCCACCCTCAGAGGTGAGCTGGCACGAGAGGGAAATGCGATCTGCAGAATAAATATGATCTGGGAGCAGCAGGGGAAACAATGAGACCAGAGTCCTGCTTTCAGTCATTCAGAGCTGACATGCAGACTCTAACCATCGACATAGACACTAATGGATCTGCACACACACACCTCTGACATACTGCCACAAGTTATAACTCCATCCACAGCACATGCTGCAGTAAAAAGGAAACATTTTCATTTCTAAACCTATAAAAATGGGACAAATGTCAACAAATATTTTTGCAATCAGATTTTTTTAGTTCGGATCCCCCCTGGACGCCTCCCTAGGGAGGTGTTCCAGGCATGTCCCACTGGGAGGAGGCCCCGGGGAAGACCCAGGACACGCTGGAGAGACCACGTCTCTCGGCTGGCCTGGGAACGACTCGGGGTCCCCCCAGAGGAGCTGGAGGAAGTGGCTGGGGAGCGGGAAGTCTGGGAGCGGGAAGTCTGGGCATCTTTACTTAGACTGCTGCCCCCGCGACCCGGTCCCGGATAAGCGGAAGAAAATGGATGGATGGATGGAGATTTTTTTATGCATTTGTTCGTATTTTAAGACTATGCCTTGATATTTTTACAATCTAACCAATTTAATTAATGAGCCACAAAAATGTAAGAAAAATATTTAAAGAGACAACAAATAGTGAAGGAATAAAGATTAGAAGGACACTGAACAAATCTGCATCACTTCTGTTTCCTACATCTGTTTTTTCTCATTCAATCAAACCACGGAAGACAACGTGAGAATTGCATTGCACGTCTTTTAACTAATACGAGGAAGAAATCAAGCATCACTCCTGTCTTAAAGTCTCTGCGTGGCTGCCTGTCAGCTTCAGGATACATTTTGAGAGTCTCCTTCTTGTTTTCAAAGATGTTTGTGGACCTTCTCAGATCTCCTCAGTTCTTATAAACCTCCCAGAACTCTCAGCTCCTCAGGTTCTGCTCTCTCATCTTAACCCACCAGGAGAACCAGGACTCACGGCGACGCCTCTTTTCAGCTTATCTGAGAATCAGAGAGTTTCTGCATCTGTGGAGATTTTAAAATTAATGTTGGCATTTATAAAATTCATTTAATTAAGGTATTTATTAAACTATGGTTTATCATTTGTACATAAATTCCTTTTCTATCTTTACGGTACATTCGCAACAACAACTATTATTCACAGCATTTCCACCTCATGTTTGCCTTTTTATGTTTTTACTGTGTCTTTATTTAACAAAAGGCTTCACATAAAACTGATTGGTTGTTAGAGAAAGTGCTCATGGTCACGACAGGGATTGTCTTCATGTTGTGTGGGTGTGCAGAAATATACCTCTTCATAATGCGATGCCACAGATGAAAGAAGATTAAAAAAAAAAAAAGTCAGGCCGCTGTGTTAAGGATTTCCCTCCATGCAGAACACAGCTCTAAGTTCTCTTTTTTTGGATTCATCTAACATCTTCCTGCCTGCCGGTGCTGCAGAAAGAACTTGCTTTTGCTTCTGAGGTGAGGGTTGGAAGCGTCTCTATTACTATGACAGCAAAAGTGTTGTCAGAGTAACCCGTTTTTGGGGTTGGAGTCGTCCCTTTTCATCTCATGCTGCCTTATTGTCCATTTGAAAGCCGTCCTGCAGCATCTTCCAGGCTCTGCATGTTCTTTCATGAATGTTCAGCAGCTGGAAAATGTTCTTGAAGTTCCCCAACATCCTTTTAGGGAGAAATTCCTGCACCCTGAGATGAGCGGGAAAGCTTTTTGTTGTTTCATTCTGAAAGCTGATTTCTCCTCCTCCTCGCTCTTTCAGAGTGCGATCCCGCGTTCAGGAAGTGGAAGGAGAACAAACTCAAGAGCGCTTTTTCCGGCCCCACTTCCTGCAGGCTCCAGGGGACATGATGGCCCATGAGGGCCGAATCTGCAGACTGGACTGCAAAGTAGGTGACAGGACACAAAAGGAAACACAATCACCCACAAAAAAGTAATATTTCTTTAACAAAAGTTTTTGTTTTTAAGGTAAGCGGCCTCCCCAACCCAGAATTGATGTGGCTCGTCAACGGAAAGCCCATCTATCCAGATCTTACCCATAAGATGCTGGTTAGGGAGAACAGCATCCACTCACTGGTCATCGATCCCCTGATGCAGAACGATGAGGGAACGTACACGTGCATAGCAAACAACAAGGCTGGGCAGAGCTCCTTCAGCCTGGAGCTGAAGGTCGTGGGTAAGGTCTCTGCAGTCTGAAGGGTCATACACATCAAAATGAGGGCTTCAGTGCAGGATGTGTCCTCTTCACTTCAGAAAAAGAGACCAAACACGCCCCCCAGTTTGTGGAGAAGCTGCAGAACATGGGCATTCCTGAGGGCAGCCCAGTGAGGCTGGAGTGTCGTGTGGTGGGCATGCCACCTCCAGTCATCTTCTGGAAGAAGGACAACGAGACCGTCTCTAAAGCTAAAGACAGAATAAGGTTCGTGCACCTGAAAAGGTGTGCTGAGACTCCGAAAACGGCTCTGCAGTAAACATGGAGGTTTAGATAAAATGTTGGATGATTCCATCACATCCAACAAATCCCTAAGAACAAGCAGATGATGGATTTATTTTTTCTCTCCTTTTTTTCTTTCAGTATGACTCAAGATGCTACAGGATATGTGTGTCTCCTAATCCAGACAACAACCAAAGACGATGCTGGCTGGTACACAGTGTCAGCGAAAAATGAGGCTGGGATTATTTCTTGCACCTGCAGACTTGATATCTATGGTAAATACCTCCAGTAGTGATGCAGTCGTGCGCTTTATTGACAAATGCTCTGTCAGCATGTGTGGTAATGCGACCTGCATCTTCAGCGCAGTGGCATCAGAGTGTCCCACCGCCCATGAGGAAAACCCCTCGCACAGGCAGCCGCTACGCCGCTCTGACGGGACAGGGGCTCGACATCAAGTCCGCCTTCCCCACGTCAGACACCAGCCCCATCCTGTTCGCCAGCTCCCCCCCCGAAGCCACGCTAGAGAGCGAGGAGCTGTGAGCCGGGTGGGGGCCACATTTTGTGACCTCCCTGAAAGAGCAAAAGATGAGCAGATGTTGCATTTATTCATAGCAGAGGAGCAAACAGCTTCACCTCTGACAGTGAGTCTGTCACCATTCCTCAAACATGGAGCCTTATGCAAACTGTGCAAAGAGCAAAGTCTTAGCTCCCAAGCTCATGGGGAGGGGGGGGCATGAAAATGATTTTTATTTCTTGTTCACCTCATTCTAAATTCTGATGGCAAAGCTGCTGACAGTCACTGAATATCTGCTGTGAAATGTTGCTGTTCCTTTTTAACAAGCACTTTTGTCAGCTTTTGTTCTGAAAATCACACAGGTCTGATAGCAAACTATACCTTATAGATTTAATGCATCTACCCCATAATAATTGGATCAGAGAGCGGGGGGATCTGGAAATGAGTCCATGTGCATCCATGTGCTGCCAATCAAAGATGAAAACCCAACATGATGTCAGCAACATCAGAGTTAAAAATGTTTCAAGATAAATTCAAAAGCAGAATGTGTAAAGTGATCAGAAACGTCAGAGCTCTGAAGTTCTTCAGCGTTTGCCTAAATGCTCCACAGGACTTTCACAGAAAGCTGCTGATTCACGCCCAAGTGTTCTTCAATGTTCCGTTCATCCCATCACCCGAAGGATCCCTGCTTCCTCAAAAAGAAAAAAATCAAATCCTGTCTCATTCAGATTACAAGCTGTGGCCAAATCCTTTTATTTTCTAAAATGTTCATGATCTGGAGTAAGTTTTCATGAAGGACCCCGCCACACCCACACACGTTTCTCTGCAGGGATGCTTCTCTGAAGCTCTCAAAGATGGTTCCTTCATGGATACTTTTCAGGACTTCGCTTTCAAAGAGATCATGGATCACTGAAGCCGCCTCTCACTGCTTTGTTTATTTCTGTTTCTTTATTGATTGAAAAATTCATCAAACAAAATTCAAAACTTAAAATCCCCTGCAATGTTTCCCTTTGTTTGAAGATCCGGATCATTTTTCTGTTGCGTCATCGATCAATACATCAATCAACTATGATGCGGTTTATTTGAAAACTGTCTCTTTTAGATTTATTTCTTGTGAATTTTTGAATCTTTGTTTTTATCGGCTTAAACTCGTGTTGTTTCAGGTGTTTCTTGTCAGCATTAAAACTGAAAACTCAAAAAAAAAGTGCTCAATTCCTAAAGTTTGTTCAATTTAAGTGCTTTTAAAAAAAGAAAAACTATATTCAACGGATGTAAAGTTGCACATTGTAAAATAGTTTTGTTTGAATAAAGTTCTATTTATTGTTATAAATGCTTCATTTGCATGAAAAAGAAAAAGAAGTGTAAAAAAATGTAAAAATCAAAACTTTATTGTCAATTTTCCACTTTGTCACAATCAGAGTCAGATTAGCTTAAACTGATTCCACATTCTGGACAATGAGAAAAGCATAGGAGTTAATTAAGCATTGCTAATAAGTCCAATTAGAAAGGATGAGAGTTCAAATAAGCATAAAATTCCATTCACCTTCTCTGACCCAGATAGATGGGGAACCTCGTCTGACCAGCTGCCAGGCCTGATTGTTAACTGGTTGCTGTTTTTGTTGCTGTCAAGAATAATCTATTGGCTCTGGAGACGATATCATATTTTTTGTGTGTTTTCTTTTAATTTTTGAAACCCTTTTACACACCTTGAGTGTGTGATCACTTTATTATCATAGCGGTTTTTCACATCTAGGGGGAAAAAAGTGCCACAAATCATGAAACTGTTTATAGCTAAGACAGTTTCAGAGCAACCTGAAGAAAAAACTCCAACACTTTCACCTGAACGAAGACGCGCCATTGATGCTCTGATCTGCATTTGTCCATACGGAGTGAAGGCTTTAAGAGTTTCTGCTCGGCGGTCGCTCTGCTATGGTGACATATGGCTTTTGACAGAGGGCAGGGCTCAGACAAGCCAATCATGTGAGGGGCTTGTTCTTCAACGGAATAAGACGGCCAAGACAAGCAGCAGCTGGCAAACTACACCAATCTGTAATAAGTGAACCGACTGGTAGATGGGATTATCTGCCCAACTGCACAGCTCACCCGTCAATCTGAAGAAGAGCAGACAGCATCAGCTTGTGCGCATGACCCGTCCCAGAGATGGGCGTCGGTCCGGGACTCTGACGGTGTTTAATCATTCATAACCGGCCTGAACACAACAGCTGAGAGTGTCCGTCCTGACCCAAACAAAGGAGAAGAGCAGCAGAGGTGCAACAAATTAACACGACAGTTATCTAATGTAGAGATTTTTACCTAAAACAGCTGATGGATTAGACATTTCGATTCAAAACAGCTCTGTTTAACCAGCTGGTTCAGAAAGACAGATTATTTTTCAGGCTGAAAGGATTAATGATGTATTTTTAATGAGGGGGAAAATCTAATAATGCGAGTCATCAAAAAGTCAGAAAAAGAAAAAGTAGGTTCTGGATGCAAACTCCTGCGTTAATCTTCACACCATCTTGGTCCATATTGTTTCAAAGCTGTAATCCCCTTGATGTGCAGTAAAATCCCTGCGGTTACACTTCTGTTGCCTGGAGCTAATCTCAGATTATGGCTATCATTGCACTAAGAAGCAAAAGTAGGATTCTTCTCTAAACGAGATGAAATCCGTGAGTTTGACGGAATAATCTAGAAAAGACTGCATTTTAACTTGTAGCTTAAACAGGACTCTTTACAGATTCAAAGAATTTACGCAAATAAATATTAAATTAGAAAAAGATTTGATCATTTTAAGGTGTGAAGGACAAATTAATAAACATGAATAGAGTAACTAGGTTAAACACTGTGTGAATCATTGCTGTAAAGCACACATGTGAACAGCATCAAACCGGTTTTATTTATCATTCAGATCTGTTTTCTTCACTTTTTTGTGTTTAATCCATCATCAATAACGTTATTATTTCTACATCAGCTGAACTCAGGAGTTGATGCTCAGACTGGAAGCGTTCACAGTTTCAAACGTGTCAGTCAGCTGTGGGGAGCTGAACCTCCAGATGGTGGACCTGGTGGTGTTTGGGACACATGGGTGAAGCCAGGAAGCCCAGCCCAACTTAATTGGAATTTCATTAGGTTTTGTGTGTGTGCTCAGAGTGGGTGTGGCTGTTTACGAGTGTGTTTTTCTGATGGCGATGTTGAGGAAGGGGTGATGATGGAGGTCTGTGGGGGGGTGGGCCTCCACCTGCTGCCACCTGTTCGTCTGCTGCATCTTATAAAAGCTGCTCCTCGCTGTCTTCAGGACCACAGACACCTTGGAGTCTTCGTGTCTGGAGCTACAACCTCTGAAGTCTACAAGGAGGAGCCTCTGAGGGATCTGGACTCTGCAAGCTTTCCTGACTCTTCCACTGGTTTGAGATCATCTGATCCATCAGCTGAGAGCTTCGCCTCTTTGGAACATGAAGTCCCGTCGACCCAGCTGCAGCGACTCCGGATCCGAGTCCTCTGAGCCAGATTCCAAGAGCCCAGAAAAGTATGAGACCGCCACCAGGAGACGGATGGCCGCCAATGCCAGAGAGAGGAAGAGGATGCAGGGTTTGAACACCGCCTTCGATCATCTTCGGAAGGTGGTGCCACAGTGGGGCCAAGACAAGAAGCTGTCCAAGTATGAAACCCTGCAGATGGCCCTCAGCTACATCATGGCCCTGAGCCGGATCCTGACAGACCCCCAGAGGCACGTTGCGCCCCACAGGCAGTGGCTGGACCTGCAACTGGATGCTGTGCAGCCTGAAACCTTCTCCCGCCTCCTGAAGTACGACGACCCCGCAGCTCAGGACTACGTCCACTCTAACTTCTCCTATCAATTTGAGGGCCACCAGCTCCACCTATGAAGCTGTTGACCATCAGTCATGTCGTTGGATGTGAATGACAGCGTGAAAACTGACAGTAAATACATTTGTATTGTTTTATTTCTTAAGAATCAACAATCAGAGTTTGTGACTCGGTTGAAGTTTGAAGGAACGTTGAGTTTTGTTCAGACTTTAGCAGAAGTAGAAGTTTAGGTTTTGCTGGAGAAACCGGCTCCACCGCTTCATTTGTTATGGCCCAGAAATGTTGTGCAATGTTGATCGGATGGTGAGGAAATCTTTGTGGTGTATAAGTGCTCGTTTGTAGAGTTCAGTCATGACTGTTATTTTCACAGACCTTTATTTTGTTAAATAGAACTTTTTCTTCCAAAATAAAATATTTTATTTATGAAAATCTTGTTTTCTGTTTTGCTTTTGAGTTTGACTGAATTTTAAGTATTTTTTTTATAGTTGATCACTTTCATTTAAAGTTTTTCAAATTGAGGATTAAATTTTTTTAGTAGGAGAAGCGTACTCAGAAAACGGATTGAGATAAAAGATAAATATAGAAAAAATAGTGAAATTGTAATTATTTTCTCTCCTTGCTCCCTGATAAATAAATCCAGCTTTTGTCTGGACCTCCTGTGCTTTGCGATAAGACTGTTGGACGTCATCAGGAGAATAAAACACCCATTTATTTATAGGAGATGATTTCTTACCATAAAAGTTTCCATTTAAAGGGTAAAAACTAGATTTTAAAGAATTAAACTGGTAAAAAAGGACAACTGGAGACAAGTGAGTGAATCTCTCCGGTTTAAGTAAGTTTGAAAGGTGGCACAAGCCATAGCAGATATAGGAAGCCAGGTCCCTGCAGCTTTAGGGGGGTGGGCAGGAATTAAATTGCATTGTGTGCTGATGGCTGCATGTAATCGCTCTGTTCAGAACCGCCCAACCATGAAGACCCAGACTCTGTCCAGGGACTTCAACTTCCTAAAGTGGTTTCTTAGACACCACTACCATACTTTTAAAGTTTTCCAACACATACCGGTAAACAGCCTCAATGACGTATAGAAAGCAGTAAATAGAGTGAAACGCCTATGAAAAGCCAATAACTGCTGAAGAGCAGAAAAGAACTGTTTAATTAAACAGGTCCCAATACAGATGGTCATAACGGTTCAAGAAGCCTGTGAAGTATTTGCATTCCTAATCGCCACCCTGACAGTTGCCACGCCATCCAAGACTGTAACAAGAAGAGCCCGATGCTAATGAAGCAGAGGCCCTCACTGACACGCCCTTTTCCATCCTCATTCATTCCAGAGAATACAGTCACCTCATTGATCTTCTCAGAGCTGCTGATGTTGAAGGATCGAACTGCTCAGGATGCAGGATGAGAAACCCTGGAGCCATCAACATGATGACTCCATTTATGTGATATTAGGCTACAACTTTATAGGATGACTTCATTCCACTTTGGTGTCTATCTCTGTTTTTGAGTTTGACTCATTTGTCATCTTGATGGATTGATCGATTGGTTTGTTTCAAGCATAAATTGGACAGCACACAAAAATAATCTCACAGAATTATCAAACTCATTACTAATACAATGAAATGCATTGATTGAGAGAAAAGAAAGAAAAGGGAAAAAAAAACAAACAAAACAACGCACTTAAGTCACATTTGTAACATTTGTTAAGTGATTAATAACTGTAGTCTAGTAGAGCTTGATTGATTGCTTGAAAAGGAGTGGGAAGAAGTGAATTTATATAATCCCACCCCGACATACTTACTTCATTTCATAGTCTTGCATCGTTTTCATAATCCGGTTCTCATCAGGTCTAGTGCAGATTTTTCATGAAACAAAACCGAGTGCTGATTAATTATTCTCAAACAAACATTATTTCATGATTTCAGTAAACGGTAACACGAATCACACATCATGTAACAGTTATGTAATACTCATTGATGATCATTAGAATACAATTTTATAATAATCCAGAAATCATTCCTACACATTGGAAATCAAGTTTTCAGGTAACAAAAAATTAGATTATCATCTGAGCGAAATTCTTAAAAAAAATGTCCATAAACATTTTAAATTCACACTTTAGGTAACTAATATGTAATAAACATTGATTATTATTAGAACACGTGATTACATTAATCTAGTAATCATTGGTACATATTTCAGATCAATAAAGAAAATCAATAGTTATTCAGTAGATTGTAATTTCGTCTCAAGTAACATTTTAGAGATTATTATTGTACATTACACAATTTAATACTCATTGGTTGTGATTTAAAAAAAAACATTTTTTTAAAATTATTTCAGCACATTCAAGTTCATATGCCCACATATTTGACGTTATTCAAACACCAGTTGATCTTTAACACTTCTTATCTTCATATTGTGAGATTTATGATTTATTCATGTTGTGGGAGGGAAGAAGGTATTCTGTGTGGTTTATAACTTCACTTTTAATTGTTTTTAAGTCTGTAAATCCCTTTGCATTATTGTTGTATAAAAAGTTTTTATGAATAAAGTTGGATTTGATTAATTATAGCTAATACTGTGAATACTGAAGACATAAAAGCTGGATTATTGATGTATTTATGATATGCAGCTGGAAGGAACAAAGTTTCCTGAAGATCCTGAGGATCAGTTGATCCAGATGGAAAAATCCAACACAACCTGAACACACAAAACTCCAAGACAGTCGCTGTGCTCATCACCTACTGCTATTTAAAAATAGGGTGAAGGATGGGTTAGCTGATAAAAAGGAAGAACTTGAATAACTTAGTAAATTATTGTAAATCAAAAACAGAAAACAACTTTCTGATTGGTTTAGAAAGCATTTTCTTTTCCCTTAAATTTCCTAAATCCTTTCTAATCTTTTTGTCTCTTTTCAGTCACTTTTAGAGAACTGTGGGTCTGCAGGGCCTGGAGGATGGAAAACGCCTCCTCGGACTAAAGAATCATCTTATAACAAGGTATTGGTCTGGGGTATTACTGGTGTTTTCCTTGAAGAAAATGTTCTCTGGTTCATCAAAAATAGGATTTGTGTTTTGTCTTAGATCAAATAATTCTCTGTCAGCTGGTTTTTAAGTTGTTCTGCTCCACCTGGAAAACCTTTGTGAGTCTGTTTTAACGTTTTTTGGAAGTCTAACCTCTGAAGAAGTTTCCCCACAGCTTGTTTGTCATTGTTTTGTCTGCTAGTAAACAAATGAACAGACACAGCCGCGGGTCATTGCTGAGCTTCTGTCTGCTCTGAAGATGCTCCTCCCTCAGATACCCCCTCCCAGCAGGTGTTAAAAGCAGCCGATCGGTCCAAACCTCAGCTGAGCTCCTGCATCCTTCAACATGAAGTCCCTGAACAACCGAGCTGGAAGCCACCTGAGCGGACAGGTGGAGTCTGAGCTGGACGGCGTGGGGAATGGAGGTTGGGTGAACCATGGCTATTGTGAGTCCCCTGAACCGCGGAGTGTCAGCACCATCTACGGCCCCCCGCTGTTCCTCCAAGGCCCAGTGGACACCATCTACAGACTGGATGCTGCAGGGAAGTTTCCAGAACCTCCTTCTGTCCAAAGCGTGAAGAAGAAAAGCAGAGGCTGCTGCTCCTTCATCAAAGGTAGGGGTCATCCTTGTTTTCTGCTTAATCCACAGAACATAACTGAAGCAGGAAGTCTGTAACCCCCCACTGGCATTTGTGCAGGACTGTGGGGGACAGCTCTGACCGAGAACATCTCCAACAACAGAGAGAAGTACATCCGCACCACCCTGAGAGAGCTGCTGGTCTACCTGGTCTTTCTGCTGGACATTTGTCTCTGTGAGTCTTTCAAAGAAACGTTTATAGAAATTACATTTGATTTAAAAACTCAAGCTTTCTTCCTGTAAAAACTGAGGATTTTTTGTTTCTTGCAGCTGCAATTCATTTTCATATTTGTTGGGAAAAAAGACCAAAGCAATTCTGGTTAGATTAAATCCCAAATGTGTCCTGTTTTTTTTATTGCAGATTCATGAGCAGCATCTGTCTGATTCTGAACATTTTCTTCCAGAGTCTCTGTGACTCCAAAAGCCGCTGTGATTGGATCATAGCGTTTCTTTGCTTGAGTTAGCTCCTAAAAAAAATCTGTCGGTGAAACTGTGAGGACATTAAAGCGTATGAACTATAAACTCTGACTTTAAACTCTGAGGCTCTGGAAACTAAAATGAAGCAACAATGACTTTCATTTTTCTTATTTGTATTTCTGTGTAAGTAAAGTCAATAAAACCAGATCATCAACTAAAAGTGTTTGGAGATCCATTGTTTTAGATTTTTTCTTCTTCTAAATTTAGGAGTAAATCCATTTTCTGTTTTCATTTCCTGCAAATTTCTCTGAAGATTTTTACATTAAAGATATTCACTTGAAGGGTTTGTTTTTGGCAATAAGAAAGAAAGGTTGCAGCTGCTGACATGCTTTAAAGCGTTTCAGCTTCAATTATTACCAAATATTAATACAAAGTTTTATAAATCCAATAATCATATTTGTTTTGTGAAGTTTTCCCAATTCAGATCATCCAGAGTTTGCTTTTTGTTCATTGTTTAAATGAATTTTACATTTTTGTTTAATTATGATTATTATTTTTAATTTTTTTATTTATTTTTTGCAAAGAACTTTGAGGTTTTCAGTACTGGGAAAGGAGTTCTATAAATCCATTTTAATTTATAATGATAATATGAATTCATAATTAATTGAATAATAATTAAAAGTGGCTTTCTTTTGTCTTTGGGACGTACCACTGTTGTCATCTGTTGAAGTTTCCATAAATTCTGATGTCGGGCTTTAGCTAAACATAAGGATTACCTTTGCTTTATGTATTTGATACACATTGTAAAAGGCTGGACTGTTGTTCTCCTGAGTTGCGACACAAAAGCCTTTTGTCCAGGCGAGCATTAGCCATGAAAGGAGCTGCAGTGCTGCTGTTTGGCCTTTTAGCGATAAGAGGTTCTGCTGCTTTGTCTGCTTCCGATTTACGGTGTTTGGTTTGGTTATTTGCGTCAGAACCTTTTACTGTCTCTTCAAACAATCGACGAACTCTAATCTGAATCAGTTGCAGCAGCGGCAAACAAAACCAGAGTCCTGAATGGACCTGGCGTGTGTGCGGCTCAGGTTCTTATCTTGGACCTCTGAATGATAGTTCAAGCTGAGCAAAGCCGCATCTGATGCTAACAATGTGACTGCATTAATGTTCTTTCAGTGACATACGGCATGACCAGCTCAAGCACCTACTACTTCACCAAAGCCATGACAGACCTGTTTGTCAATTCAGCCAGGGACGGCGGCGTCACCTTCCAGTCCATCGGCACCATGGCCGATTTCTGGACCGTGAGTCTTCCTCTCATGAGTGTTCTGTCTCCAAACGCATGAGCGCATCTAAAAGGTCACCTGACCTTGTCCATGTGGACAGTTTGCCCAGGGTCCACTCCTGAATGGTCTCTACTGGACCAAGTGGTACAACGAGCAGCCCCTCAACAACGGAAACCAGTCCTTCATCTACTACGAGAACATGCTGTTGGGCGTTCCCAGGATGAGGCAGATCAAGATGAAGAACAACTCCTGCAAGGTCCACCAAGACTTCAAAGATGAGATCTTTGGATGCTTTGATGTTTACGATGAAAAGAAGGAGGATGACCTGAACTTCGGCCTCATCAATGGCACAGCGTAAGCTTCACGCCATTCTCCTCCTTAAACCTTTTTCTGTTTCTCTTTGATGGTTTTCTTCTTCTGCAGCTGGACCTACCACACAGAGAAGGAGATCAAAGGTTCTTCTCACTGGGGCTTGCTGAGCACCTACAGTGGAGCAGGATACTATCAAGACCTGGACCAGACCAAAGAAAAGAGCACTGAGATCCTGAGCACGCTCATGGACAACTGCTGGCTGGACAGAGGAACCCGAGTGGTCTTCATTGACTTCTCCACTTACAACGCGAACATCAACATGTTCTGTGTCATCAGGTGAGGACGCTGACGCGTATCTGCAGCTCACCCGGCAGCCGGTGGTAACCAAGCCACACTTTGTGCCTTTCAGCTTGATGGTTGAATTTCCAGCAACAGGTGGAGCGATTCCGTCCTACCAGATCCGAACAGTCAAACTGCTTCGCTACGTCACCCACTGGGACTACTTCATCCTCGGCTGTGAGACGGTCTTCTGCGTATTTATCCTCTACTACATCGTGGAGGAGATTCTTGAGCTGCGGATTCACAAGTTCTCCTATCTGAAAAGTGTTTGGAACATTCTGGACATTGTGGTCATCTTGGTAAAAACAGAAGATTCTGCTCAACCTAAAGGTTACTGCTTGGTTCTTCTTCTGACAGTAACCATGTTCTCCGTTCCAGCTTGCCCTCGTCGCCATCGCCTTCAATGCCTTCAGAACCATCAAAGTCGATAAGTTACTGGGCAAACTGCTGGAAAATCCCAACATTTATGCAGATTTTGAGTTTCTAGCATTCTGGCAGACGCAGTACAACAACATGAACGCGGTGAACCTGTTCTTCGCTTGGATCAAGGTAAAACAAAAGAGGTCCTTCTTCCCTGAAGCTTCATCAGCGCCTCATGTGCTTCTTCCTGCTTTTACAGATTTTCAAATACATCAGTTTCAACAAGACCATGACACAGCTCTCCACCACGCTGGGTCGATGCGCCAAAGACATCATGGGATTCGCCGTCATGTTCTTCATCGTTTTCTTCGCTTATGCTCAGCTCGGGTACTTGCTCTTTGGAACAGAGGTGGACACCTTCAGCACCTTCGTGAAGTGCATGTAAGCTGAGCAGAACACTCAAACCGCAGAGCGTTCAGGAGTTCAGCATCAGCTGAGCGTCCATGTTTCACCTGCAGATTCACACAGTTCAGAATCATCCTTGGAGACTTCAACTTTGACGCCATCGATCAGGCCAACCGGGTTCTCGGGCCAATCTACTTTGTGACCTACGTGTTTTTTGTTTTCTTTGTTCTGCTGGTAAGTGTCTTCACTGCTGAGATCACCTGATGATGGAAGTTTGATTCTGACATGTCTGCACGTCTCTATCCTTCAGAACATGTTTCTGGCCATCATAAACGACACCTACTCTGAGGTTAAGGAGGAGCTGTCCTCCCAAAAAGATGAGCTCCAGATTACTGACATCATCAAACAGGTACAAAGCCATTCAATATGTTTTAAGAATTTATGATTTACATTTTCATGCTTTAGACTCTCTAAAAGAAGCATCCTTTTTTCTGTGTATTCAGAGCTACATGAAGACATTCATGAGGCTGAAACTAAAGAAAGACAAGATAACGGACGTGCAGAAAGCTCTGCAGGCTGGATCTGGAGAAATAGAATTTAAGGACTTCAAACAGACGCTCAGAGAGTAAGAAACCAGCAGCAAACACCCAACAGGAGACATGTGGACAACAGGTCCATCTACAGTCTGCACAAGCTCAACAAGTGATTTAAAATGCCTTGAAACTAAAAGAACTGTTCTTTTTTATTAGCATTTTTCTGTCTCTGCAACCTTGCTGAAAATAATCTTAAACTAAACTGACATTAAGATACTTTTCTAGAAATTAACGCATTTTTTAATCAGCATCTCTGTGCCTCCTTTAAGTACTGAGCATGAAAAAGGTTTTAAATTGTTGTGTCTTGAAAACATTTCTAATTGAATGTGTTTGTACAAACACACAAACAGCTGAGCATCTGTTTGCTTCCATTCAGAAGGTGATGAACATCACAGCTGCTCTGCTTTTTCCGTGAAAATAAAATGAACTTTGAAAAAAATATATATATAGTATATATATATATACAATTTATCATTTTGATCTTAGGACTGATGCCCTGTCCAGTGCAGTGTGAACCCTGCCTTTTCCCAATATTGACTGGGATAGGCTCCAGCAACCCCACAACCCTGACAGGGATTCAGCGAGTTCAGAGGATGAATCTTAAATTAGGGCCAAAAGAGGTTTAAAAGAAGGAAACAGAAGCACCATAAGGAAAAATAGAATAGAACAGAACATGAATTATTTTCTAAAGTAAAAATGTGTCTTTTGCTCCCTCAAATTGAGACCACAAAGCCCAAATCACAGAAAATAATATGTCTGCAATATGTCTGAATACAGTTGTGCAGAAATCAGATGCTATGTAACTAAAGCCAAAATCTCAATTTCTAAAAACCGTCACCAGAGAAGCCATCTTAAGGTCCCATCAGTTGTAACACACCAAGGAGTGTGAATTTGTTCTCCACATAAAACCCATCCCCTGGGGGAGCAGTGAGCTGCTGATACAGCAGCACTCAGGAACCCTTTGGGGGGTTAACCCCCTGATCCGACCCCTTCATGCCGAGTGTCAAGCAGGGAGGCATCGGGGCGCATTTTTTGAGTCTTTGCTGACTCGGCCTGGATTTGAACCCACAACCATCCAGTCTCAGGGCAGACACTCTCCCACAAGTGGAAGAATGCAGTGGGAGGTTTGCTCATCTTAATCTGATTAAATACAACTGTTTCTGGTGTAAATAATTACAACCCACATTTTAATTCAATCTAAAAAGAAGAGCAATTTTTCTTCTAATCTGTCATCCGTGAGTGCTCAGATTTGAATGTATTGAGACAGTTTCTTTATTTTGTCATTGAGGTGTATGTGGGTTTGTTCCCGTGGTTTACTTCACACAGAATCTGAACAGCTGCTGTTTTTGCAGAATGGGACACAACGATCAGGAAATATCTGCAGCTTTCTCCCAGTTTGACCGAGATGGGAACCAGGTTCTGGATGCAGATGAACAGGAGAGGATGAAACGAGAGCTGGAGGAGAAGAGGGTCTGATTTTACTCATCAAAGAACCAAAGTAATCATGTCAAGACTAAGGACGATGACAAATTTGTCTTCCAACAGGATGCCCTCAGCGCTGAACTGAACAACCTTGGAAAGAATTACGAGAAACAATCAGAGGAGAAAGCCTCCTTCACCTCACATGAGCAGCAGAGTCTCTCCAACCAAACCTTTGTGGATCAACAACAGTTTCAAAGGTGGGAGAGAAGTTCTGATGTGTCTCCACTTTTGTGTCAACAACAAAAAAGTCCTGCAATTAAGGCATCAAAACTGTTCTCTTTCAAAATAAAAGACTGACCAGACAGGTGCTCCAGGTGGAAAGCTCAGTAGCAAAAATCACGTCCAAGATGGAGATGATCATGGCCCAAATACAAGAGAAGGCTAAGGAGGAAGAAACAGCAGTTGGTCATGATGCCAGAGTGATGGTAAAGCTTTTTGCACATTAAGGCAACAATCACCACGTTTTATTGGAATTAAATCAGATCTGAGTTTTAACCGTGTTCTTTTTCAAATCCAGAATGGTTTGCTTCCATTCAGACCTGCGTCAAATAAGGAATCTGCTTCAGATGTTCTGGTTCACGTGGACAGCGACACCAGGAGCTCAGCGGTCCTCCTCCCTCTGAACTCTCAGAATTGATGAGGAACATCTCATTCAGAAATTCCCTCTGACTCGTCGTGAATGTTCCTCCAGAATCCTGTTTCCCTTTCAGAACATCGGCTCCAAAGCCGATCATAAACCACAGCATGCTTTAACATCCACATTTGTGAGTGTTGTGTAGTTCACCTCACCGTTATTGCCATCATACATCAGCTGGTATCATTAGCAAAGCTCTATTAGGTTTGTTGGTGCTGATGAAGGTTCAGTCTTTCTGTGGTGATGGTTTAAATCTGGTTTGAATCCAGATTAATGCTGGAAAACAAAGAACTTCTGATCTACTGAAGAATGTTTTCAGTCTACAACCACAGCGCAGCATTCTTCATGTAGAACACCAGCATTCACCAAAAATAAGAGCTTATGTCCACGATAACCTCTGCTTGATAGATTTAATGCTCCAAACATTCCCTAGAAAGTTATTTTTGGAAATGTACTATGAAGACTTGAGCATGTTTTCATGTGTAAAGCTGTGTAATAAACAGAACAACACCATACAAACGTTTCTTTATTTCAAGGGACTTTTTCCATTGAATGGAAAAGTGATTAATTCATTCATCATCAAACATCCTTGCTGTTGTTCAGATTATGGACATAAAAGCAAACGGGCATTACATTCAGTGTTTAGGTGGCGCGTCGTAGACTCCAGCTTCAGCCACAACTGGAAATGGCACAAGAACACAGACAGAAAGTCCAACTGGACATCATGGGATCTGAGAGCGGACCTCCTTTAAACACCTCAAAGATGGGACTTCACCAACTAATAAGGCTCAGCCATAAATTATATTCTAGAAATTAAGAAGAGCAAACCACTTTATACCACTCTACCTACAGTATGTACATAAAGTTTCAGAGATTTATCATCAATGTTTCTATTTACACACATCAAGCAACCTTTGCTTTGTTTCCCTGCCTCAAAGAATCACAAATCATATTCAGTTCATTAAAAAAAGAGATTTGAAAGTGAGATGGACTTTCAAAGATCCGAGTGACAGAGATCCTCCTCACACTTTGCCAGCGATTCACCTTTTTCATTACTAAACTGGGAGCTAAAAGAAACTCGAAAGAAAAGAGAAAATAAAATTTGACTCTTTCCAAACAAATGGAGAAAGATTTAAGGCCAACTACAGCTGTACAAGAAAAGAAAACACACCTGTTTTCAGTTGTCAGGTTTTACCTAAAAGGTTCCAACAGAACCATGTAAAGATGAATCCAGAAATAAAGCACAGCAGCGGAGGGACTATAATTAGGATTTATTTAGTTGCTAAAATTAATTTAGAAATAACATTTTAGAAATGAAAATTCCAACTGGAAATGTGGTTCAATAAACTACTTTTTATGAACCTTCTATTGTAGGTTTTGGGGGTGTACTGTCATGTGCTACAGCTGATGGTCATGTCAGGATGTATTTACTTAACTTTGGTTTAGTTTCAGGTTAAAACCTTGATACTGATAGAGGGGGCATTTACTTTTTGCACATCTGCACTTTAGTATTCATTAAAACAAATTGAAACATTAAAAAAGAAAAATTAAAAATCATACTAATGTAGAGCTGGAGGTGGGCATCACTGATAGAAACAACAAAAATACGACAGAGTTTAGCTTTTAACTTTGCTCAATTTTTATACCCTCAGAGCTTCAGCAGAAGATGTCCTTTCACCAAGAGGAAGTCCTTTCATCAACAGGAAGTCTTTCAACCTAGAGGAAGTCCTTTCACCAACAGGAAGTCCTTCCACCAAGAAGAAGTCATTCTACCAAACTAATTAGAAAAACTCTAAGCTTTCCTTCTGGAATCCAGCTCCACCATCACCAGTGACTAACAGCTGAGTGGGCCTCTTTTTCCTCCGCCATGGTGCTGCAGGACATCCTCTGAGACTGGAGATCATTTGAGTTTAAACCGAAACCTCAACCATCTGACTGCAAAGTGTAGACATCTGAGAGACTTTTGCAGCGCTCAGTGCTCATGACAAATCCAGATCCTCTTTAAAGCCAAAGTTCTTGATCATGTATTTCTTTTTGAGAAACCTCTGTCCTCAAAGTGTTTTTATTCCTCAAAGGAAGCCATTGTCATTGCTAATAAAGTTTTTGGGATTGAATTAAATGAGGTCTTTTGGTGTGGCTGAAAAATCTACATGTAGGTTTATTCTCATTTTCATGACCATTACAGTGAATTTTATTGAATGATCACGAAACAGTAACTGTCAAGAAAATGAAGGATTTGGGAGTTTTTATCCTGATATTCCAGTTTGCTTTCACAGCACAGCTCCCTGGAAGTGTGTTAAGTTCAGACTCTAAACTAAGATGAAGGTACAACAGCAGCAAAGGTTTTCTTTGTCGTGCCCCCTAACTTAAAGGGTACAGGAGAAGGGCTCTGTGCGAGCACGGCGATCTCCCTGCCACTTCCTGATACGGTTTCAACATGTTGATGTATTCCCATGTTTTTGTACAAACTGTTTGGCTTTTATTCTGAAGTTCAAGAGCACTTTTCCATAGAAGAAATCTGAATTTTCAACAACTAAAGGTGGAGTCCTGAATCTGTTAATGAACGTCCCTTAAACCAATGCTGAAAAGATAGTTTAGGAGCAGCTTTAGGCTCCGTAAGCGTTGTGTACATTGCCCCGCCCTCATTTCACCACAGCAGTCGTTCAGGTGGCGGAGAGCTGCTGCCGCGCTCAGATGCGCAGTGTGTTATTGCGACTGATACCCGGCCATGCTGAAGTTCCCCATGTTGGGCAACCCGCTGCCAGGAGCAGCTGCTCCCTGGGCTGAAGAAGATCCAAAACTTCCCATCCAGGCTGAAGACTGCGACTGCCTGCAGACATAGAAACGTCAACGCATCTGTGAATGAGCTCAGCAGTGACATCGCTCTCTTTATTAAAACCCTTTTTTTTTTTTTTAAGATGAAAAAGGGTTGAGGTTCTACCAAAAATGAGAAACTCACTCGGTTCCAAAGCCTTGCTGGCTCCAGGTCTGGCCGTACATGCTGTAAGAGGGAACCTGCCAGCCATCGGTCACATACTGCCCATACTGCTGCTGCTGCTGCTGCTGCGGGTTCCCGTAGACCTGATTCCACTGACCCCACTGGTTGTACTCAAACTGAGACAATGACAGCAACACATGAATGTCATAAATATAACTGTATAAATATTCCTGACTTTTTTTCCTGAAAAACATTTTTAAAGATCTGTCCGTTTCTGCAGTTTTATTACATAAAGTTATTATGAACACAGCCCCTGTTTTCCATTGGGTTTTAAACTTTAATCACTTATAACATAAATGTTCAGATCACCACCAAACTACATTTCCTGACTAATCTGTTGATCTCTGTTGCAAAACTCAATGGAAGAAACAAATTCCTAACAAATATACTTCAAACCGTGTTACAATGAGGATTTAGGATTTTAGCTTTATTGTTGACAGAGTAAACAAAATTGTGTCATATCAGTGCTAATGTAAGATGGAGAAAAGCCGCAGGAGCTGTGCTCCTCACAGCTTCTCCTCTGCTGACTTTAAAATTATCTGTAGTTTCTACATACAGTAAACTTCAGGGACATTTGTTCACAGTGATGGATCGCAGCTCCTGCTCAAGATAATCTGACTGGAGCAGAATAACCAGAAGTGAAGTGGATGACATGCATACTCCACCTGCTGTGGGTTCTTTGCCATGTCTGTGGACTCCTTCCCCCAGTAGCATTTGACTGCGTGTCCCTCGATGGATGTGCCATTCACTGAAACAATGGCGTGGGCTGCGCTGTCATGGGAGGAAAACCTTCAAAATAAGATACAGGGTTCTGTCAGAAAGCTCACAGAAGACCCGTCAGGGTATCATGAACTACAGCAGGGCTGACATCTACAGGCTGAATGCTGAGTTACACTGTACCTGATGAAAGAATACCCTTTTTCTGGGAAAACCCTGATTTCCATTATTTGACCAAACGGTGAGAACGTCTGTCGCATGAGATGTTCTGAGAGGAATAAAAACAAAATATTCAGGATTTTGTGCATGATGATGACATATACAGCCGCATATACGATTGCAATGTGACGACAGTGCGACAGCGTCCTGGGAGCATGACACCTGCCTGATAGTCCTGACTGGATCCCCCCACAGTAGACGGTGCAGTTCTGTGGGCTGGACTGGGTCACCACCTCTTCAAACCTCAGCTGCTTCGAAGCATCTGAGACAAAAATGGTTTGATGAACACAGAGCAGAAACATGCCTGTCATCTGTTGATGCTCACGCGTTAACACTCACTGTCTTGAAGACTTTTAGGGGCTGGAGGTTTACGTGTGGCCCAGTTGGTTCTGATCTGGCGTCCTCCAAGCCACTGACCCGCCATGTGAACGATGGCGTTTTCTGCATCCTGTAAGTTCAAAGCAAACACTTTCCCATCTGGAGTTTAACTTTCCTTACAGAAATGCAGCATCTAAAGCCTTAGTCACATGCACCTGTACGGGTTCTGTGGGTTTTTGGGTTTTCCGGGTTGTACGGGAACCTCAAGGGACATCATGAAAATGGAACGTACCATTGTCGTTTGCATGGCAAGTGCATCATGAAGTATTTGTAAGGCTTATGGAAGTTACTCGCACTTTTGACTTATGGGTGAGGCTGCCACAAGGAGCCTCACCCATAGGGGTGCGCAAGGAGCACCCACGTATCACGTGAACATTACTAACAGGCTCCCTGAGCAGTCTGCAGTACTTGGGGGTTTTGAAAAAAATGAAAAATCTGTACGACACGCCTGCGTCTCACCTACTTCATCCTTACATTATGTGTAAATGTAAATGACCGGTCGTCTGCAGCATGCTCATAGAAAAATGTGCAAGAAAATTAATTTTCTCTCTACAGGTTCGCTGAGCGGTCCATGACTTTGATACTTGGGTTTGAGCATTTTTCACCCGCAGACATCCCTAAGACATAAGCCTATCTGCTCCTAGTTTACTCTGCTTGTTACTATTGACCAAATTCTTTCTACTACATAGACTAGAAAAAGCTTCAAAGGAGCATAATAAAGAAAAAACTGTGACCTTCAGTGTTGTTCCTCCGGAGTCTTACCAGTTTGTTGTAGAAGGACACAAATCCATACCCCTTTGACTTTCCGGTCGTTAAGTCCTTCACAACTCGAGCATCTCTAAAAGCAAAGATGAGAAAAACTTGATAAAGTGATAAATAAAACTTTCAAACTAATAGGAACCACGAAAAACACTCTGAACTGTGAATCCTCTATGCTGTCCTACAGTCATGTATGTTAGCTATCATGGCCTTTTCTTTTTTTTTACTGAGAGCACTGAACTGATAAATAACTTCAAAGAAACACTGGAAAAAAAACAAACCAAAAAACAAATACAAATAAATACATGCAGCCTAGAGTACTGAATACTCTGATACTACTGGATGTGTACCAGCAGAGCACCATCTTTGGCTCAATTCTCACAACAGTAAGCTATTGATTAATATTCACAAAGGAATGAATATGGATTACCATGCATTCTTAAAATCTGCAGTTGGTGCTCTTCCTACAGATAGAAATATATAGAGAATATTAGAAGAGAAAAAAGGAATTAAATGGCATACGTGGCCTGTTAACAGATTTCTTTATTTTTCCTGGTCAATGCTTGTATGGAGTTTGGGGAGCTGCAAGTTTTGAGAAATTGACATTTTCAGAAATTTTGGAAGAGGATCATTGCACTATAAACAAATCAAAATGATACAATTCAAAACACAGATTTAAAAGAAAACACTGATAACTGGAAAGTGTTCATCTACTCTAGTTTATATAAAGACACATGAAAAAAATAGAATAAATAGAGAAAAAAAAACTACATCTGAGTCTCCAGTTCGCTGCTGTTAGCCTTCAAGCTTCTGTCCAATCCTATGAGCCTCTCTGTAAAATAACCAAAGTGCTATTACTTCATTGAGACGTACATCTAAAGAAGATTCAGGTTTAAAAATAAAAGGCGTAATCTATAGCATAATTTACTTACCATACCCTACATGTGAAAGAGTACACAAAACAAGAACAGGCTCTTAAATGTAAAAAAAAAAGCAACCGATAAACAAACTACCAGCACCAAGTTGTTTTTCCCCACATTTCAGCAGAGCCTCTTCTAATATATTCATGACGAATGTTAAATATACAGCTTAATTTCTGACTTTTGCATTTATTTACCCGGTTTACATGCAATGATGGAAGATGTTTTTAGTCAAGAGTATTAAAAATCGTTAAAAAGTGAAGCAAGCGAAATTGTAGCCTTGATTAATGTTTTTGAAATATTTAGTGTCAGGTGGAAAACAAACACAAGCATAAACACACAAACACACCTTTGTTGTAAAATAGTACAACCAGTGTTCAGCCAAAGGTCCAATCCGAATTCTTCCCTTCGCCCTACCACTTCTCGCTTCCCTACATTTAGCCCTCAATCATAGAGTTATGGAAAAATAGTGTCTCCGATTTCGGACGTCACTTCCACTCAATGATGTCACCAATACTTGCGGGACAGCTATGTTAGCGTGGAGCTTCCAGCGCTTGAATATACATAACGGCGGTTTTATAACTTTAAAAAAGGTCATGCTAAAAAAAATTCATTACTTAAATTTAAATGTAAACTCCTGTGCTTTAGAGTGCATCCACAGGTAAAAAAAGCGCTTCTCCTCCATGGCATAGCACGACGCCAAACCCCCTCGCTACAGAGGGATCCGTTTCCCTCCGCCTCGAAGGTAGCCCTTGAAAAAACTATTTTCGAACACCACGTTCACTACAAATGCCCCTACAAATGGATTGGTAGGGCGAAGGGAAGAATTTGGATTGGGTCTTTGTCTCACATGAAGCTCTGAACCAAAGAAGAAACACTGGAAGTTCCAGAATGGATCCATTAAACCAGACTAAAGGAAACTCCGCTTGGTTTTGTTTTTCTGTTCTGAAGCAGTTCATGGAGTCTAGTCAAAGATGTATTGATCATCAATGAAGATTAAGCTTGTAATAAACTTGTCCTGTAATAGTTGATGACATTTTCATTTGTTTTTGGTTCTTATTCTAAAAGAGGAGCTTGATCAACTGTTGTGCTTATCCTGACAGAAGATTAGACAGGCCGTGCTTTTTGTTACAAATTTGTCAACTTCAATGTGACTTTATTCTATTAGTATCTGCATGCAAACATGTTCATTTTGAGTCAGAATAAGCGCAAAAAGAAGAGTCACAACATGAATAACAATATGAGTCCATTTAGAATCATTATGTAAAACTAAGAACCAAAAGAAACACTTACGAGATTTTCCCAAACGGTGTGAAAGCAGCCTTAACATCCTCTGTGGATATGTCAGGGTTCAAATCACCCACAAAAACATGGAAGTGATCTAGAAACAAACAAAAAAACGCATTTCAAAAACACTCCCTCCTACTGTTTTGTATATTTTGATATCAGAGGATGAAAATAATTTTTGGTTTGGGTGGAAACTCACTGGAAGTGTCTTTTTTCTGGCTACTTGGGGTGGTGGCCCAGTTTACTTTGACCTCCTGAAGAAAAGATTATGTCATAGAACATAATTACCATCAGATAAAACTTTTAAAATTTGTAGGCATTTTTTTTCTAGAAGCAACAGATACTATAAACATATTTAACTGCACCTTTCCCAGTATCTTCCTTCCGTTCATGGCTGCCAGAGCCGCTGCAGCATCTCTGTGTTCGAAAAACTCCACAAAGCAGTAGGGATCATTGCTAGTGTGCTGCAAGAAGAAATATAAACAATTTAGAAAGATGGTTTCACTGTTTATAACTTTAAATACTATAAGAGTGAAGCAGTACGTATGAAGACAACAATCTGAAAATGTGGGTCGACAGAAAAGCGCTCTAACCAGACCTGAGACGTTTAAAGAACTTCAGGTATCTGGTCATCAAAAGGTTACGTGCTTCAGTTTTTTATACTAGCATTTGTCTGGAAGTAGAAACTAAAACTTGTGTGGGTTTTTTTGGTACAACTTCTCATCTCATATTTTTCCCAATATTTTAATGTGTGAGATGCATTTCTGTATCCCTCTGATGTACTCTATCAAGAGAAAATCCTCTAGGTTGGGTTTTCATGCTGCAAAAATCTTTTGTTTTCCACCTTTAACATATATTCATTCATTTATCCGCTTTTCCCTTTCGGGGTCACGGGGTTGCCGGAGCCTAACCCGGCTACTCATGGGCGAAGGCAGGGAATACCCCTGGACTGGTCGCCAGTCTGTCGCAGGGGCCACAATCACACACCCATGCACAGTCACATTCACACCTAGGGACAATTTAGAGTAACCAATTAACCTATGAAGCATGTTTTTGGACGGTGGGAGGAAGCTGGAGTACCCGGAGAAAACCCACCCATGCACGGGGAGAACATGCAAACTCCACACAGAAAGGTCCCCCATTGGTGACACTTTTTTAAGTTCCCCCAGCCGGGACTTGAACCGGGGACCTTCTTGCTGTGAGGCAAGAGCGCTAACCACTGCGCCACCGTGCAGCCCTCAACATATATTGTTATACTTTTTTTTACATTATTTATATGTTTTCATTTGTAGAAAAGCAAAATAAATCAGATACATATACTGGAAAAATAGCAATCTGAATAACACCCAGACTGTTCTATAATTATGCGATGAGTTGGTGACCGGTACCTCTGTGATCATTTTGCAACTTTTGCAGGGTCCGATCTGGGTGAAGAGCTGCAGGATCAAAATTTCGGTAACGTCTCTGGAAAGGTTTCCAACATACCTAAAGGACAAAGACTCTATTTAGATTACGTATTTAACTTCGGTGAAACAATTATCTAATAGAACACATCTTTTTTTTTATTTTAACGCATTTGGTATTACATGCCATTACACGCGCTAGTTTAATTATTTATATTTATCCTCGTAAACACTCGTTACTTACTTATAACTTCCAAAGCTTTTACTAATCGTGCATACATTTTCGCCACATAAGAAAGCTATAACATACCGGGTTAAAACATTGGCAAGCTAAGCTAGCTAATAGTTCCAGATGTTAACGATAATTATGAAACAACCAGAAGAGCTTACAGGGTTCTGGGGTGGCTTTCGTCGTCCATCATCGATGTTGAAAATCACTTGAGCATAAAACTTAAGCTGCTTAATACTTTGCTGACATTTAGCGGCACTAGTGTCAAAAACAAAAGCAGCTAGTTACCCAGCTCAAATGCTAGCTGACGGGAACAGCGCGTACGTCAGACCATGAGTTTTAGTCATGCGCATGCGTAACATACTGTCCTAAAAATGTGAAGTAGCCAATAAACTTTTTTCTTTTTAGCTTTTAGAAGAAAATTCAAAGTTTAAAAAACGCAAGTTTAATTGTTTAAAGTTGTCATTTATTTGCGGGGGATGCTCTTAAACAGCGAGAGAAAGAGTTTTTTTTTTATTATTTTTTTTACAACATGTCATTTCCGTAAGAGATTTAAGCGGAAGTGAGGGTTCGCTTGTTTTATGGACCGCCTTAAGACGATGACCGTCCTGTTAGCTATAACTGGAACATAGAAGGGATTTCTGGAAACACGGATCAGGTGTCAGCGTGACAAGCGCCCTTGTAAACACGCTTTTAAATACCCTTTCACGTTTAAAATGTTCAGCTCCTAGTCTTCTGACTTTATAAAGATACATTCAGAAACACAGTGTGCTTTAAAAAGTTAGGCTTCATGCACCCTGTTTTCATTACTATTGTTGTTATAATTCCTACAAGTTATTTGACCAAAATAATACATTGATGTAAAAATTTAAAGTAAAGAAAAAAATTGAATTCACTCAATACGAATATGATTATCCTCACAATAAAGTAAAGTACCCTAGAGAGTAAAAATTGATTTTATTTATTTTACAGTGGACTTAATCATATATGTAAACATGGTTTTTGAAGTCAGAGATACTTTTGGATGTGTTTGCAAATTATGTCAATATTTAGAAAAAGGATCTGAAAAGCTATCACAATTTGATCTTTAAATGATTTGTTTAGGTCTTTTTTATTGTTTTTTTTTTTTTTACTGCAACTATTTCATTACAGAATTTGCCTTGTCAAATAAGATGGAAAGAAGTATTACTGTTGCAAAGAACATAATATTATTACTACTACTAATAATAAGAACTATTATTATTGTTGGTTTAATGATCAATCAACTTAATAAACGAATCAGTTTATATTCCTAGGATCAAAATTGATCTGTCTGAGACAAGTTGTTAATGGAATCGACCCATACTGTTAAAAAATTGTTTCAAAATGAGAGAAATTGATAATCAATTTTGTAAAATGCCATATGGATTAAAACACAGAGGGTTTATTTTCCAGTACGATCACAGCAGACAACACACATGTGAAGGACTCCTTTGTGCTTTAAAAAAATTATTTAAATATTTTTAAATTTAGCTCATACAAATTGTTTCATTCTTTTTAAACAAACATTAGAAAGTATTCACCACAATTTATATTCATAAAGAAAAATACCTTGAAAGCTGTTGAAAAAATGAAATATTGATGAAAGCATATTTCTATTGTTTACACTGTAATACTAATGTGTTTTCAATAAACAGTTTCCTCTAGAGGTGACGTTCACGAACAAATTTAATCTTTCCAATGGCTCATAAACATGAACAATAGGAATGAACTTGTGGTTGGCTGGTTGGGAACCCTTCTTTATTTTGTTCATTTTTCTTCCCTCTCCTGAGTTTTACACGTTCACATAAAAGCTCAAACAAGCTTCTAACTTCACTGCACATGCAAATATCACCGGAGTTGTTGTGAACACCCGATTCAGGGAGTACCTCCATGGAGTGATATTTGTGCCATCACACTGCAAGCAAAATTCACAAATGTCACTTCCTATACCTCCATGAAAAAGAAGAGGAGAGAGTGGCGGCGCATGCAGCCAGCAGGGCGAGGGCGGTGATGGAGATAAAGAGAGCGCTCAGGTTTTTTTTTTTGGAGTTGGTTTGAGTTTTTCTGTTTTATTAAAATTATTCTTTTGTTAAAATGTTTTACCAGCAGCTCCATATACATATATATATACGATCTTATATTCTGCTGCACAGCAGTACCTATAGTTTCTGTTCAGAGGCAAAAGTCTTAAATGAGAAAACGACACAATAATCAGTTTAAATAAATTTACTGCTTTAGGAGAATCTTTTTTGACACTGAATTTTATTTTGAAAGGAACTTGAATGTACTACTGTCAGATTGAAAGAAACCAAAATTGTTATATAAACCAATGAAAATGTAACATTGTTATAGTTTAATTATTGTAAAAAAATAATTTTAAAATAAATACAGTTTTAAATAAATAAAGTTATAAATAAATAAAACGTGTATTTTTATTTTTAAAAAGTGTAGTGAGATTTTGTGGCTCTGGCTCAGTTTTGTCGGTAAAAAAACTGAACCAAATGGTTCTTTTAGAGGTTGCAGAGCCTTAATTTAGCTGTTTCATTCATTCATTCATTTTCCAATCCGCTTTATCCCTTTCGGGGTCACGGGGTTGCCGGAGCCTAACCCGGCTACTCATGGGCGAAGGCAGGGTACACCCCTGGACTGGTTGCCAGTCTGTCACAGGGGCCACAATCACACACCCATGCACACATTCACACCTAGGGACAATTTGGAGTAACCAATTAACCTATGAAGCATGTTTTTGGATGGTGGGAGGAAGCCGGAGTACCCAGAGAAAACCCACGCATGCACGGGGAGAACATGCAAACTCCACACAGAAAGGTCCACCAGCCAGGACTTGAACCGGGAACCTTCTTGCTGTGAGGCTAACCACTGCGCCACCGTGCAGCCCCAGCTGTTTCATTAATAACATAATTCAAAGTATACAAAGTATACTTTTATATATATACATCCTGCATATGTTGGCAGTAAAATATTTAAAATTAATACATATCAGACTTTAACATCTTGTCCACAGATGTCAAATGAAGCTATAACTGATATTTCAAAAATAATTCCAATTCAAATATTGGTGGGAAATCTGAATTTGCATTATTCTGCTCCAGATCCGAGCTCATCAGTCCTCCCTGTGATTATTTGGATTATAATAATAAACTCTAGTTAGGCTTCTTAAAGGTGAATACATTTAAAAAGAGTCAGTCTTTTGAACGGCTCTTTGAAATGAACTGATCCAAAAGATCCAGCTCCCTAAAAATAGCCACAAATCCCATTGCAGAAGTCTGGCTGTGTTTTTAAACATATTTTACTTCCCTTCCTCATTTACTGAGGATTGTGAAGTTATCTTTGGAGATCTCTGTGTTCCATAAACAGACCTTTTCAGGTTTGGTTGCATTAGAATGTGAACCCTCGTGGTGGCTTAATTGTCGTGGGGTCTCCGGCGTGGATCTGCAGCTCCGTCCCCGCCCGCCGCTGCCTGCCGCCCCCACCATTAACCCTGCTATTTCCAGAAACTTCCAGCCCACTTCCTCACGTCACTCCACAGAGTCTTTAAAGCGTCCGCCGCCCGTATAAAATGTCTTAGTGCCGGACCGCGAGCAACATGAACGCCGTGAAGACACGCGCCCCCACGCCGAGCATGGCTACCAACGACAGCGACCCCCTGCCCCTCGGCTGGGAGGTAAAAATCGACCCCCAGACCGGATGGCCATTTTTCGTGGATCACAACAACCGAACCACAACCTGGAATGACCCGAGACACGTCACGAAAAAGGTAAAGGAGCGCGCGGACAAAGTTGGTTCGTCCGCGAGAAGCGTTCGCGGTGAATCTGCGTTCGTTGCTGGCCGTCACGCGCCGTTTCTGCGGGTTCTGTTTATATGGAATGTTCTAATGTCGGTGCCCCCCTCCCGGAGCCTCCCTTCACGGCTGATCGGTCCCGTCATGTCCTCGTGTCATCATCGAACTATTATTACTCGATGAGTCACCCTGCAGTATGTGACGGCCGGTACTGGGGGGCTTTTCACGCGGCATTTTTCAGAATAAAGGTCATTTTCCCAGCAGGGACCGCGGCTGGTCTGCAGCCTTTAGAATGTATAGCCGGGAGCTGGGGGGCGGCGGGCAGACAGGAACCGCCTTCCAAAGTTAGTGTCCAGAGGAATCTGCTGGAAAGACACAGCTGCTGGGGGGGAGGGGGTGTTAAAATGGGTGCAGTGGTACGGGCTGTCCCGGGCAGAGGGCAAAGGGTCGCACGGTTATCCAACAATCACAAAGTTCAGGATGAAAACCCGAAGGGGGTCGGATTATTGTCCGTTTTCCTGTAGGTTTTGGTCTCCTCTTGTATGGGTGGAGCTGGTTGGACCCTTTGGAGGAGGTGCAGGCTGCCATCAGACCTGTTGCTCTCTGATCTTTTAAGTTATTCTTAACATCTTGTGCTTTTATTTTTAAATTATTTCTCTTCCTCTGATTGGTTTTCATGATGGAGGAAACTGGGTCACAGAAATCTTTCATTGTGAACATTTTGAAAACGTAAACATTTTCACTGTGATGGTTGGCACATTTGAGGGTTAGAGGGTGTGCCGCTGATCCACAAGGACAGACTTTCAGGATCATGGAGTCAAACTCGCAGCTGCCTGCCCAACAGCTTTGGAGGAGCAGAGGTTGTTCTGTCAGGGCAGCGTTACTTTTGGCAGCTCGGTAAGGAAATGTGAGGTTTTCTGGAACCAGGATGGAGAACCCGGATCTGTGAAGAAACAGCGGCTGGACCGTTATGAAAACAGGTCTATACAGAAAAGTTCGCAAGCATCAAACGCATGATTGTATTTGAAAATGAATTAAACCTGGAAAACACAGAAACAAAGTTAAACTGGCGTTTTGTGATCAGCAGTGGTGCAGAGGTACAGTGGTCAACATCAGATTGCGAAGTCTCAGGTTTGATTCTTGCCTTGCTCTGCCACCATCAGGGTGTATATTTAAAGCACTTTAGGTTTTATTAAGGTAGAAACTTGCTATAGAAGTAAGCACATTTATTTAAAATACCACCGAAGTGCTCATTTTAAAATAATATTTGTGTTTATTTAATGTTGTTTCACTGAATTGAAATTTTTTGGTTCTAAATTCCCTCTGCCTATACTTCAGAGTCGAGAAGCATCAGCAAATGGACCCAACATACCTCCAGAACAACATCCTCAAGAGACCCACAAGACCTTCACCAGGGAGATGAAGCACCCTATTCTCCGTCCAGGTTATATCCCCATCCCTGTCTTCCACGAGGGTGCAGACCTGAGGCAGCAGCAGCAGCAGCAGCATCCCTGCTATTCGTACATCCAGCCAAGCACAGCGCAGAGTGTCCGGACAGAAGTTCAGCCTCCTTCTCAGACCTCAGGACTTCACGGCAGGCCCAGATCTCCGTTACACGTGGCCTCAGACATCTGCTCCTCGGAGCCTGGAAGGGCCAGCACACCCACTACACCAACCGCAGAGGTACGAGCGACATTCAGCTTTTTCTCTAGTTACAGTCGTTTATCGAAAGAGTTAAGTTTTAAAAATAACCTGTGATAAGTGAAATCTGCAAAGTATTTTTACTATAATTCTAGATGTTTAAAGACACTTAGAGTCCTTCCTACATACATTCTAGACTTTTTTCAGACAGACGTAAACATTTTCTCTCATAGTTCGAACCTTCATAGAGAAATAAGTCCGGGACTATAGAATGAAAACAAAGATCTGATCGCAATCGAAGATTTATGTAGATTGGGTGAACTGAATGCATTCTGTACAGCAGACGTGACCCAGAACACATTCATTCATTCATTCATTTTCCAAACCGCTTTATCCCTTTCGGGGTCACGGGGCTGCCGGAGCCTAACCCGGCTACTCATGGGCGAAGGCAGGGTACACCCCTGGACTGGTCGCCAGTCCGTCGCAGGGGCCACAATCACACACCCATGCACACTCACATGCACACCTAGGGACAATTTACAGTGACCAATTAACCTATGAAGCATGTTTTTGGACAGTGGGAGGAAGCCAGAGTACCCGGAGAAAACCCACGCATGCACGGGGAGAACATGCAAACTCCACACAGAAAAGTCCCCCAGCCAGGACTTGAACCGGGAACCTTCTTGCTGTGAGGCAGGAGCACTAACCGCTGCGCCACCGTGCAGCCCACCCAGAACACAGTGCACTGTAAAAGAAAAAATTATTTGCACCAAAAATAATCAGCGACATCACGAAGGGTGAACGGTGATATAGCAACTGTACTGAAAAAAATAACATTTGTACTGGAAGGAAACCCCTAAATAGTGTTCATTATGTGTTCTGAATGTGTTGTTGCTTAGGTACACACCACCACACACCACCAACCTTGTCGACCCAGCAGCACTGGTCTCCAGGCCGGTTATATCTCTATTCCAGTCATCCATGAGGGTGGAGGGGGCCAAGGTCAGCCTCAGGTAAACCCCGCAGTCTACTCTCAGCGTGCCCCCTACTCAGAGCTTCAGCAGCCCAACCAGCGCCTCCAGACAGATGAACGGCCCGCCTACTCTGCAGCGCAGCCTTCCAGAGACAGTGCTTCCCCGACGCTGTTCCCACAGCACAGGGATGCTGCTTCAGTTCACCTCCCACCTTCGTTTAGGAGCCAGTCACCGACTGTAACACAGCTGCAGGGAGACAAACCACAGGTGGGTTTTCTAGTGTTTTTGTCTTTGCCAGATTGTCCCAGATTCTGACAGAGAACTGTAACTTCTTTATTTTTATCTCCAAATACAACAGAACCTCCACACTAGATACTCGTCCCAGAAAGTGGAGCAGGAGCTGCAGAAATCAGAGAATCTGCCAGTTCCTCAAACGCAGCACACAGAGGTGGATGCCCAAAAGCCTCAACAAGCTCCACATTTGGAGCAGCCTCAGTGGTTCCAGCAGGCCCCCCCACAGACTCAGTCCCAGCAGCCTGAACACTTCCAGCCCCATAAGCCAGCGCCCCCACAGCATCACGTTGCAGACATCACGGTTCAAATCCCTCCAAAATTGGAGGTTCAGGACGCAGCAGCTACAGCCCCTGAAGCCCCCTCAGTGAGAGCAGAGGGGGATCAAGTTCATCCCGGCTTGGCGAAGGTTCAGCAGATAGTAGAACGAGTGGCTAAACTGGAACAGGAGGTGAAGGCTTTCAGTGGAAAGAAAAATGATAAGAAATACTTGTTGTTGGAGGAGCTGCTGACCAAAGAGCTGTTAGCTCTAGACTCTGTTGATCCGGAGGGATGCGCAGATGTGCGGCAGGCCAGGCGAGACGGAGTTCGACAGGTTCAGACCATACTGGAGGGGCTAGAACAACTTGAGGAGCAGCCAGCCAAGCCCATGAGTGATATGTCAGCGGACGGTGACAATCCAACAGGGAAAGCAGAGTCTAGCATGGTTTCCAAGGAACATTATGTGACGGATCTGATCTCCTAAAGACTGCTGACTGACTCCTCCGCCTAAAGCTTTTGTGGAAGCTGCATGTGTTCAGTGGTTGTATGTTCCTTCAGCACATAACTGATGGTAGCTCGGTGCAGTTCTGTTTTTGAGCCATTGTTCTTGCTGTCAGTGTCCTTGTAAATTTGACTGCGACCATTAGTGAGGCGTTAACGGCAACTGCTAAGCAAATTTAGGTTTGAATACGAGGCCTTTATCACAGCATCAAAGAGAAAGATATATGAGTATTTTCCTAACAGATTCTATGTGTAGTGGCCTTTTGTCTCACTAAAAATTGTGTGAAGCTTTTTCTAATGGAGTCAGCACATGGGTTGGTGCAGAGGTTGGAGGGCTCTGCTCAGTCATTTCTGCTGAAAGCTGCATTGATGGAGCAGCTCTGTCACAGAACACAGTGAAATGTTTAGTCCATGCTGCTTTTTGGTACACTGCCTTTGGAGTTGTGTTTGCACTTTGTCATCACTGAAATATGTCATGCTGAAAATCAGCAACATGTCTTTGAAAGATTAACATTTAAGCACGTTTGGATCAGTTGGTATGTGAGTTGGTTTACTTAAACCCCAGTATAAATCTTTCTATCAGTATATACAGTATTTTGCTACAGTTATGAATGTTTATTGACCTATGGAGGTTAAACGTGTCTTGTTTGAGACGTGAGACAATCAGCGTCGGCTGCTAACTAAACCAACGTATTACGACGGTCAGAATGTCTGTACGATTACCAAAGCCACAATCTGTCATAGTGTTAACACCATAACGGCTTCAAAGCCTTAAAAGTGCCAACATGACCAAACATTTCAGCACGTCAGTGAGAAAAGTTCTCCTTACTTTTTTTATGATATACCCCCACCCCCCACCCCCACCCCCCGGTCCTGGACTAATAATCTACTTCTACAGAATTATGGATTGTGGCTGGTTGAGTTTTATGGTTTGATAGCAGTTGGCAGAATTCAAATCACACTGGCTTTACTGAAAAAACATGTTTGAAACACTGTTCTTACAGGTTCTGCAAATTAGTTTTTTTCTTTTTTTTAACAATATATTAAATGTTTTGGTAATTTTGTGTTGCGTGAAAACAACTCAAATAAAGAGATGAAGCCCTTCAGCTCTAAACTCTTTCCTTCCTAACAAATACATTTTCATATTCTCTGGTTATGTCTTCCTAGTGGGTGGAATATATTAAACTAGACTGCAAAAAAAAACATTACATCCTTAAAGACACTGTGGTAGGAAGCATTAAAAAATGGGCAAATGTAAGGAATAGACTGGGTGTGAGGAAGTTGATGGACAAATGCAGATGAGTGTGAGTGGTAACTGGTCCGCTGAGGTCTCTGTTAGAGGCGGTGCAAAAGCAGAACAATGGAAGTCCTGCATCATGGACCGCAAAGGCTGGTCTGTGGGGTCTGACAGAAAACATCTTCAGCTCAAATGTTTGTACTGATAGAACCAAGGATACACAGGCAAAGCCAGAGAAGGTCTGATTGCTCAAACTGATCCCCACCATACAACAGAATGCACATTTCTGACTACAGCATCAAAGCTCTAAAATCTGTTTTTTTTTTTCAAGGTGTTGTCGTTGGCGACTTTAACAATTCACAAAACATTATTTTCTATGATCAAATCATCAACTACTTTTACCCTGATGAGTTTTCAATTTTAAAATAAATATTTACAGTAAAATACAACTAATTATATATATATATATATATATATATATAAACACACACACACACACACACACACACAATATAATTAATATATTTGTTTCTAAAGTTTTAGTTAAACTTATAAATTGCGAACACTTGTGGTGGTTAAAACAGCTTCTTAGGTAGATGTGATTTTTAAAAATATCATAAATCATATCTTAAAAAAGATTAAACACTTAAAGTAAAAGCAAAAAGACATTTCTTAAAAACTCAAGGTATAAAACATGCTTAAATTAAATACATTAAATTGTCTAGTTAATATAAATTGTTGCTTTTATTTGTAACAAAAAAAAAAAAAAAGACTTCTTCGCTGTAGTTTCTTTTTTTTTTTTTTTTGACATAGTGAACCCTTTTTTCCAGCTACTGCCCCCTATATTTGCAGGTTGGAATTGCATTAAGAAACTTCTTTACATTTAACAGTGACACTGAAACTTTCACGTCCTTTCCTGACATCACAGTTCATACGTCTGGTTCCTGCTTGCCCTTAATGAAGTAAAAAGTCTGAACTACAGCAGTTTTCTCCGAAACACAAATGAGTTCAGATTTATTCTATAAAATGATGGCAAGCTGGCTTTGTTTCTTTTTAAACACGAACGTGAGTGCGTGATGACGTTACGTGCTGCTGGAGCAGGAAAAGTCAGTGACGTCGTCCCGCAGCTCCCACCTGGGACACTTTGTAGACACGCACGGATGTTTATTTGCGTTCTCAGCCACCGGGATGAGCGCGAGGAAGATGCTGGAGCAGCCGGTCGACAGAGCGTTCCTCGCGGGCAGGAAGGCAGGGAAATGACCGGCTAGCTTAGCAGGCTGCTAGCCGCCGCTACGTGGGAAAGCGGCTAATCGAGGCTAAGCTAGCGACGTTTCACACCTGAGCCGTCCGTGGGAGCCGCGAGCCCGACCGTGGGAGTGGAAGGACGCGGGACCTGGTTGATAAAAAAGAGGAGATGGAGCTGTTTCAAGCCAAAGACGAGTACATTCTTCAGGAAGGGGATCGGGCGCTGTGGTGCAGCAGGAAGGACGGCTCCGTGACGGCCAGAGCGGGTCGGTACTGACAGCCTTTCACACAGACGCGCGCGCGCGTTCGGTAACCTGACATATGTGTGGTTTTTAACGTGTGTGTTTATATAGACTACTTATTGAGCTGCCGTTAAATTCCTCAGCAGTCTGGTGCCCTTAACCCAGAACAGTCACAGTTCACACACCCGGATCATGGAAACCTGTCCGGACAGGACGAGGTTTGGGCGCGCCACTTCTGAGCCGCGAGGCACCGGTTCTGGAACCGGGAACACAAGTTCTGGAGCAGGAAATACAGGCTCTGGAGCTGCCAACACCCCAACCACTCCAAAATTCCCTCGGGACTTCCATGGAGGACTCTGCTCTGGAGTCTTCATCTGCTTTTCGGTTAAGTAGTAGTCTTGGAGACGACCTCCAGATGAGAGGATCATTTCTAGAGAACTTCATGGATCCCGAGGCAGCCATCTATTCCTCAGCTTCTGCAGATACAGAGAAGTTTCCTGACGGCTGCTCCCCTCCTGCTGTCCTGGCCCGTGCAGCCGTCCTGAACAGGTTTTTAGTTGCACAGCTGTTTCATTATTTAATTGGAAAAAGGGTTTCCACTCCTCGCTGCATTTGGACTCCACTCTGGAGCAGAGCCCTGTTTCAGCTTTAACGCCACCGTGCAAACTTTCCCTGCAGGAACTTCACAGCTTCTGTTCTGCACGTGAAATTCCTTCACTGTGGAACAGGAAGAGTCATTATTTGATGCTGCTGCAGCTAGTTCTCCACCCTAACCCACAACCGTCACATTTTCCAGTTTCCTACACTGTAATACCAATCCAAAGCAAAATGGTGGGGGTTCAGTTCTCTCTTAATCTGGAATAACAGATTTACAAGCACAGAACAGTTAAAAGAAATGTCCTCTTCTTGTGGGTGAACAGTAGCTTCTCTCTCTAGACTGTCGCACCAGATTTAGAGCGTCCTCAAACTCTTGGATTGATGTTTATAACGTGTTTAAAACACAAATATGTACATAAAATCAACACTAGTTTAACTGCTCTTTAGCTGCTTAGCTCAAAGGTTTAATTAGTTTCTGTTGACAGAAAATATGGACCTGCTCAGGTGTTTCTCAGCCTGTCGAGCTGCTTTCATGCTCTCCACGCCTGTAATGTTTTCTGTCACGTTTCTGTCTCAGCCACAGATCTGCTGTTGGCTTGGAATCCGGTCTGTTTGGGTTTGGTGGAAGGCATCATTGGAAAGATCCAGCTTCACACAGGTGGGTGGAAAGTGGAAAAATATGTCCAGAGTTTTCTTTTATTGGCTTATTGGATGGAACAGACGCACTCTGGCGATGATTGTGCGCCTGAACGCATCATCACAGACTCATTCCCTACTTAGCTTGTTTTCTGTTCACAAGTAAAGGCGTGAAAATCTGTGTAGACGTACTTTGAGTGTACTGATGACTCAGTGACTTTGCTGGTGTGAAACTTGATTGTAAATTTAAAAAGATTGAAATATTTCTACATTATAATTATAGAACATTAAAGTGTTTATATCTCCATGAAGATGAGAAAGAAAACCCAGTGTCTTCATCGTTTTCCTCTCCTGACAGACTTGCCATTGGGCCTCGTTCTAATCCGCCAGAAAGCACTGGTGGGTCATTTACCCGGAAACCACAAAGTATATAAGATCACCAAGATCGCTGTGATTCCTCTGTCAGATGAAGAGCCGCTGGAGCTGGAGCTGGAGGTAGGCATGGCTGCTAATCACAGGAAACTTCTCGCCGTTGGAATGGAATTTAAACACAGGCAGTAAATGATTAAGACAGTTGAACGTTGCTAAAATCTCAGTTTTTCAGGGAAGCTTCATGGATGATGAGACTGAATATTTTCAAGTGAGTAAAAAAGAGGATAGTTTTTAGAGGATCAGCTGAGTCTTAGCTGTGATACTTCTTCCACTATTGACCCCCTTCTGCATTTTGAGAAGCTGCAAACCAAAGCAGATGTTAAATAAACTTAGAACTATGTGTGTAGAGCTTAGTGTAGTGAAAAACTTTTCTAGTTTGACATTTTTATTTGCTCACTAGAACCCTGTTTTATCATTATGATAATGTTCTGTTTTAGGCAGTGATGATTGATGGGATCCTCTTTTTTTCAGCTTTGCAAAAAGCATCATTTTGGCATCGATAAGCCAGAGAAGCTGGTCCAGTCTCCAGATGATTCCACGTTTTTAATCAAAACTTTCAGTCAGATTAAATCTAATGTGGCGGTTCCCATCAAGAAAAAGGTAAGGCTGTTTTCTTTCTCATGACTTTCCTATCTTTCGTGCTTCTACAATCTCATGTTTGCTCTTTCTCTGCCTCACTCACTGCTCCTTTTCCTCTGCACCAACCTAGTATCCCCCTGCCTTCCAGGTCAAGGAAAACAAGGAGAAGGAACGCCTGGAGAGGCGTTTGCTTGAGGAGCTTTACAAGATATTCATGGACTCAGACTCCTTCTACTACAGCCTGACCTATGACCTGACCAACAGCGTGCAGCGTCAGGGAGAGTCGGACAGGTCGGGCTTACCTTTGTGGAAGCAGGTGGGGAACAAGACTGATGCGCATGTGGAGTTTCTTTATGGCACAAAGTGTCTTCAGAAAAATCTAATCTTTGGTTGGTTACCGGTTAAAAGGTGGACGACCGTTTCTTCTGGAACAAACATATGATCCAGGATCTCATTGACCTTCAGGTAATAGGATTTTCCTGACCAGAAATACAAACTCGCTGTGTTCTGCTGCTGAAAACGCCAGTGTGTGCAGATAAATGAAGACATTTCTCAGAGAAGTAACCTTGCTGCTCTACAGCATTAACCTCCTGTTGCTGGGGTCTGTCTGCTGCCTGCATCCCTCCAGGTCCCAGAGGCCGACTTCTGGGTGACCCCCATCATCCAGGGCTTTGTGCAGGTGGAGGAATTGGTGGTCAATTACAGCGAAACGTCTGATGAGGAACGGAGCAGTCCAGAGTCTCCACCAAAGGAGATCACTTGTGTCGACGACATCCACCCTCGCTTCACCGTGGCCCTGATCTCCAGGCGAAGCCGGCACCGTGCAGGTAAAACAAGAAAGGCTCGTCTTGATCCAAACCCAGAGCCGGCAGGAACTGTCAGAACTTTAAAGCTCATGGTCGAATAGGTAAAAAAAAATGTTAGGCTTGTATTTTGATAAAAATTATTTAGTCTTAATATCTCTAAATATATTAAATGTATTTGTATTCCCTGAAGATAGTGTATGACTGATTTACATGTTTGTTCTCTGGTTATTACAGGCCTATTTGATAAACTTCTAACCATCTTTTGGCTGAAATTAAGTTTTTATTTTTGTTTGATAAAGCACAGGTAGACAGAAGTGAACAAAGAGAAACAGAAAAACACTTATAGTTAGAGAGGAAACATGTGTAAAGAAGGCAGGATGATTTGAAGTTTTAGGAAGATGATGGCAGTTGTATCCCCGGCTAATGTTATGTTGTTCTGCTGCTCTGACCTGGTTCTTTAGGGATGAGGTACAAACGAAGAGGAGTGGACACAGACGGTCATGTGGCCAACTACGTGGAGACAGAGCAGCTGATCCACGTGCACAGCCACACCCTGTCCTTTGTGCAGACGCGAGGATCTGTGCCGGTTTTCTGGAGCCAGGCAGGGTATCGCTACAACCCTCGGCCACGCATTGAAAAAGGTCAGTCCAGTTTAGTCTTTAAAATGGAAACGATTTTCACTAAGGATTCAGACATCATGTAGAACAGAAACAGCTAAAAGAGCTGCATGCAGAAAGTGATAAACTGACCACATATATTTAGTTTACTGGTCATCAAAAAGCGTGAAGAAGTTTAAAATGTGACCTACTGTAAATAAAAAAGGAATGATGCTTTTAGAGATTAAATCAGTCTCTAAACTGTCTGATCAAACTCATGATAAAATATTCGCACACCTATAAGTTAAATCTTTGAGAATCTATAAAGAATCTTTGACATGTAAAGATGGACTAACAGTTGAAAAAACGGTGAGTCAAAGTTTTATTTTCATAGAGAATATCAGTTGTGGGATAGATCCCTACAAATGAATTTTTTGTTAATGTTGCAGGAGAGAAGGAGACCATGCCATACTTTGCTGCTCACTTTGAGGAACAGCTTCAACTTTATAAGAAGCAGGTGGGTTGACGCTGGGCTTTTTGAAATGTGGTGTTTTTTAAGGATCCGGTTGGACACTGTGCTGGTGATTTCATTACTGCTCATTCATCCCTGTATTAGACTGGATTAGATGGCTCTGAATGCTCTGCTGAAAACCACCTGCTATCTCTTTTGTGATTAGGTCATCATTAACCTGATAGATCAGAGCGGACGGGAGAAGATCATCGGCGATGCGTTTTTGAAGCAGGTTCTGCTCTACAACAACCCAAACCTCACATACGTTTCTTTTGACTTCCATGAACATTGGTAAGAAAAACCGTCACGCCAAAAATAAACTTCATCTCTCTGCCGTTTCAACACTTCCTCTTTGTTCTGATTACTTCCTACTTTTCAGTCGTGGTATGAAGTTTGAGAACGTCCAGACACTGACTGATGCCATCTCTGATATCATCACTGACATGAAATGGGCCTGGTAGGTGTCATGACTCCAGCAGGAATATATTGTAACAGAAATAACTGAACCCACAGTCTGTTTGTTGGAACATTTCCTGTTACTGTTAAAGCTCCTGCTTTCATAGATCTTCTGAAAGTTTCTTCTTCTGTCAGGGTGGACCAAGCAGGAGTCATCTGCAAGCAGGAGGGCTTCTTCAGGGTCAACTGTGTGGACTGTCTGGACAGAACCAATGTGGTTCAAGCTGCTATTGCTCGGGTTGTGATGGAGCAACAAGTGAGATGAGACCTTTTTACTTGTTCGTGTTGATCTTGTGGAGTTCATAGTCATATGTGGTTCTATTGTTCCTGTGATCTTTTGGACAAATGTTTGTAGAAGTTTTCACTCTCTTAGACACACAGGCTTCTGCCATCTCAGACTGGTTTCATATCTTTGCTGTCGGCATCAGTGTTTCATGGTGGGAGATGCTACCAGCTAGCGATAACAGTATGGCATTACGTACAGTGAAGGCGTGACAATGCTGGAGACATGGAGACGCTATGGATGAAATAACCAAGTTATAGATTAACCTCAGATTAAATCACTGGATTCATTTAAAAAATCAAATTTAAAAACCAAAATACCTAAACTCCACCGATTCATCAACGGATTCAATGTTTGAGTTTAAAACAAGAATGAAGAACTTTGTAAAAAGAGTTGTATACAAACTGTGTGTAAAATGTGTTTCACATGTCTGTCTGCGGCTGTGACTCAGCAGATCTGTTCTCCTTCCTGCAGCTGAAGAAACTGGGTGTGATGCTTCCAGAGCAGCCCCTGCCTCTCAAATGCTACCGGATCTATCAGGTCATGTGGGCCAACAACGGCGACACCATCAGCAGACAGTATGCAGGAACGGCAGCACTCAAGGTAACAGAACAAGCTTTACTGACCATGGTTCTCAAAAAAAACGTGTTCATGTCACCAAATCTGCTGCTTCGTTGTTTCATACTTTGTTGGTTTTTCACGGTTTCTGTAATGTTTTGACTGCAAACACAGTAAAAAAAACAAGCAACAAAATTCCAATGGCTTTTTCTATTGTATTTAAATAAACAACAACAGAATTAAGGAAATTAATGGTTAACCTTAAAACTCTTGTCAATTCAAGATATTAAAAATCTGCACATGCCTTCACTTACCTGTTCTCCATCATTCAGCTAAAGAGGATTTGAAATGTCACTGAGATTATCCTGTGATGTTTGCAGCTCTGACCCATGACAGAGACGAGTTTTCTCATTATCGACTACAGTGCTGACAGCGTATAATTTAGGGATGCTGCTGCCATGGGTTTGTTGCAGTACTTTTTGTGTCCCAGTTTTACCAGGACCGAGTAATTTCTTGACTGAAACCCAAGTTTTAATGACGATACAATCGATGTGCAAAAACAGTACAACACCATCAGGAACAACGCGTTCTGAACTGCAACTGAATCGCTGGTAACAGAGGAATTTAGGCTGCAAGTTTGGTGTTCTTTTGGGCTTTTCGTCTGCAAGTTATTTTTATTTTAAATCAAGGTATCTGACTATAAAGATCAAGATCAAATCAACAAAAAAAGTAGTTGTTGTAATGGATGGCCGTTAGAGATGGTCGTCAGAAACCAAGAGCGTGAAAATCAAAGGGGCTGTTACCAGTGGGTGCTGTTGTCCAGCAGTCTCTGTTTGACATGTCATTTTCATTTGTCGGACTGTGTTCACTCATGGTGAATGACATTAAAGGATGATTGAACACATCCTGTCTCAGGGAGACTTCACCAGGACAGGGGAGAGGAAACTGGCTGGAGTGATGAAAGATGGTGTGAACTCCGCCAACCGTTACTACTTGAACCGTTTCAGAGACGCCTACAGACAAGCGGTTATCGGTACAATGAGACAACATTGCATGTTAACCATCATCCAAGCCTGCACTAAACATGGTTTGTGTCCCTGCAGATTTGATGATGGGCGTGCAGGTCACAGAGGACCTCTATTCCATCTTCAGTAAGGAGAAAGAGCATGAAGAAAAGGAGAAGGAGAGCCAGAGAGGAGCTCAGGAGCAGGTCGGCCTCCTGTTGCAGACCTACATGCAGTTGTTGCTGCCAGATGATGAGCAGTTTCACGGCGGTTGGGCCCTCATCAGTTGTGACATGAGGTGAGTGCTAAAAGAACTGCTTGAATGTGGTTCTGATCAGGTAAAGATGTGGCACTGATGCTGATTGTTGTTTTCTTTTAGCCTTATTGATGCAAACAGCAAAGACATGGACGTGTTGTTGCTCCTCTCTGACAAAGCTTATTACATCGCTTAGTAGGTTCTTTCATTTTTGTTAAAATGGCGTCTTCAGAGACGTTTTGGGTGTGCTGACTCATACTTTCCTTTGTTTGCAACCCAGCTATGATGAAGAGGCAGATAAAGTGGATCAGTACCAGCAGCTGAACTTGGAGGGCCTGGAAAAGATTGAGATTGGTAAGCAGTCACACACTTGCTGAGTCAGCCGTTGCTTCCTGAAAATGTGTCGACAAGTTTCTACACCGTGATGTCACTATGAGTCATTCAGGAAAGCAAATGCTGAAGGTTGGATGAGCTGCACGTTTGTTTGCAGGGCCAGAGCCAACGCTGTTTGGGAAGCCAAAGTACTGCTGCATGCGTTTGCACTACAGGAACGGAGACACAAGCGGATACTTCCACACTCTGAGAGCAGCAACACGCAACCCCGAGGATGATGGGAAAGGTGGTCTGGAGTCCCTCAAGGACAGATGAAATGCTCCTGCACAGCTGCTCACTCAGATGTTGTTCCTTCTTCCAGATACTCTGCAGTGCATCGCTGAGATGCTTCGTATAACCAAACAGTCTGTAGGCCTCGACTTGCTGGTGGTTGAGAAGCGATTAGAGAGGTAGGTTGACGCGGTTCCTCACATTCAACGATTGTTACAGCAGAACCTTTGTTCATGTGTTGGAGTGATCTGTGTTCCAGGCGGCAGAGCAAACCTCACGAGGACATAATGGGGATCCAGAACAAACCTGCTGACCAAGCTCAGGGCAGCTCGGGTCTGGCTCAGGGCAGAAGTTTCCTCCTCAACAAGTTCTCCTCTCTCAATCAGAAGGTGAAACAGACGAAGACAAACATTGGCCCCTTCAAGCCTCTGGGCAAACTTGGGAACTTCTCCAAGCCAGAGGTGACGGTGAATTTTTTGAAACCAAATATGCAAGTGAACCTGTGGAAGTCTGACAGTAGCCTGGAGACATCAGACGGCCCCATCACAGGGGCCATGAAAAACAAAGATGGCAAGGACTCCTCGGATTCAGACTCCTACAATTCCGACCCAGAGCATCCATGCTCAGGCTCCTTAGAAAAAGTGGACTATGTTCTGCCCAGCTGTGGTATTGTAGCATCAAACTCACGTCTGGGAAGTCGGTCCCAGTCCATCAGCAGTGCAGAAATTACTGTTCCCTCAGTTGTCCGGGTCACAGGCTGTGACGGAACAGAAGACGGCTCCTCTCAAGTCAGCAGTGACCGGTCGCCCGGAGCTGCTTCAGTGGCTGAAGAAGCCATTCTTATTGACTTTGGCACTCCAATTGAGGCCTACTGCCACCAGTTTGTCCAGGATGCACACACCAAACCCGTTGAGGTGTTTGGAGAACGTCCAGCAGCTGCTGTAGCTCCACTCCACCCGGTGATCCCCGTGCAAAATAAGACACCCGGAGACTCAGACAAGCATCTGGTCCCAGAGATGCAGAACCAGCGTGAGCCTCAGCCCCCGAGGCCTTCCCAGCTAAATGTTGAAACCTCTACCTCCACCTCCAACCTCCTCTCTGTCCAAAAACCTGGCTCTGCTGTCTCTGGAGGCTCACTAAGGAGCCTGTCTTCTCAGATGGAGGGCAGCCTCGGGTCCTCACCTGCTGACAGCAACGGCAGCCGGGTGGTGTCCCCTTTTGCCAAGATCAAGAGCTCCATGGTCCAGGTAGCCAGCTTCACCCAGGCTGGACTCACCCAAGGCATCAACTATGCTGTTGCAAAGGTACAGAAGAGCCCAGAGCCAGACACGGTGAATGAGGCCCAGGAGAACGAGTTGAAGGCAATGTTCACGCAGTGCCAGACCAGGATCATCCAGATCTAGAGCTTCTCAGGAGAAGGGGGTTGTAGTCAGACTTTTTACTTTTTCATGGTAGCAGAAGGCTTGCACATATCCTGGTCCAGCAGTGACCACGTGGACATACATTGTTTCCCTCACAGTTCCAGCACCAGGGCGGCAGTCTTACTTACCAAATATGGGTCAATGTTTGTGCCTCATTTAGAAGAATGCAACAAAATGACACCAAACTTTAAAAAAATCAAGTAGATCAACAGGTTAGGAAGACAGAAAAGTGGATTCACTCCAGACATTCCTTTACTGTTGAAGTTCCACGTGTTCCTGAAGTCCATGAGAAGTTTGAGACCAAGAAACTCCAATCAGCCGTCCCACACGCGTGTCGTTCATCATGGTAGAGCAGAAACACTAGACTGTGTTCCCATTGATGTAGAGCTCATCAGTGTTGTAACACAAATCCACTGTAATCCCAAAGGATGGCGGTGTGTTGATATTGTCCTTTGTACAGCTCTCCCACGGTAGCCAGGTAAAGTTCTGTGCGTAGTTCTCCTGTATCGTCAGTGATGTCGAGTAAACGTAGACGAGATGCGGCTCTAGAAGCAGCATCTGCTTTAGAAGAGGTTGTTCGTAGTCCAAATGTCCTGGATGGAGCTTGTTACATTGGTGGTTGGGTGCAGGCTTGCTTTGACATCTTTAAACCAGATTCATGTTTATTATTATTGTTATTTTGCGGTTTTGCATCCAGCTTCGGCGCCGGACGTTCATCCTGCATGTTATAAATATGCAGCCACGCCCACTCACAGATCAGAAACTCTGGCGCTTTATGCACTCCCCTGCAGAATCTTGTTTGCCTTAAGGAGGAGAAGTGTCGGTGGAGTTGTGTCTATCGGGTATGTCTACCTGTGTGAATCTGTTGCATTGGGTGAAGGGTCGGTTTAGGGTTAGTATCAGAGCTCTTAATGGTCTTTCGTTGGACAGGATGTTCCTCTGCTGAGTCCTGATTCATTCAGACTTATAGATTCATATTACCCTAAATAAGTGAGGTTTGGATTCAGAGTCGTGATTAACAGGACTTTGTCACAGGTGGATGTCGTGGATCAGGCATCCTGCTGAAGCAGAAATATCTCTGGACGAAGCTTTGTGGTTTTTCTTGTTTTGCTGTTGGCTGGCGCAGCAGCAGCTGCTGGCAGATGTATATTTATGCAGGTTTGAGTTCAGACTGTAGTGCTGGCTGCTGATGTACGTGGTGCTGCCAAAGCTTTCGGCCATCGCTGGAGTGCAGGTATTTAATACTGAGGGCTAGAGACGAAGCGCCGTTTCCCATATTCCACGGTGACAGTGTTATACGCAGGAGCCGGCAGTTTCTTTCTCTGGTGAGATTCATTTTCACACCGAGCACATTTGCATCCTCCTCCACTGTTCATTTGTTATGGTTGTCCTCCACTTCCTTCAGGATCTTCAGCCAGAATGTCACCATGAGATATTGCTGTTTGATTTGCACTGTTGAAGCACCTCCTCCTGTACGTCTCCTGTCATTTCCGCTGTATTGAGATTGTGTATATTAAAGGATCATATTTATTAACTCCTGTGTGCTGCTTGACCAAACACATCTGTTCAGAGGAAGGTTTTGACTTTTATTGTGAAATCCATTTACAGGAGGTTCATCAGCAGATGGGAGCTGAGCTCCACAGTATTTACAATTGAGAAATAACACGGCTAATTTGGTCCACGTGGTGCCGAACAGCTGATTAACAGAACAGGAAGTTGTTAAAGAACCTGATATTTACCTGTACAAACAGCTTGCCAACACTTCCATCAAAACACCTGAACTAAATGGCACATCAAAAACGGGTTTAGCACAGTGTACAGGAGATCAGGGCTCGTTGCCGTTCACTGTCTGGTGCTGCTCCATCCGACTCCTCCGCAGCATCTCCATGTGTTTGGCCCTCAGCCAACCGTCTCTGGACAGATGGTTCTGTCCCAGACTCAGACACAGCAGCCTGCAGCAGAATCTGGGTCAGACGGATCCAAAAACATCTAATGATCTAAAGGCATTCCAGCCCACCTCGCTGTGACCAGCATCCTGTGGAGATCCTCCGCAGAAACGCTCTGAGGATCATCCTTCCTCATCTCCACAAAGTCATCTTCAACATACTGAGGACACAGACGGATGGATGGATCACCTGTTGCCACCAAACCTCCAGACAGAGGGTGTCTTACCTTGGTCACTTGGTCAGAGATGCTGTAGTCCAGCAGACGGGCCACGCTCAGAAAGATTCTGAACCTGTTGAGCTGGGATGAGTTCTGTGGGAGCACCTGGATGCTGCTCAGGTACTCCTCCAGGTGAGCAGGAGCGACTTGGGACTCTAGGTGGATCTGACAGTCCGACTGAGAACACAGAAGAAAAGGATGTTTCAGTTGTTGCTATGTAGAAGCTGGTTTCTGGTGTTTTAGCGAGGAGCAAAGCCCGGTCCAGATGATTGAATGATCCGATCATCCAACAGCTGAGAGGAAACGTAAACACGGCAGAGAGCGTTTGTTTTCCAGTCAGCTGTGGGGGATGTCTACAGTGCCGCTGCCGGGCCGACGCCTCTCCCTGGATTGTTCCAGCTGCTGCCATAGCAACTGATTAGACCCGCCACCAGGAATAGAAGCAGCGCATTCCTCAGGCTGCTCACAACAACGCTGACGCTGGAAACTCCTCCACCAACTGACACCGGTCTGTCCAGGAAGAAATCTAAACCTGCGAGGCCAGCAGTGATGGGGGCGGGGCTATAAGTCCTCACCGGCAGCAGCGATCGGCCCTCTGACGCGATCAGCACGTTAATATTGCAGGGGAATTCCATCTGATGGTAGTTAAAGTCATAATCAACCCTCTGCCAGGAGATCACGTTCCCCAGTGCCGTCACGTTATGCACACCTGCAGAAAAAGACAGGAGGTCCAGAGGATCCAGCCGCGTTCCTGCTTAATGCCCCCTACCACCACCACGGGGGTTTCTATCAGCCTCACCAGTGGCGTCCAGCTGACCCGGCTCCAGCTTGGTCTCATCCAGGAAGAGGGAGGTGTTCTGAGCCAGCTGCAGGGATCCGCTCACCAAACGGTTTGCAGTGTAATCCTTTCTGGGTCTGAGCCGGGTCTGGTTCATGTTCTGGAGGCTCATGGCCAGGTACCAGGACTGAAACGGTTCAGAACCATGCAGAACACATTACACGATCACACAACAGAACACACTTCCACTTGGATCTCAAACTCACACAGGGAACGAGCTGCTGAAGGATCTGGTAGAGGCGCTCTGTGTACGAGGCGGCGGGACAGCCACTTAGGTTCAGCGTGAACTTCCCCAGAGGAAGAACGTCCCGTCTGGAGTATCTGCACACACAAACAGAACCACACACACAGAGAAACAGTCAGCTTTGGAATGAGGCCGCAAAGAGACATGAAAACTTGATTATTTTGCTGGAGTCCAATTTAAAGTAATTCATTGAGTGCATTTAGTTACTTTAGTACTCAGTTTCAACACTAGGGGGAGCTGCTGTCAAAGAAAGGTGGTTTCTTTATAAAACAACATTTTTATCAGAAACTCCAGGAATCAGGAGCGACAGCAAATGAGGGATTTGTTTTCCTCCATCACTGTGGTCTGAATCGCCCTCAGCGTTCTCTTAAACATACACAGAGGAGATGAGGTGCAGGAGGAGGAACTCAGCGGCCAGGCCATCCCCCAGGAGGACGTGGGTGAAGTACGCCAGGAGCTCCGCCCGCACGGAAGGCATCTCAGCCAGCGTGGATGACAAAACTGAGGAGACAGGAGAAGATCACAGGAGCGCTGACCTGCAGGGTCAACGCTTGCTTCTCCTTCATGAAGTTTTAACTGACATACACCAGAGGACACGTTTGAAACCAGATTCTGTCCAAGATGATAAAAACATGCAGAAAACGGCAAAAATCATGTTTCAGTCTGTCCGAGTTTTAGGCGTCCACACACCCAATATGCTGGAGGGCAGACTGCTGAGAGCAAAACCCTCAAACTTCCTTTGTTGTGACGTCAGTGGTTTTAGTGTGATGCTAATGAGTTCCTGCATAAGCTGCAGAATTCACCGGTTTTCCTGTTTCTGCGTCTTTTTTTTTTTCTTTTTCTACACAAACTGGTTACGCCTCCGTGTCCTTACAGGCGCTGTTGTCTTCTGAGGTTGCGTGCGGCAGCAGCGGATTGTTATGTTGCAGAGGTTTGACGTGAAGCACGTGAAGGCGAGGAACGAGCGAGGCCGGCGGGCTGTGCACGCGCTGCTCCTCTGCTGTCTCCATGCCCTCTGTGGGGTCCAGGAAGGATGAGGAAGCATCTCTGCGAAGAAGAAAGACCGTGAGACGGGCGGCACGCAGACAGGAGGCGGGGCTATGAAATGAGGGGCTCACTTCTCCTCAGCCAGGGCGCTGAGAGCCGGACTGACAGACAGGATCCCGAAAACCTCGAGAGTGTCGTTTAGCTTGAAGCTCTCCCAGTCTTCATACACCTGCCAACCACACCAGCCTGGAGATCAAGAAGTTTCAACTGAAACCACAGATACGCTTCATCCATTTCCAACCTTCACCAGGCAGGCGGGGCCCCGCTCTCCTGGGAGGGGGAAGTTGAGGTCGAGGTGGGATGCGGACGCTGCCTGGGTGGGAGGAGCTTCCGTCTCTTGGCGCTTACAGTCGTCGTTGCTCTGCAGCTCTGTTGGACCCTGAAGACCTGCAGCGTGGTCGGCAGAAACATTTGGAGAACATCTGAGCTGAGAGGAACCGTGATGTTTGGCGTCCTGCAGTGAAGACGGAGAAGACGAACACCTGCGTGTGGTTGCTTCTGCGGCTGCGTGTCCATGTCGTCGTCCTCCTCGTAGCTTCGTTTCTGCCTGCTCGGCACGTAGGAGGTGGACGCCACCACGCGGGCCTGGCTGCTGCCTGCATATCCGTGCTATCAGATTAAGGAACACTACAGAAGCTGTTACCACAGGTCATCAGAGAACGAGAACATCAGACATTCAGTCCTCCAGCAGCTGTTTCGGTGGATATGTCCTTCACCCAGAGGTTCTCTCCAGGAATAGGCACACAGTAGAAGGTTTGTCTCTCTGCAGTCACGTTGTTCTTGGAGTTAAAGTCCACCTACGATTAAAAACAACAGCTAAGCAGAAGCTGCTTCACCACATCTACAGACAGCAGATGGATGCAGACTCACCCCACATTCTGTCACATCCCTGTACTTCCCACAGCGCAGAATCTGGGGGGTAAGGACAAATGGATGAGTGTGTGTATGTGGGATGTCAGCTGATGATGGCAGATGCTAAAGAACAGACATGGGAGGATGAAGAAACGCTCACTTTAGCATTTGTGGCTCCATCTGTAGTCTCATACGCTCCCATGTAGAACTCCGGATCAAACATGTCTTGGATGAAGCAGCGAAACTTCACCAAACTGTTGGGCTTCAGGTAATGCAGAGGAACGTCGTTCAGAGACGGAACCTGCATCCAGGAAGAGAACGTCAGCCACAGAAGAAGCGTGGAGGTATCTCCCGCAGGAATCTGCTCACCAAACTCTGGGCGCTCTTCTCTTTCAGCTGCTCTTTAAAAAACTCCACCACCTCCGTCTCCCACCCGGGGGAGGGACCGTTCTGCGCAGCCGCTGCAGCATCAGAGGAAGACGTCATTTCCGGCAGCACCAAGGATGCAGCTGCAGGTTTAAACTCCTGTTTGCATTTGTCTTACTAACATGTTTAAATGTGTCATTTTATTTGGATCGTTTCAAAATTCCTGAATTTCACAACGTGGTTAAAAAAACAAACACGTTAGCAAAAAATAAATAAATAAATAAAGCAAACGTTTAAGTAACTGTTGCTTTTTCTTCCATAATAAAGCAATTCCTCGTTATATACGAGTTTGGACACGAGGGAGGAAACTGCTAACAAGAACAAGTATGTCATTACAACAACGTTTTAAATCAAGCAAACAACCCCAAACTTGAATTAGTGTTTCCATGCGCGCGGGGCTGTCGTCTTTGCCCACTGGAAGATGAACTGTTGTCAATAAAGTTTTTAAAGTCCAGCTGACGAGTCCAACAGCGAGCCGCAGCATCAGCAACCACACGTGAGAAACCATAGACTCGGCTAGCTAGCTAGTCTGACGCGTGAAGTGTTTGTGGAGTGAAGATTCTCACCAAATTTCTCTTCAACCACACTCAGAGGCGCGTTAACCCAGTCTTGCGTGGAAGACATCGTTCACCGGCCACGAAACCCGCGGAATTAAAAGACAAACGTGCGAGGAAAACCTGCTCGACTTTACTTCTTCGCTGTTTTTTTTCCCTCACTCGGGATTGCAGAAGTGAGGCGCGAAATTTGCGTCATTGCTCACGCTGGAGGGAGGGAGAGGGGTTGATTTGATTTGAGTATCAGGGTCAACCGGAGCGCGGAGTCTTCAAGAACATGTTGCTTTCTTTCAGCCCGCTAAAAGCTCTGATTTGGAAACAGAAATCGTTGAAATATTAAGGAGAAATTTATTGGCTCTCATGAGGTTTTACTTTTTGCTGATAACACAGGAAAAAAGTTAAAACAATACAAAAGAGTTTGAATGATCATCCGGGCCTGCAGGTGGCAGCATTAAAAATATTGCGCCCATCCGGTCAAACCCAGCGTTTTTTTTTTAGCAGATGTATAAATCATATACTGAGATGTTTAACGGTACACAAGTGTCGCGTGAGTGTTGGAGATCGAGGAAATCCGTGACGTCAGAAGGCGTTTCTGTCGCCTTTACTGCCAGCCTGGTCCGGTTGTGGCTACGTGTAAATCCTGTTTAAAATGGCAGATAGAAAAAATAACAATGTTCCTAACAGCAGCGCGAATTTATTGTTTAGTGCCGCTCCAGACTTTAGCTTTAACCTGCCTTTCATGCCGGTGAGTCAGGCGTCAGGCCCGGCTGTGCTGTCAGGAGGTGAGCGGAAACACTGTCTGAATGTTAGTCAGGACGTTAGCTAGCTAGGCTAACCGGCTACCTTTGCTGCTTCAGCCTTTAAAACTGCAGATGGAGAGAAAGGATGAAACAGTGACGCGTTTATTAGGAATATTAGATATGCTTTTGTAAAAAGAAAAAAAAGTTAGCTGTTAACTGAAGTACTTATGTTTTCAGTGAAGAGTTGTAAATGGATGAACTTTGTTCACATCCTGTTTTTTCTAGATTTAAATCAATGTATGTTTTTTGGGGGGTCCCAAAATGCTGGAATCAGGTTTTTTAAATATTCTCAAAATTGATTTATTTTGCTTTCTTTTTTTTAAAAGTTCTGTGCACTAATGTTTGTTGTTCCATCAGAGAATTTTGATGCATGTTTGTGTTGATCAGATGATTCTACTGATGTTGGAGAAGAAGACAGTTTTCTTGGTCAGACCTCTGCCAACGGTCCGGCTGTCTCCTCCACGTTCAGCTACTTCTCCAACCCCGTAACGACCTCTGACCCTTTTGCCGGTATCGGTCAGTCACCATGTCCACCAGCAGGACTTTCCTCAGCCTTAACGGCTGCTGGACCTGTTTCTTTTTCCAGCAGCATCGCCATGTCTCCCCCTCCACCATCCACAGCTTCACAAATGAATCCCCCTTCCTCAACGTTTGGAAGTTCTGTTTATCAGAGTCCGCTGGGGCGACAGACTCCTCCTCCTTCAACAATGACCCCACCTCCTTCTCAGATGCAGCCGCAGCATCATAATCCGTACCGCCACACGGCCTCCAGCAGCAGGGCCAGTCCTTACATTCCAGCTCCAGAGATCCTGCCTCCACCACACACACCTCAGCAAACTCCGTACTCTCTCAGCTCTCCACCTCAGATGTTCTCCTCGCCAGGATCCACATTCACCACGGTTGGTCCTGCTGAAGAGTGTCCTCATTCAGACCGATTCCAAACATTCAAAGCTTTAACTAAATGAGGCTTTACAATCTAAACACCTCAGTTTTCCTCTCCAGCCTCCTCCAACAAACATTGTAGGACCTCCACCTCCTGCCACCACAGCTGGAGCCGTAGTTCCTGCAGGTTCCATGTTGCAGTACAACTACAACGTGTACGAGCAGGTTCAGCCGCACTGGTTTTACTGCAAGAAGGTGGAGCTGAAGAGTGTGTGGCTTCCTTTCAGCATCTTCGATTCCCTTAGACTTGAGGAGACGTATAACTCAGGTACCAATCAGTCAAACCCCCTCCATCGCGGTGTTCCTTCTCTGCTTCTTCAGCCTGAGATGACCTCTCAGTGGTTTTTTTTAATCAGTTATCCCGTTTTCCCTCTGTCCAGTTCAGCCAGACCCGGAGAGCGTGATCGTACGAACAGACGGCGGGCGCTACGACGTTCAGCTCTACGACCGTCTGCGCAATGCTGTGTACTGGGAGGAGGAGCCTACAGAGGTCCGGCGTTGCAGCTGGTTTTACAAAGGCGACACGGACAGTCGCTTCATTCCGTACTCTGAAGACTTTAGCGACAAGCTGGAGGTCTGTAAAGACACAGTTTTAGAACTACAAAACTTGTTCTCATCAAGACTTTACATTTGTGATGTATTTCCGTTCATGAATTCTGGGTTTTGATCTTTAGAAGGAAAAAAAAAATCTTCTTTCTTTGTGTAAACTTCAGGCAGAATATAAGAGAGCAGTGTCTACAAACCAGTGGCACCGCAGACTGGAGTTCCCCTCGGGAGAAACTATTGTCATGCACAATCCAAAGGTGACCTCCTGGTTCTTCCTGCTTGGTGTCATCAGTTCTGGTGGATAGAACCTGTCCGTTTGTCTTCTCAGGTCATTGTCCAGTTCCAGCCCTCTTCCATGCCTGACCAGTGGGGAACGACTCAGGACGGGGAGGCCAGGCCCCGAGTGGTGAAGAGAGGAATCGATGATGACCACGATGAAGTTCCAGACGGTATTCTGCTTCCTCTAAATGAGTCATAACTCTGAACATAATCGTGGATTCCAAACGGTTGTTTAAGATGAGCTGAACAAACAAAAACCAATGTCAGATGTTTTAGTCATGCTCTGAAACGCAGATGTGGAGGTTAGATCTCATCATGAACCGTCTGAGGTTCCTTTCCCTTCACCTCTTTCCAGGTGAGCTCCCTAAGATCGATCATCTGGTTTTCATGGTTCATGGGATTGGCCCGGTGTGTGACCTGAGGTTCAGGAGCATGATTGAGTGTGGTGAGTGTCTCATGTTGGAACAACTCTGATGCATCATGCATCTGTCTGATAAAGCCTGCTGTGCTCTCAGTGGATGACTTCCGGAACGTGTCCCTGAAGCTGCTGCACAGCCACTTTAAGAAATCTCTGGATGAGCATGCCGTGAGCCGGGTGGAGTTCCTGCCTGTGCACTGGCACACAGCTCTGCATGGAGACGCCACAGGCGTGGACAGGTGAGGAGAGGATCTAATCCATTACCTTTTGAGGACTAAGTCATTCCTGAGTTTTTTTTTTAAACCTCAGTGGCGGACCCTAGTGGCTATCTGCACTACTGCACTTTTACTGGTAAAACCTAAACCAAAACAATCAGATTATAGTTTTTCATTAACTCATGCATTAAAGTCAAATACAAATACATAAATAAATAAAAATAATTATTTTCAAGATTTTTCTGGTACTTTAATATACCGTTAAGACACATGACATCGAAAAACCTAATAGTTTTGAACTGAAGCACTGAGATGGAAGAACTTTCAACCGTTTCCTTTGTTCCTCTTTTCACTTAGGTGTTTTTTTTTTTTTTTGTTCTTGTTTCTAGAGAAACTGAAACCGGTTTTTAAATGTTCGCCATTAAACCTGAAGATTTAACACATCAAAGCTTCTAGGATCCACAGACCTTCTGCCCACGTGTTATAGTAACATGAATGTCAGTTCTACAAGAACATACTTAGAACCTCTGTGTTGCTCCTCACTTGGTGTTCTGTCCTAAAAAAATGATTTTAATTCAGTGACTCATCAAATCTGAAAATGTCTGTCATTGCTCTTTTCTTTTCTTCTTTTCCAAAGACAAAAGAAGCAAAATTTATCGTCGTTGTCTTCCTGCTGCTCTCTTTAGGGGTAGCCACAGCGAATCAACTGCCTCCATCTAACCCTCTTCTCTACATCCACCATCCATCCTCCTCCTTTAGATCCATAAACCTCCTCCTTGGTCTTCCTCCAGACCTCAGGATCCTTTTACCAACATCATCAGTGTTCCTCCTCTCCTCGTCTCAGCTTGTTCAAACATCTCCATCCTGAGATTTATATGTGAGATTGACTGAGATGTTATGTTCTTAGTAAAGTCCAGCATCATCTGTCCTTCTGCGTTCCTGTCTTGAACACCGAACTTCTCCATCACTTCCTCTTCACTCACATTTACCTGGACACAAGCCAATGGACTGCCCCCACCACCACCATTTGTGGTTCCTGACATTGAAAAAGTTTCAAACCCGTTTGGACTTTTTTTTTTTAAACTATGTTTTCAAACTGTTTTGTGTTCAGGAGGATCAAGAGGATCACGTTGCCGAGCACCGGCCGTTTACGCCACTTCACCAACGAAACTTTGTTAGACGTGCTTTTCTACAACAGCCCCACCTACTGCCAGACCATCATGGACACGGTGGCTCTGGAGATGAACCGACTCTACGCCCTGTTTCTGAAGAGGAACCCGGACTACAGAGGGGGCGTTTCAGTGGCTGGACACAGTTTGGGTAAAAGCAGATCATGACCTTTAGGGTTGCTGGTTCTGGATTGTTCTGCATCTTCACGGTTGTTGTTTCTTTGTTTTTTAGGTTCTTTAATCCTCTTTGATCTGCTCTCCAATCAGAAAACAGTCTCTCCTGTTCTCATGGTTTCAGCCACGCTCACAGCGAACGGAGACGTCAAACAGGTCATTGTTATTCCTCTATGTCCTTCTCTTCATTCCAAAGAACAGAAAAAAAAAAAAAGTTTGGAACTCTTAGCATTCATATGTGGGGTGAACGATTTGCCAGTTTAGCGTGTAACCGCAACTCTGCTGGCTCCATCAGGTGACACCTCCTCCCGCTGCTCAGGGAAATACCGCTGCTGCAGCTGTGGAGGAGCAGGCCAAAGAAGAGGAAGAGGAGTTTGAAGATCTTACAGGTGTGTTGCAACACCTGGGCCTGTCTGAGTACAAGAGCACCTTTGATGAGGAGAAGATCGACATTGAATCCTTTGTAAGAATGAAAGTCATCATTCAATAAAGAAGAGAGGATGTTTCCAAAGACCTGAAAGAAGTTTGGTTTGGTTCCAGCTTATGTGCACGATTGATGACCTGAAGGAGATGGGAATTCCTCTGGGTCCCAGAAAGAAGATCAGCAAGTTTGTCAAAGAGAGAGTGAACAGACAGGTAACTTTTCCTCTGAGATCCAGGTGATTCCAAATGATTCCACGTGATTACATGTTTCTTCATCAGGCTTCTCGGAAGAAGACAGAAGAAGTTAAGGACAGTCAGGCTGCAGCCACACATGTGGCCACTGAAGCCCCCGCTGATCCCACTGTGAAGAAACTTCCGGCGGGCAACACCATCTCCTCTGTTCACGTCAACTACGATTACTTTGAAGTGGGGACAGGACAGGTAAGGTCTGCGGTAAAGGGAAGCTTTATTTTGAAGGGATCCAAATGTGAAGACTTCCTGCTTTCTGGCTCTGCAGGTGTCTGTGGTCTATCACACTCTGGACTTTGAGCCGGTAAACTTCTTTGCTTTGGGATCTCCGATCGGCATGTTTCTGACGGTCCGAGGATTCGAGAAGATCGACGAGTCGTACCAGCTGCCCACCTGCAGGGGCTTCTTCAACATCTACCACCCGGTGTGTGCCGCTTCCGTCCTACTGTAGGTCGGTGTGCACGTGTTCTGTAATGTTGGTGTGGACGGTCTCTTTTTAGCTGGACCCGGTGGCGTATCGGATCGAACCCATGATAGTACCAGACCTGGAGCTGAAGCCGGTTCTGATCCCTCATTATAAAGGAAGGAAGAGGCTTCATTTAGGTACGCCATAATGATTTCCTGTTCAAGTTTTTTATCCATTTAGTCAAAAATGTTCTTGAGTCCTGTCCCCTGGTGGTAGGAGTCTGTGGACTGGCAGAACCTGTTGGAGTTTAGCATCTGCCTCTGTTCCAGAGCTGAAGGAGAGCCTCTCCAGGATGGGCTCCGACCTGAAGCAGGGCTTCATCAGCTCCCTGAGGAGCGCCTGGCAGACGCTCAATGACTTTGCTCGGGCTCACACCTCGTCAGCCCTGCAAGCTGAGCTGGCCATCGTGGCCAATCAGATCGAAGAGGAGGAGAAACACGTGCAAGAGGGTCAGTCCTCCCCACTTTCTCTGATTCTTTCTGCTCCACGAGAGACCAGCATTTCTTATGTCCTCAGTTGCAGCAGAGAAGATTCCAGAAAGTCCCGAGCCTCCAAAGGAGGAGGATCCTCAGGTGAAGATCGGGATGTTGAATGGAGGAAATCGCATAGATTACGTCCTGCAGGAGAAACCCATCGAGAGCTTCAACGAGTATCTGTTTGCCCTCCAGAGTCACCTCTGCTACTGGTACGTACCGCTGGACCTCAGGAGGAGAAGCCCTCTGAGATGTGATCAGAAATCAGTGATTTCTATCTGGTACAGAAACATTTAAAACTACATTTAGTTTAATTATGGAAGTTTTTTAGAAACATGTTTTTGCTGAAACTAAATACAACTGAAGTTCAAAAATATACTTTCTCACATTAAAAAAATAGCATGAAGTCAGTTTTTATCTGTTCGTTAATGTGTATTAGGGCCACCACAAAAGAAAAAAGAAGATACAAGAAAGTCGTTTAAGGGGAAAAAAGGCCAAATTTAACGAGAATAAATGTGTAGAATTATGAGGAAAAGAGTCAATATTTTACTATAATAAAGTTAGAATTTCTTAAGTTATAGGGTGAGAATTATGAGGCAATATTAAAGGGTCTATACCATGCTTTTTAAAAACCTTTTAGAGTAAATTATATCCAAATAAATCATTATACATCATCTTTGGCACACTAAAGAGCAAATTATTTTTGAAATATGAATTATTTTGTGAACTTTTTTTGTACCTTTAAGTAAGACAACTCGATCTCTGAGGCAAAGCCTTTCGCTACTTGTGGGTGCCGCCCCTTTCATCACGTCAGCCTAGAGCCGTCCTCGACTGCCTGTCTGCATTTCATCCCGATGTTAGCTCAAAAAGTTGATTTAGCATGGTATAAGCTCTTTAAGAAAAAGAGAAACGCCAGAAAAGAACCAATATGGTGTTTCAGTGTGAGATGTAGAGTGTCGGCGGTTCCTTCAGCTTCGGTTTCAATTGTTTTATTGGGACATTCAGAAGAATTTGCTGTAAACTGGGCCCATTTAGAAGAAGGTTCTTGACCCACAAGGAGTGGATTTCTGGTGGGTTCCTTTTCTGGCATCGGCGGTGTAGTTAGTAAAAGTCCAGAAGCATTATGGCACATGGATTCCTATGATAAAACAAACCCTAATTGCATCCACATAATTGGCTGCATTGATGGATGTGAATCGAGGCTTACACCATCAACTTTAATTTTGAAAAAGCGAAGTTGTTAGCCTGGTAAAATTGCAACTTTTTTTCTCATACGTTTGACTTTATTCTTGGATATTATTTTTTGTTTGCTCCAGTACTCCATCAAAAATGGGATGATTTTCTAAATAGAAATGTATTTGATTTAAAGGCAGCTTTGTGGGATTTATTGGCGTCTTTTATTAGTCAGAAAATAAAAAGTAAAATGTCTTGGATTAAAGAGCTGCAGTTTTATAAAAACAAACTACGTAGAGGTAGTTAATATGAATTAAATGATTCAATCTGGATCAGCTGATTAAAGTTCTGAGAATTTTAGTTTCCCGTACGTCTTTAATCAGTCCAGAGGTTTGGTTCTAACCCGTACGTTTCCTTTTCTGTAGGCAGTCGGAAGACACGGCTTTGCTCATCCTCAGGGAGATCTATAGGAACATGGGGATCCATCCTGAACATGCGCTGCACTGATCTTCTGAATCCGCTTCAGTTCTTTTGATTTCCTTTGCTGTAGTTTTAGATGAGCAGCAGTTTTATGCCATTTGTCTTAAATGAAGAACCCAGACAGCCTGTAAATCCACACCACAGATTTGATATAGCATTTTTATAGAATAAATGATAGAAGTTTAATGATATGTACGACCAGATGGCACCAATTACAGTTTTATTTGACAATAAATCATTACATTGCTCAAGTCCTTAGCGCTTTGTTTCACTGGGCGGAAGACGCGGTTCTCCTGAAGAACGAGGAGTTTGAGACAGTCTACTGAGAAACAGGAAATGACATCTGCTGACGGGTTCACTGCATGGAAGATGGAGCGGCTCGTGGAGGCAACAGAACACTTAACACAACATCTGAGCCTGAAGGCACATCTGAACTAAAGTCCAACACACGAGAAAAACCCAAAAGAACCCGTTGGAACGTATTTACAGACGGGAACATTCAGCGGACTCAAGGTTCAACACTGAGCTGATCTGCAGGCTCTAAAATTATCCTTCTGGATGTGTAAATAAAGATACAGAGAACATTTAAAAATACTAAAGGGTCCCTTTTCAGCCAAACTGTTCGTGAAACCTATAAATAATATAAGTACTACCTTCTGTACATAACTGCCAAACCCTGACATCCTCAGAATTGCACTTTACTTTGAAATAAAGGACAGCAGAGATCAGATCCTACCTGAACGTCCCTTCAGAGAAAGTGCAACGCCTCTTTGTTCTCAGAATAAATAAGACATGCGGTTGCTTTGACAGCTTCTAACAATCATGAGATAAAACAGCAAAAGGAGAAGCTGCAGAGACAAAGCAGGATGTCTGCATGCTGATCCATTTCTACAATACTGTGGTTCTGCTGAGTTTTTGAAGGTCAGCGGTTCTCGTAAGACTCGTGTTCGGTGGACTTTCACATTGCTTTGATGAAGGTCATACATTCATTCGTCTACAGCTTTGCTTCAAAGATGGAGGGATCCGTGTCTTTGCTGTAGTATCTGTATGGTGCAGAAGCAAGGAGTCCTTGTCTCCTTAGTCTTCCGCTTTGCTTTGAGTCTTGAAGGCCTGTTTGCGGAGATGAGCTTCGATCTCCTCCCGGAAAACCAGCATTCCCAGGTGAGAGTGGGAGGCCTCGTTCATGGCTTTGGACTGGATGCACATGCGGTACTGCTCCGGTGTCAGCTCGTCTGCGCACCGCTTCTCGTGCCAGAGGTGAAACAGACCCGACACAGGGGTCCGAACCACGATCAGGTCGCTCCGCAGGTACTTCCTGTAGAGGTGGACATCTTCCACGCCCCAGCCTTTCACTTCCAGGTCAAAGCCACCTGGAAAATGTAAAGGATTTACAACAGGGATCTCGAACCTTTTTCAGGTTTAACGTCAGACAATCTTTTAAGGGACCGGCCTGTACGAGGCTGAAGTTGGCGTAGGTTTTTTTTTTTTTGTAACTTCCAGTTTTCCTTTAACTTTTTAAAGTATATAATTTTCTTCTGTAAAATATCTGCTGCTGCTTTAAACTTTCTTTATTCACTAGATTTCCTGTCGTAATCATTAAATTGTGATACATTTTTTCTTAACGCACACCTGTCTAAGTGTAAACTAAATAAGACGCCAACTTCAGCCATGTCCGGCTTTTAAGGAGTAATACCAAAAAAAAAAAAACTTAGCTAAAACTGTTATTTTCTAAACAATAACATGAATCCACCATTTGAAAAACGTTATTAGCAGCATGCTTGTAACATTAGACAGTCAGTTGCTGCATTATTATCATTATTATGGTGGGAACAACTGTCACAATAAATCCATATTTCAAGTCAACACAGTTTTTTTTATGTTAAATGCAGCATTCTTATATGTTGAATGCTTTTCTTCTGTTTCCTCACTGGCTCTTTTTTGCCTAAAGAAACTTTCTAAACATGTTTGTTTTTTGTTATTTACAGAATGTATGGAGGAAATAAAAAATCCTAACTTGATCACGCATATGAACAAATGCTTACCGATGTTTAAAAAATCTGAGCGATACTGACAGGTCATCCCAAACCCAAAGTCTCTCCAGAACCCGGCATCTTTCTTATGGATCTGAAAACAACAGGAAGAATTGAGCACTCCATCTTTACAAAATAAAATGGATCCGACTCAACCATCACGCCTCTCACCAGCTGCTGGTCAACAGACGGAGCCAGCTCCAGATTTCCATAAACGATAGCCGGGTTGTACAGACTGAACACTACAGGGTAGAAGACCTTCTTGTCTGGAAAGAAAGAAGAGAGTTAATCTGCCGGAGCTCAACACCGGCGCAAAGAACAGTCAAACCTACTGGGAGCCGTGTGGAGGCGGCAGCTGTTGATGAACTCCAGCGTGAAATGAATGTCCACGTCGCAGAAGAACATCAAGACGTCGCCTCCCTTCCAAGCATGAGCTCCGACATCCAGACCTCGGCCTCTGGAGAACTCTTCTTCCACTGGTATCAGCGTGTAATTGGAGAAACTTTCCTCTCTGTGCGAGAACGCAAACATTGCAACCAACCCGAGGAGCTTAAACACAGGAAAAACGCTTTGCAGATGGAAAAGAAACCAACCTGGACATTTTCTCCAAAGATGATGTGACCTCCTGGAGGCCTTCCTGCCCAAAATAAACCACGGTGAGATGTACCCGCCGGTCCTGCTGTACACACACCTCCCTGAAAGAGAAGCTGCGCCTCATCAGTACCATCCTCAAACTCCTGGGTCTGGATGCAGGCCAGACCTCCTCACCTGAAGTTTTGTAGAAACTGAGAAAATGTGTCGACTCTGCCTGCCAGCGGCACAATGATGTTGATGATGATTCCTGATGTCTCCACAGACGTGCTCCTGACCTTCATGATTGGACCAAACGGCCTGAAGAGGGTGACATGTCGAAAGCTGCTGGAGTCCTCTTTGGCAAAGAAGAGTTCATAAAGCGTCCCTTTGTCTCGTTCTGTTCTGTAGAGTCCTGCCAGAGCAAACAAGCCAATCACAAACAAGCCAGAGGAGAAGCCCTGCCCCCGTCTGACGGCTTTACCTTCAATAAACTGAGCGTCTGTGTAGGTCTGCCTCTGCATGGGGGTATCGTCTTCCACCCCATCCTCTTCATCAGGATTGTTGATGATGTCCAGCGCGGCCTCAATGACCTCCACCAGCTCGTCCCGGCGATCTTTGCGGACCGGCTTCTCCTCTGGGTGCCGTGTCAGCCCCATCTCCAACTGGTACACCTTAGATGAGCTGAAGCTCTCAAAGGGCACCAGAGCGTATTCGCTCGGCAGGCGTGCCCCCATGTTGACCTCCGCTTTGTCAATCTGGGAATGCAGGTACTCCAACAAGTCTCCCGGCTCCTGGTCCTTGTTCTCTCCGAGTCCCTGAACCTCTGGGGTGTCCTTCTTGTCCTGCAGAAGTTTTAATTTCTCACTCATCTCCTGAAGCTCCTGCTTCAGCTGAGCGATCTGCCGCTTAAGGCTGGAGGCCCGGTTTAGGTGCCGCTCCTCCTGCTCTTGCAGCAGAGCCTGGTAGTAATCCTTCCCAAAGTTCCCTCCATCTGGGCCGGGCTGAACCAGGCTCACGTCTGCAGGCGGTGTGCACTCCAGCATGTATGCAAACAGCAGCAGCACCAACAACAGGAAAAGGCCCAACAAGAGCCAGCGGACCCGGCCCTGAAACGGCAACCCGCGCCGGGGCATGACGTCCTCATCAGACTAGAGCGGCCAGGACTTCATCCCTGTCTCCTCTGCTCACATCATTCAGAACATGGCTCCAAGCATCACAGGAGTGACATCAAAATGCATCAAGATCATCTTCAGCTGAAGATCATCTGTCCTTCCATGGTGTATTCCTGTATGAATCCAGGTTCCAGTTCACAAACAACAAATCAGACAAAGGAAGCAGGTTTGAATTCAATCATCTGATTGAAAGATGACTAAGAATAAAGCAGAAGAACTAAACTGATTCAAGAAACAACCGGATTTTAACACAACAAAAAAAGTTCAAATTCCACCTATATTTTTATTATTACATTGATAAAATAAAAGACAGAAGTGATCAGCTCCACCTGGAGAGCTAGCGCCGCGGCTCACGAGCAGCAGCTTCGAGATGATCATGCTAACTTCCGGTTTACCTGTCTCCCTTACAAAATAAGAGATGATCATTTTTGTTTTGCTCCTAAAATAAGAAAACTTGTACTTACGGCTAAAAAAATTTGATTAAGGTGCATAAAATAGAAAACAAGACGTGTGAAAACAGAAGTAAAGTGCAAAGAATAAAAAAAATGTACAAATACACATGAAACAAATTTACTGTTTTAATGAGCGTGAACACATAAAAACAAAACAAAGGCTGATCTTCACGGTGGAGCTGTCAGGCTGATTGTACAGTTTAACAGCTTTGGGAATAAAAAATATATATAAAAAACTAATCTAAATGTGTCATTGTGAATATGGACTAATTAAAAAAATGAATTTAGTAAAAGTATGAAATCTCTTCAAATGAATCAGCACATCGAGGGACAAACTATTTGACCAACAAAACAGAGGAGTCCTCTTTTGAATAAAACGTTTGTTTAAAGATTTCTTACTTCCACCTTTAGACTCGTTTTTGTGTTTAAAGGTCTCACAGCGTCAGTTCTGAGTTCAGAAACTATTACTGTCCTCTCTCAGAGCTACAGACAGGTAAATCAATGTCATGAAGGTTTGGTTATAATGAAAACCAGCAGGAGGAACAACTAAATGTCTTGTTAAAAGAAGAAGAAAAAAAATCACCTTTCATCTTACTTTTTTTTTCAGAAGCTGCAACAAATGATTTATAAGATATTAAAACATTCAAACAAAAAAAGATAAAAAATAAAACAGAAGTCATGATTGCAACGCGTCTGTTTTTATGCAGTACTAAAGTCAAACTGTTAGTTGGAGGAGTTTACGCAATACAGCTGTATCTTTAATAGTTTAACTTCTTAGTCTTCTTCTTAGTCACTAATTTAACTTGAAGTTTGTTTTTCATAAATAATTATATTTTTTGTCAAATTAAAATAACTATATCTGATGTATATACAAGGATAGTCCACTAAACACAAATTCATGTAGGTTTTTTTTTAATTATTATTAAAAATCAGAAATAAATCATGAAACTAAGATGGCAACCAGACCATTGGGTTGCCAGGAAGTGTGAAATTATTTTGAAAAGCTGCTACCGGAAATAAAGAACAATCTAAAGCTACCTTGGCTACCGTTGGATATTTGCTAGGTGCTTAGGATATGTACATAAAAAAAAAAGCCTTTTAAATTACTAGAGTGAATTAAAAAATAGATGACTCACTTGATTGTCGTTTGGTTCATTCCTTCCTCGCCTTAAACCGCCTGTTTGCGGTGGAAGCAGCAGCTGTCGGTCCGGCTACGAAATGCCACGGAGCACAGAAAAGGAGCTGGTCGGAGTCAATTTCCGGTCCCGAACTGTCCAATAGGTGCTTTGCTAACGGCTTACGTCATCAGACATGCTGAGGCTCATAACAAAAACATTTTTTAAACATTATTTGTGACTGTGACTATTGCTCTTCTATTTCGTTATTTTTCTCCTTATTTTCTTTCTTCCGTACATTTTTCGATCGTCCATATCTTCTGCATACTTCATGCGATTTTTGGCCTTTCAAGTATCAAAATGTTCTGCTTATGATGGACATAGTTGCTGTGTTCTGCAATTTGTTCTGCAACTTACGGTATTTCTGCAATTCTTCAAAATTGCTGCAATTTTTGCCATATAAATGAACGATGAAGGCTCTTCTGCAACTCCAAATTTTCTGCAATCCTAACTTTTGCATACTTTATGCTATCTTTAAAAAATCAAATATGTATTTGTTCAGCTATTTGTGGACTTGTGTTTTCTGTTTTCTTCTGTTTTTACACAATTCTGGAAATATGTATAGATTTCTAATTGTTTAAGTTGTTTGAATTTCAAATTTAATGCTTCAGCGTTACTGTTTTTGAAATGGAACTCCTACAGTTTTTCAGCTAGAGACACCAATCCAAATTTAAGATGTAGTGATTAGAACCGTAACTTTCATTTTCAGCTCATCAGAAGATCAACTTTTTTCTGACATTTCTGATTGAATTCACTAAAAGACTTTAAACTTGACACAAATAACATTTTTATCTATGGGTTCCTCTCCTCTTGTGCTTTGCAAAACTGAAAGAATTATTCTGATCAGATGTATGGTTGACCAATGGTGGTCATTTGTTTGAAGCTACCTAGTCACTCTGCCCAAAGTTCAGTTCTCACTCCTCCACTCCTCCCCTCACACACATGGGGACACAGAATGAAGCTTTTTTTTTTAATAGGATTTTTATAAGTATCCAAGAGTTTTCTGTTCCTAAAGTGGGATATTCACATAGATCTTTCTATAGTAGAACATATCTTTATTTATTTTTAGGATTCAAACAATTTTTTTGCAAGTGCACACATTTCTGCCATTCATGGACAATATTGCTCTCTTCTGCAATGCTTTTGTGCAACATACAGATTTCTGCCACTTATGGCCCTTTTTGCAATTGAACTATTGTGTTGGCATTAGAGTGGTAAGATTCTTCTCCAGGTTAAGACCTATAGCTCCAAAAACGTCTGTAAACTTTATGCAATAAGCTTCAACATATGATTCAACCTTTTCTATTCAGTAAAGTTCTGCGTCTGCTAAAAATTATGTAATTAGAAAAAAAAAAAAAAAAAAAAAAAAAAGCAACCAGCATCTTCATAAGTTGTTAGAGCTAAATTTCTGCCATTTATGGACAATATTGCTGGGTTCTGCAATGTTTTCTGGAATTTACGGTAAACTTCAGCTTCTTCTGCTAGAAGGTATGCAATTAAGCAATTGAAACCAACCACCTTCTGCAATTACGCAATCAAACATATTTCCGCATTAAAGCGAATTTTCTGATTATTATTATCCATTAAGTTTAAGGTACTGTCTATATTTTCTTAAAATTTTTTATTTTGTGTGAGCTTCACAAAGTAAAGCAATAAATATTTCTTTTATTAATTTCCACCCATCAGATGTAACTGGAAAACACAGAACCTCATGGGAACTGGTGGCCTCCAGTTCCTCACAGATATTTTTAGAAATGGTTGAATGTCTCTTTTTGTGACATGTTTTGTAATAATAATAGATTGTGTGAATGTTATTTGTTTATTTTTTCTTAAAATGTTGAAAAATTTCTTGGTACAATATGGAAGATAAAATGTCTGATGAAAAGAGCATGCATGCAAACGTTCAAATCCTAATAAAAATTTGAGTCAATGTTTCCATTTTCCTCTATGTCTCAACAACTGGCTTAAGGAAAAGGAAAATCTAATGTGTTGCTATTTCAACCACCAGAAATTATATTTGAAGGTGAATTTTCAGGACACATTTTTATATGTTTGTGGAGTTTAATAATATTTTTCAATAAATTTGAAAACTAATGTTACAATAATGGTTACAGGACAGACGAATGCTTTTTATTTGATTTAAAAATGTGACTTTATTTTCAGTCAACCAAGGTTAATAAACACAAAAGATTTGAATTTACTTTGAATTTTTGTTATATTTTACAAGCAAACTTTTACAATGACTTGATTTGATCTGAAAATTGCTGTTTATTTTTCAAAATATATTTTTAAAGTAATTTTCTGTCATGGTTTTGTCATATGAGATGAGAAATAAAGGACAAATATATTTTTCAACAAGTTGATGGTGCCACAGATATATTTTCATAAAGGACAACATTTAAATCTGAATGTTTATTAATAAGTGAAACATAATCAAAAAAACAAAACAGCAGTGACAATGATTGGCTTACATAAGCATGACAGTAATTGGAAATTTGGACAAAGGACCAGGTAACATCCAACTCAGTGTCTCACATCCTTTAAACAGAGCAGCTTCATTAGATTAAAGTTTTACTGTAAAAAAAACCACAACAACAAATGTACACATAAATAAGAGAGCAAAACTAAGAAAATAGTTCCTTGAACATGTTGGAGCTTCTTGTCTTTGGCAGCTTTGAAACATCTTGTAGGAGAAACATTTTTGACATTTCCAGGAACCTCAAAAGTTCAGAATCAGTTCAGACTCAGTCCCAGCTGTCTACAACCAGTGATAGTAAAGGTGTCCCCTTTCATTCCTGGACTGGAACTAGTGTTGGTGCTGCACTCTGACAGCTGGAGGTTATTGTAGAAGCATCACAGGCACTTAAAGGACAACGACACCCACAAAAAACTGGAACAATTTTCATGCAGGGAGACAGTTTGGCCAACATGACCTGTGAGGTAATAACTAACACAGTGAGGAGCTCCATAACACACTGGTCCGTTTGACCCTGGCGCATCTGCGGCTTTGTAAAGCTGAATACCCGTGCAGCAGAAATAAAAGGGAACCAACTTTACCATTGGATTGTTTTTCTGTACAGCCTTACAGAACTATATACATCTACCTGCTCAGTCATCTCTCTACAGGGTTGTCTTTAGCTATCAAGCATGTCCACAGCTTTAGGGGGTGAAGGCAAAGCCATCCAGTTTGCATAAACACTATCATTGGCATATCTTGTAAAGACTGGGTTAGTGGCATCATGTCTGTTGAGCGGTACCAGGCTCTTCTCAGGCCAGTTGGGGTATGACATGCCTAAAAATGAGAACACATCATTTTTCTGCACTCAGTGACAAGTAAACAGTGGGCAGGTAGTAAGGCTCTCAAATCAAACTCTGCAGTGCCTCTGGAACAAAATCGGCTTTTGTTTCAGTTTCTCATTGACGAGGCATCCTTCGGTAAAGGACCACCTTCTGTTAACTGTTGGAAATTGAAAACATGTGAAACTAATGTCATTTTTTTAAAAAAATAAGCGTCACTTGAGAGCTGCATTCAAAAGCCTTACTGTTTATATGTTCAGGATTGCGGAGTCAAAATAGATTAAATGCCGACACACATAAGAAACTCTGCACATGTAAGACAACCTGGACTCCCAACCACAATGAAAGACCGAGTCAGGGAGGACCTGTTTCCAATGTGACACTCCGCCTCCTCCATCAGAACAGCCAATGAGGAGCTGCGATCAGGAGCTGAAGGCTATTTACAACTTACATGAAATGAGGCGTGGCTAGGAGAAATAGATTATAAATAGGGAAAAAAGTATATTTATGTATATGGTTCATATTTACAATCTTGATGTTTTTTGGTCAGCATTCATGTACATTTGAAGCAGGTCCAAATAAACAAAAGAAGTCAAAACACAAACCCCTTTTTCACTGTGCCTCTCATTTACCATGAAATGGGAGATATGTCAGCATCAAACCACAAACGGCATGCCTAGATCACAGTCACACACACTGGACTACGGAAAGCCAATCACAGCTTGCCAAAAAGAGAGCTTGTGTTGTGTGTTCAGTTTCTAAAATCGAGTAAATGCATGGGAGATTCTACCATAGAGCTTGTTTTCAATCCATGTGGAGGGGAGGGTTCGAGGGAGAGGGGCGTTATTACAGTCCACTAGTGGGGTGTCCTCTTCAGAGAGAGCGTCGTCGTACAGCAGGGCGTCAGCGGGAGTGGACGCTGCCAGGTCCAGGTAATCCTGGGGAGAGTAGATGATGGACAGATTAGGGAGACAAGTGGAAGTTCTCCTGAACGAACAGGATCCTGCTGGACTTTCTGGTAAGATTCCCTGAAACAAAGAAGAGGATGCAGTGCCGTACTCCATGGTCCTGAATCTCCATATATTTTTTTCTCCTCTCTGTCATTAAACACATGTACTCCTCCAGGACTGATTCTGTTTACTGAACTGTCCAAGAAGAGTAAAAGTTCATCATGAGTCTGTGAACGTACAACCATGCCTGCAATACAGCATCAGACTGAAGGATTTAGATGTGAAAACAAAAAAAACCAAGAAACCTCATTTACATGACTAATGTGTTTTTAACAAGGACGCAATAAAACAAAACCAACTTTGAATACATGAAGTATTTTGATATTGTTGTGAAAGAACAAACCATTATTCTGTTTTTTATTTAGAAGAAACTTCATCCTGCAGAACAAACTTCCTGCTCATCACAAACTCCTGTTGACACATACCTGTGCGAACTGGAACCAGTTCCTGTTTTAATGAACTTTAAACATCTTTAAAAAAATGTTAATGTCTTATTCTGAAGAAAATGACTCATTCTATATTCTACATGCATCCATAGTCACTTATGGAAGGCTTTCAGAGGTGATGGCTGTTAATGTATAGGAACAATGCAGACGGAAAATAGTCAAATCACTGGCTTTAATCCACTTAGTAATGATCAACTAATGACATGCTTTTAATGGCTATCTACCCTGTTGTTTCGGCCAGATAAAGCAAAGGTTCAATCACAACAGGGTAACAAACAAATTAAAAGCTCAAAATGTTTGAATCATTAATTGTATTTAAGAACTGGACTAAGTGGACCCCCCCAGTATTTTAAGCAGGAAGTACCCTCTGGCTCCAAGAAGCCAAAATCCTATGGACTTCAATAGAGAAATAAACAGCTATTACTCAGTCATTCTATTAATCAGAATAGACGTTCTTGCCCTGATTCCTTTTTTTTTTTACATGTTTGCGCTAATCCTCGTTTTTAAATAATATTTTCTATAGTTCAAGTTGTTTAAGTTACAAACTAACCAATCAGATGCCTCAATAAATGTGGATGGAGCCTGCTGGCCACCACCAGTCAGTGACTGTCAGTCAAACATTAAAAACGTTTGACTGACAGATTTTGTATAGCCCTTTGAAAGAAATGGTAGGGGTGTGGCTTTCCAACAAGCTCACTCCTGATTGGTGAGAGTTACTCAGATCTATCACTGCTTATAGGCGATGCCTGGCTCCTACATGGCGGCATCAATATCATGTAAAAATGGTAACTGAATTGACTTCATTCGTTTGGGGCTGGAAGTAAACCATTGGAAGTATCTATGACGTCACACTTGCTCAGTCCAGTTCTCACATACAGTCAGTGGGTTGAACAGATCCCTCTCCAAACAGGCCCCCTGGGACAGAATGACAGATTTTCTGGTATGACAAGAACTAAAAACATATTTGTTCTTGGTCGTTTCAGATTTAAAGTCTGAAAGTAAGAATTTAAAAAAGTTATTGTTTATTTTTCTATGGGAGTGGATGCATCAGCAAACCAGAGGAATCTGTCTGTCCATCTGCAAATCTGAGCAAACATAGAAGAAAAGTAGAACAACTTTCAGCTTTCGTGTATTCATTTGTAGGTTTCTTCCATGGAAAAAGATTTTCACCCCCCCCCCCCCTTTATGTTTCCATAAAGGGATTATGTTCAGCTTTATGGGTTTCTGAAGCATACCCGACTCTTCACCATCATCTTTTCCAGTTCCTTGCTGATGTCTGAGAACGTTGGCCTCTTGTCTGATTCTTGTTTCCAGCATCGGAGCATCAGGCTGTACCTACAGGACAAAAAATAAAACTTTCAGTAAAAGCTGTAACTGTAGTCCTTTAAAATATTTTCTCTGTGCTGATGTCATTGAAGCAAATAGAAAGAGTGTCGCTCACATTTCCTCTGAGCAGTTCTCTGGCCTCTCCATTCTGTAACCAGTCTTCAGGAGGTTAAACAGCCGCTCAGGAGCGATACCAGGGTACGGATTGCCACCAAGCGTCACTATTTCCCACAGTAGCACACCAAAGGACCAGCTACGTAAAATTAAGGCAAAGAATGTTGGAAGAAACCTTTAAACATGAGAAGCTCATTGCAGATTTTTCTTAATTGACCCAATCACGTAAATGTGAGTTGAGAGGTTTTTACACTTCTGCTTCTGAGTCTCCACACAACTGCAGAGAGTTAAAAAAATAAAAAATAAAGGAGGAGGCACCCCAGCTAAAACTGAGAAGAACAGCAGACCGATAAGAAAAGAAAAGAAAAGATAGGATAAGATAACTCATCAGGCTGTTTGGAAGGACTAAACATCACATTCCATACTTTTTATGAAAATAGATTTCATACAGGGAGACACATGTAGTTCTTTTTTTTTAACGTGTATTTGTAAAACTGTACCACATCATTTTAAATGTGCTCTTGTTAATTTTTACAATGACTTTTTGAGGTTTTAAAACCAATTGTTTGCTATACTCAAAATATTATTTGAGGATAGCATGAGTTTAAAGTTGTGTTTTTGTTTGTTGAGGTGCAGGAACAAACTTTTGTGAGTAAATTTGTGAACCAAACGTGACTTCTCAAGTCAGCTTATTCTCCCCACACATTTAGAAAAGTATTTTTTTTTTATTTAGTGTTACCCTTTTTGTGTTAGTTATGAAGAAAAGGTTGACTGATAAGGTCAGGAGTGTAACGTCATACTCACACGTCACTTTGAGTCGTGTAAATGTGATCAAACAAGGACTCTATGGCCATCCACTTCACGGGAATGCGACCCTGGTCAGTGCACAGACCTGGTTAGAGATTTTACCATCACAGCGTCAATCCAAACACATCAATGAGTTTTCTTCACCTTGCTCCTCTTGACGTACGAGTCCTCTTCATAAACATCTCTGGACAGACCAAAGTCAGAGATCTTCATCTTCCGTCCTTCAGCCACCAGGACGTTTCGTGCTGCGAGGTCTCTGTGCACAAGCTGGAACAGAAGACTCTGAAATGTTAACTTCTTCCATCAAAGTATCTCCTTAAACCAAACCAGATCATCTCATGCTGTTAGCACTTTGTCAAGTCAAAATCAATGGAACAGAAACAAGATTTACTTTGTCTTGGACAAAAAGCTCTAAACTATGAACTCTGACCTAATGTCTCAGGACTTTCTTGTTGATTGGATTACCTTCATTTCTGCCAGATATTGCATCCCTCTGGAAATCTGCCATGCAAAGGAGATCAGGTCTCCCATGGTGAGGGCCCTGTCATCCGGGTTCTCCAGGTAGCTGGAGTTTCGGTTTGCATCTCTGCCCATGAAGCTTGGGCCAACTTTCCTGCTCTCACGCAAGAAATTACGAAGAGATCCATACTTGGCGTACTCGACGATGAGATACAATGGACCTTTTGAGAGAAAAAGCAGCACTCAGGAATGGTGGAGAACATCCTGGATGTTCCCAGACAGTCCATGGCAGAAGGTCTTACCGTCTTGGCTGCACGCGCCGTACATCTTAATGACATGTGGGTGGTTGACCTGCTTCAGCAGAGTGAATTCTGACAGAAGGTCACGCAGCTCGCTGTGGGAAGCGTTCTCTGTGGAGGAACATTGGTAATGATCCGTCTGCTCTGCTCCTCATACATCATCATCACATGCAGACTTTGTGGTTTACCTTTAAGCATTTTCACAGCCACAGTGGTGTAGCCAGCCTTCCCTTTCAGCCTAAAGGCTGTTGCCTTGACAACTTTCCCAAACTCTCCTTCTCCTAGAGTCTTGCCAAGCACCAGGTTTTTGCGGGGAAACTCCCACTTTGGATCCTCCTGTCGGGACATATTCTTGCCTTTCACTCAACAAATGATTCCATATGAAGCAGAGAAGAGAAAAAAATTCCTCGAAGAGCTTACAGGTATTTTGAAAGTGTCGGTCTCGATGGATTCCTGAGAGCCTCGGCGTACGTTGTTAGCAGGGAAACTGATGGGATAAGATTGAGGCGTGCGGCGGAAAGTCATCTCTGCAGACGCTATCGGGGGTTTGGGCGTGTTCTTGTGGTAGCGGTGGAGGAAGTACGACGACAGGAGGATGGACACAATGAAGGACAGGAGCAGAGCGGTGGCGATGATGGTCTTACACATGTCATCACATATCACGTCTGAAAGGAGAACGGGTTGTGAGATTATTCCGCTTCGTCTTTCACGTTTGATGTCTTGGATTTTCAATCACTCACCCTCGACGTCGTCCTTCTCGCAGAAGCATTTGTCGGTGTAGCAGTAGCAGGTTCCATGGCCGGCCCGGATGCCGTTTCCGCTTAAGCCTCGCTCGTGGCCTCCGGTCACAGGTTGGGCTGCAGATGTAAGTCAAGTGTAAAGGAAAAGCAGAGTGGCCCTTCATACCAGAGACAATGTGTGTTATGATAGTGTGGCATACTGGTGCAGTCTTGGGGGCAAATAGACACATCTTTGCTCTCTACTGCATCACAGAAGCCATCTGGACAGGTCCGCAGATCCGGAGAACAGGTGGAATATTGGTCAGATATTCCTGGAATATAAACACAAGAAAGATAAGCAGCAAAAACGCTGCACAGGAGCTTTTCATGACTTCATTATTAAAAACATGCTGCCAGTGTTTGTGCCAGCCCAAACTGAAACACTATTTCCACTGATGAGATGGATCCACATGCAGCATGTAAGACTTTCCTTCATTTCATCACCACCGCAGAGAAAAGAACATTTTTCCAGGGTTTCATCACAAACAGCATTGATTTGTTGAAGAAGTGCTGCACCTTTTCCGGCGCCTTGCCTCCACAGGCATCTCCCCGCTGTTGCTCCGAGGCCTCGGAAAGACTCGCAGTCCCTGCGCTGTCTCTTTTCAGCGCAGGAAAGAAGCTGCTGGTTGTCCTGGCTTTCCTTTTCCACTGCACACAAGAAACAATGAAAGAAGAACTTTAAAACCACACAAACAGAGTGTTCGTGCTGACTAGAGAAGAACAGCCTGCCTTACATTCTCCTTCCAGCAGGACTTGTATCTGGGTGCTGGTCTCCAGCTCTTTAAATTCTTCCTGCGCCACAACAACGTAGTGCAGCTCCTGACACTCGGGCCTGTGCAGAGGCTCAGAGTCGTTCACATACAGCAGCCCCCACATCCCATCCGGGGCCTGCGTGATGCTGATGGCAGCGTAGCAGGACAGCGAGGATACAGACGTGTTCTTGTCCACAATCTCGAGCCAGTACGTGACTCTGAAGCCGCTGAATTCCAGGCAGTTTTCCACACAGATCCTACCGACCTGAGGACAGACGCAGCAGGAACATCTCCATCAAGTTCTCACCCTTTTTTCTAACTGTAGGTCAAGCTGATATTATAAACTGAAACAAATGATGGTCCCTGCTGACAGGAACACCTGAGATGAATGAGGGGTTACCTGGAACAGTGCCGCCTGCTGTTCATTTAGAGCAATAATAGAAAATGAGCTGCAGGGATGAATGGGCTCACAGAATGACGAACAGCAATTGATGGAACTGATGCTGTTCACCACTCTCTGGGGCAGCATCAGCATCAGCAGCTGGTTTCCCGCTGAACCAATGTAGGATAGCATGCGGTAAACTCATCTGATGCACATCTGGTAAAAAGGTTCTTTATACTATTATTTTGACAAAGCTTGAAGACTCATTTCATCTTTAGGTGACTCAATGAGTCACTGTTGGAACATTTAAGTTCCTTGGTCTCTTTATCTCCTTCATAAAGAACAGCACTCATGAGAGGCCAGATATGAGATTAATTCCGGATTATTAAAACTTTTGAGGATTTGTTTGAGGAGTTGTTTAAATTTCTGACTGACTGAACCTATAAGATGACATTGAGACTTTAACAAGAATCGCCTGTTTCTGCTTTAGAACAGAAGAAATCAAGTCTAGAACAATATTTTAGCATCAAAATGTCAAAAACAAGCTCTTCAAAATTATTTTGATGTTATCAGCAAGTTCTTTGACAGGAATGTTCAAGACGCCCACAAATGTACTTTTTAAAAGTTTTCATCCAGTTAGAAATCAAAATCAGTCTGAAGGGTCATCTTGCTATTTGCAGCACTTGGATCAGTGTTTAAACAAAGCTGTCTTAATCCAAACCCACGGAACAAATAAAGCTAATAAATTACATTTTTAGCCACAAGGACAAATTCAAAGGTCTGACACTGGAAAAGATTTTGCTGGATTATTGGCGTTTAGTTGATCTGTGTAAACGGTTACAGCTGGAGTGGTATCTTCTTAGATTTAGCGTCTATGGATCCGCAGACGAGCAGAGAAAACACAGAAAAGATCTTGTTCTGAGTTAACTCCTGTCCGTCTGGCTTTTCAAAGAATCTCTGTGATTATCTTCAGACCTGTGCATAAACAGAAGCTTTGCGTGACACCATGAACTCCTGAGTCATGTTGGCGAAGTTGATTTGGACCGGTAAGATGGTGACATTGAAGTGCAGCAGAACTGTTCCCTCCAGACCCGGATAGGTAGTGTCATTGACAAGGTAGTCTATATAAATGCTCCAGTTCTCTTTCACATGCAGGTTTCTCTTCAGAACCAGATCTGAAATGACAAGAACAAGATTTTGTCGTTTTTTCTTAACCTTCTGTGCATAGAAAAAACACATCTTAATGATTTGCTTTTGTATTTACTCACGATATTCGTGGACGGACTCTCGAATGCCTGCAGGAGTGTTTTTTCTTTCACTGAAGGAGCTTTTTATGTCAAATGTTTCCTTAATCCAGGGGTCACTGCTCAGTAACGTCTCCACATAGCGATTGTGACTCTTGTCTTTAGGAAAGATGGTGGTTAAATCCCTATCGAACACCCGTAAGGAGCCAAAAGTTCCCCCCTGGAGAAAGAAAAGAACCCTGTCATGAAATGATTCAGCCAATCCTGCCACATCCCTTCCTGGCAGGACTCACCTTGGTACGGTTGAAGCTGATGATCACATCTGCTGTATCGGTTCCGTTCAGGTATGGAGCGTTGTCATCCTCATCGTCCACAAAAACATCCAGGGGAGTCTCCAGCTTAGTGATGAGGGTATCTGTCCGGACCGTGCAGACCATCACTAGTCTGTAGAGTTCGCTCTCCTCACGGTCCAGCGGGGCGGTCACCACCAGCTCCGTGGAGTTCTCGCTGACAGCAAACGGCGCTGGAGAATCTGCAACAGCTGTGTGTGACCATCTGCTCTCCTAAAAGGAGTTCACTGATCCACCGCATGATAACAGAATGATTCACAGCATTCCTACCTGACTCCACTCTGTAGGAGACGGTGAGGTTTGGACACACACCGAGCCTTGGGAGCCGGCTGAACTGCCGGAAAGCTCCAGGGAACCGGTTCTCCGTGATGTGGGGGTTGGAGGTGTGCGGGAAGCAAAGCTCCTTCAGGTCTGTCTGAGCACACGGAGGCATGGTGGCGTTGACAAAGTCCAGGGTGATGAGGGCTTTTCGTTTGGCTAGGCACTGGGAATCCTTGACGAAGCTGTTAGAAACCACAGCTTGGAGGGACAGCCGCTTCACCGGCCATGAAGTTTGATCTGATGGGACCCAGAACAGAAAACAGGTGACCTCAGACACAGATCATCTAAGATTTCTGGGTTCTTATAGGGGTCTGGAACTGAGACTGGACTCACATTGTGTGCTGAAGTCCGCCTGTTCCAGAGTTTTGTTCAAGTACAGCACTCCAGTGCTGACGTGCATGTGAAACCAGGAAGCGTAGTATGGTCGTCTGGCCCAGCACAGGAAGAAATGTGGCCGCTCGGCGGCGCTGTCCAGCATGGCGTGCACCTGAAGGACTGGCGTCCCCGCTAGCTGGCCCACATAAACTGTCTCAATGTATTCTTTCTGAGGGAAGTACAGCCCTGTCGCTCCTGCAGAGATGCAGCAAAAACACAAAGTTATCTGCTTTGTTAAAGCAGAAGAGGAAGGCGTGATATCCCCGTGATGTTTGTGCTTGTACATCACAGGGATGAATAACAGCTGATATCAGTCATCTCACTCTGGATGTTGAGCTGTGGCAACAACATCCGCCGCTGAAACAGATCCACACACTGGAGGAGGCAGATGTGTTTTATTTGTGTGTGTTTGTCTAGTTGGCAGATATTGAAAGGATAGTTCAAATGACACTTAATGCGCATGTTTTAATAAATTTCCTGGTGTGGTCAATAACGCAGTTTCCCAGTCTCCTTGAAGTCACCTTAAGATGTTTAATTGAAAAACAGGATGCTGTGGAGAGGTGAGTCATTTGTGGTGTGAGTGCGTGCACGGCAGCGATCCATAAAACACTGGAACGCTGCATGTTTTACAGGAAAATGGATATGTGTTCCTCCTGTAATTATATCCTTGTTATGCTCCTCTTCTGCGACGGTAGGCGACCATTTAGGGAACGCACTAATGTCATTAGCAGACAGCAAAACTAGATTTTCTCCGTCTGTTGGTGGAGTTGAGGCTTGGCTCTTGTTACAGGCATTGATTTAATTTTGCTTGGCTTGGATGACAGGAGGCCGAGCCGATGGATAAAATGTGGGCGTCCTTCCTGAAGGATGGAGATGTACTCAGTGGAGATGCAGACCTTTTTATTAAAAGTGTTCCTGGGAAAAAAAAAGCAAACAAACCCGCTGCAGAAATCAGTTTAGATCATCTACGAGGATTCATTTTCCAAAATACAAACTAAATCAGGTGATGTTTGGATGAAACACCACAACATTTTTTAGATGTTAAAGTTTTTTAATTTACATGTGATGGAATAACAACATAATAACTCTCAATTGTGTGAAATGAGAAGAAAAAAATCTAATTTAGTCGTGGTAGAAAACGATTTTCCCTCAAATTAGTTTCATAAATAACTGAAAGGGAAGGAAGGAAGTTGTAAACTGATGGTTGTAAACCACCAGCCTGTTAATGGCCTGTTTTTTTTTTCAGCCTAATTTACATGAACACAGTCTGGGAGCTTTTCAATATCCACTAGAGGGAGCTATTCTCACACTGACACGTGCTGACACAGCCCAAATTTCCTAATTAAACCAAACAATAAATGAAAAAGCTCCCAACCTTCAATCCTGACCGTCAGAGACAATAGAGTCACTCTCATACTTTAATAATATGCTCATGTCAGGAGTTTTAAAAGCTTCCAGTTTACTTTCAGTTGGATAAATAAAACTCAAAGTCATGAATCAGCAGCAGCAGATGACAGCAGGTCCACAGACAAACCCAGAGGGTGTTAACTCAGAACTCATTTGAGAAGAAGGTTCTGGCTTCACGCCACAGTCGCTGGACCTCCTGCAACAAGAATTCTTTATATCATTCAAAATTCAATTTCTCTGCTGGACACAAGCCAACAGAAAGAAAGCAGTTTCTATCAAAACTAATTAATTGGATGGGGGTGGGTGCCCCCCCCCTCCTCAAAGCCATGATGAAGATTTTTCTCATTCCTGCCCCGGACAGATGCAACACAGAGACACAAACAGACAGAAATCCACCAAACATGTGACTGATCCTTCAAAGATGGGGGGGGGGGCAGGTTTATTTATGATTGTCCAGGGGGCGGATCTTTGAAGGAAGAGCTCAGATAACGCAGCCTCTCTTCAGTCAAAGTGTGTAAACATCATACATGTGTTTTACAGCCTTCATTCGCCATTAAACTGAAGCTTAGCGTCTAAACGTGGCGTCATCTGCAAAGATTGATGATGTTACAAACAAAGATGCTGTTTGTTTCGGCCGCTGTTTCCAGGAGGTATCAGGTACAGCCGGGTGAAGAGAGGCTCCAACCACATCCCCTCTCTTCATAGCAGTTTTTACCTGTGCGTCGCTGCATTTGAAATCTTCCAGAACAAAGATCACCACATGACCACGTCTCAGTCAGTTGACTTTCAGAGTGTCTGGGACCGGTCATAGCTGATAGGGCGGAACGCCCTCGGCATCGTCCCAGACAAAGACAGGAACTCAATTACCTCAAGCGTGCTTCAGATGAAAGATTTACCAGCTATGAGCTCATGCACCGGAATAATCCACAGACTGACTGATGCGCCTACACGCAAGCCTCCGTGAAAAAACAGAACATGGTCATTTTGATGCGGCACATTGAAACAAGTCTCACAGAAATCTTGTTGGTGGAGCAGAGTCCAGCCACATGCTTCTCCTCCCTCAAGGTCAGCATGTGCCCTTTCTGTTCCTGCTAATAACCTCATTGGAGAGGCTCTGTATCTGGCAGCAGGCTAATCAATAACCGTACTAATCAACAGTGATGCTGATTGTTTTGCACTGATGAGACACGGGTTAACGCTGATGGCTGCATGCATGCAACGGTCTCGTCCGGTCCACTTTTTGAAGCTTCTGCTGCTAGGGAGGCTAAGCAATTCTTCTGTGTATTTCTGTGTGTTTCACAGCCGGTTCCACAGTTTATCTCCACTTTCAAATCATTTCTGATCTATTACCAAACAACTGCAGGCAGTGATATTAAGGAGTAGATGTTTCGTGGAGACAAGAACACAGCAAACCTCCTCCAGTTCCAAAGCTCTAGCAGTTATGAGAATGATTTTCTTCACAGATTCAATTAACTAAAAAGCTGCACATTTGACTGTAAATCCACCTTAAAAGCTGTTATTGATCAGAATGTTTGGAAATCTCGGTTTCTTGTGTTATTATGTATTGTTGCTTCATCCTATTGCTCAGGATTCAGAACCTGGATTTAATAAAATCAAGCCTGCAACGATTTTAATCTCCAAACATGGAGGTCTAATAACAGGACGGCCATTTCCTGTCATGATGACACACTCATCCAACTTTTCATCAGCATAATAAGATATACAATCCTGGTTTGGAGGAGGCAGTCGGGCTCCAGGTAGATTACTCAGTTTACAGCAATGCAAACCATAACATAATGATCAATTACCCTGTCATGTAATCCAATTAGCTCTGAGAGAACACAAGAGCTGAGACGCAACGATCCATGTTCGTTGCTCATCGAGAGACGTTTCCCAGAGGACACAAATTTAGGATTCCTCTGGGGGAGTGAACGCCACATGAAACGTTTGAAGGTGTGGTCCATCCTGAAGATCCAAACGGAAGCTACAGTCGCAAGATTACCTCTTAAAAATCTGCATGAAGCATTCAGAACCGCATGGACAGAAGCTAGATCTTTCTGAGCAAAGGTTCACAATCAACACGTGCTTGATGTTCTGATGCTTTAATGTGCGGAAGAACCTTCAAAAGCAGCTGTCTTTGCAGGCAGCTGGACAGCATCTCTGACGCTTCACAGATGCATGTGATCGCTGCAGAAGTCACAGCAGCCACTGAGCCATTAGAGGTGATAAAAGGAAAATGTTGACGTATTTACGACGGGGAGGTGATTGGGATTCATTTTCATGTTCAGTTTCATGAAGCAGTCCTAAGAGGTCAGACATCAACACAGCTGCCATGGAGCCAGCCAACTCATGCAGCTCCATGCAGCCAAGTTGCTGTCATTGGCTGAAATCAGTCTTCTGGAAGGTGCATGTTCTAAGTGTTGCACAGGTCAACAGCAGGTATGTTACAGACCTTTGAGTGCTCATTTAACTCTGATGGATTGTTGGAGAAACAAACACTGAAGCAGAAGGCATGCAGCCAGAGAAACAAATGAGTAAAGACGTAAAAGCAGAACATGTCCATCTGACAGCAGAAATGTGCAGTTTTCCCAGGTGAAACACATCCCTCCCGTAGTCATTTTGCTGTTATGAGTGAGCTGAGCCAGCTCTGTGATCCATTGGCTGTTGTAAGTGATGGTCAGGCTCGGTAAGCACGGCTTGGAAACTGGAAAAGAACTTGTCAAAACCCATGTGAGACAAGGGGGCTAAATGCCCTGAGGGAGAAATTTCAATCAATGTCTCCTTGTGCTTTCACCGCAGCAAATTAGATTGTTCCTGTGCATGGGAGGGAAGTGTGACCCTGAACTGACTGCAGGATCAGACGCAGATCTCTGATAGGTACGGGCAGCACCCTCTGCGATGGAAACAGCAGCGGAAGCAAAAGCCCAGAGTTTAGGCTCTTCCATCCAGGAGTGCAGGAAGGGGGCGGAGTCGAACAGGAAACCGCTTCACCTTTTGCATCAAAAAATGCAAAAACTTTGTGAAAATAAAAGCTTTAAACCACATTCTAAAGTCCTGATCATATATTTACTTTTGCTTACTGAAGAAGCTCAGAGAGGAAGTAAGCAGACAAAATAAGAGCAACATAACAATGTTTTTATCAAGTATCTTTTTTTTACAACGAAAAACCATCTGCTCCAACGGCAGCTTTGACACATCCACTGTTCATTTGCAATGAGGACTTTTAGATTTTCAATGATGCTGGACAACTAGACAAAAGCTTCCCTAAACGTATAATGCAATAAGGAGCTAAATCAAATAGCAGCAAGTGTCAAAGGAGAGCTATTTGTCTGGTTCTCCTCAAAAGGAGAAAAGTGCTGATGAAAGGGATGAAGTGAGGAGGAGGAGGAGGAGGAGGAGAAGTTGCTCTGAGCTCCAGGAGGAGTGTTAGCACTTTGTTTTAGTTCCTCGGGTCAGAGGTCAGCTCCAGGTCAAAGATACAGTAACAAGGTCAGAGAGGAGGACAAACAGATCAATGCTTTAATGTGAAAACATCTGCGATCCTGCAGAAGAACTGCAGATCAATCTGTTAACAGATTTGGTTATTTCTGCCTTGGTTTCTACCAGATCCGGTTAGAAAAATGTTCTCCTGACACAGTTTCAAAAACAAAATTCTAGTTAAACCTTAAACTCAAAGTAACAAAAGTCTGTTTTAATTTAAAAAACAACTAAAACTCAGCATTTTCAAAAGCCTGATGGACAAAAACTTCATTTAATCTGCAGTTTCTGTCCCGATGTTTGACTATGACACAGAGAAGCTTCTAAACGATCCTTCCAAATCAGACAACCATGTCATGTTTTTTTTATTTTTTAATTAAAAAAAAATGCAAACTAAACTACTGAAGTCAACAGAACTCACAATAATATAAGTCATTTAAGAAAAGCTTAGAGGAAGGAGACATGATCAACCAGCAGATCTTTGCTGAACCTCATCAGCAGCGTGATGCAGGATGAAATCAGAGTTAACATGCAACTCCAGAGGACATTTTCCTCCAGAAAACAAACAGCCAGTGTTTGCCCAGAGATAGCAGCAGCTGCTGCACACCTGCCTGCAGCGTCTCCTCTTTTGTTGCTGGGAGCCGGCAGGTGATGGCTGCGGTGCTGACCGGGTGTAGATTTCAGCACCCCTTTAATTACAGCCTTGACTTAGGAAATCCAGCTGGAGGAGAAGTGACCTTCAGCCCACAGAAGGCCTTTCATAAATACAACATGAAGAGGAGGAGTCACGTTTGGGTTTCAAAACTGTTGGAACTATTTTTTTTTCCTTGAGAAAGATGATAAAAACAACATCATTTATTTTATGAATAACATAAAACCGGAGAACACCCATAAAAAGGGGATTAGAAGTTTAATAACCTCAATTTCAGGTGAAATAAACCAGCAGAGGCTCACTAATGGGGTATTTAAGTTTTATTTTCTCCCAAATTTTGAGATGATTCTGAATCTTTAAACAAAAGGTTTTTTTTTTTTTTTTTTACATTTTTTTTAGATGAGGAATTTTATCTGAGTCCAGTCCGCGCATCCTGACCAGGTCTGAGCTCTGACAGACACTTTAAATTTAGACCGTGTTGGTACAGTTGGGCTGTGGGATTGCGGATGGGATTATAATATTATGGTCTGCTCGACGCCGGTGCCGGAGCGCCGCAGACCGACCGCTTTCTGCGGGGAACATCACGCACTAAAATCACGCAGTCGCTGAAAAGCTTTTAGTCATTTTCTTTTTGACCTGAACATGTTCAAACTTCATTGTGGATCTGCTCTCAAAGCTGTTTTTTTTTCAACAAATATTCATGGATTTCCATCAAAACTTGCATATCAGAAAGTTTATGATTAACGCATCATAACACATATTTCTTCTTTAAAGTAAACCTAATAGGTTTTTAACGATGTATTTAAAATAAAAGTGCATGTTTTCCTGCGGAAGCTGTTTTTGTTTTCTGGCCGAAGCGGCGCCTTCCTTACCTCCAAACAGCAGCAGCAGCAGCTGCAGCGCAGCGGCGGTTCCCGGACAGAATCCACAGCTTGACCCCATCCCGGAGAACCATAGGGGAAAGTTTTCAACGCAGACTCGATTCACGCAACTTCAACCCGCAACAGATACAACGAGGGAAAAAAAAAAAAAAAAAGTTCACGCTCAAAGGCAGATAAAGACCCGCAAAAGGCAGAACCCCCGCGTGCGTCCTGCGCGCGGCGCTCCGGTCAGACAGATGAAATCCTCACCGTCCCGTAGGCGCGCTGCAGAGAGAGGCTCCTCCAGCGGCCGCTGCTGCTGCTGCTGCTGGGGGTGGTGGGGGGAACTGCTCCACAGGGGTGGGGGTGGGTGTCAGTCATCTCATCATCTTCTGACGAAAAGTCTTCAGTTTTCTCCTTTTGATGCAGACGTTGTAGAATTAGATTTCATGAAGTGAGAATCTCATTAGTTCCATCAAAAAAAGTTCAGAAACAAAGAGGATTTTAGTTTCAATATTTACAGTCTGCAGCATGGAATTTTAGGATGAAGGTTTTTCATTCAAACATCTAAACGATTCCTGTTTGATAAGTGAGTGGGCTGACAGCTGCACTGCCTTCTTCCCTGGGGGGCTCATCTCCTTTGTTACCTATATTCCATTGGATGTTGGGGACAAACGCGCCTGGCTCAGACTTTTTTTCCCTTTGAGTATTTTTGAATTTCAAGTTACGAGTTAGAGACTCACAGATTTCTGTTTCCTTGCTTAGATTCTGATTCTACATAAATCACTGTTCTCATTTCATCATGTATTTATGCGAATGCTAAAGCTAACCCCAAATATAAGCAGTGTGTGGTCAAACTGTGGGGGATCTTTGCCCTGGGGCCTGGGAGGCTGAAGCCTGACATCCCCGTGTGACGGGGTGAAGTGATGCTGAGGCCAGGCCAAGGCGACGGTCACTCCCACAGAGAGGAGGAGGAGGAGGTCACGGAGCATCCTCAGCTAGCAGGAGAACAGCATCATCTCCTCCTCCTTTAGCTGGCTCCTCTTTGCTTTTTTAATACCTTTAACTCCTCTGTTTATAGGGATATTGAATTTGCATTTCTGTAAATACATAATTAAAACAGAAAACAAAGATGAAGAAGTAGAATCTGTTGGAGACTCTGTTAGTTAGCTCAAAATAAAACGATTCAAAGAAAAATCCTTCAGATTTTATTTTGAAATCATAAATGTTTCAATCATCAGTTGATAAGGAATGGACTCCATAATCTGGACAAATGTAAAGCTCCTCAGAGCATCATGGGAGTTTACGATTACATGGCATCAGGAGCCGAACAGGCGACTGGAGTGCATGAGATAAAGTTTCCATACGACAGCCGATGGGTATCCTGAGACTCAGGACCGTAGTGAACATACTGAGCAGCCGCTGCGGGTTTTTATTTCTGATGCTCCCAGATGAAGGCGAGGCAGGGCCTGCAGCAGAAGTTCAGGATGAAATCGAAGCAGAATATTGATCATTGGTCTCATGTTTAAGAAGTCACTGCAAAGACAACAGCTCTGTGCTCACAGAAGAACAAAAGATGCCAGGATCTCCATGTCTCCAGCTGCTAGTTTGAACATGCAGATTTGAGTTTGTGCAGCAAACTGAGCATCTTCACAGAAAAAAAAAAATCTCTGGACGTGTAATATTGATGCAGTTCTTCATATTTTAAAATCTGAGTAAAATCTGGGAAGTGAGAAGCCCATCATAAAAAAAAAACAAACAAAATGCAAACCATGGAGGACAGTTGGGCTTCGTTGAAGTGGAGCATCTGATGAATTTAATGGGTTTCATTTCCCTGATTTACTGATACGGAGAATGGAAGAGGTGCCAGTTCCCATTAACAACACTCCTCTGAGAGCCCTGCATCTTGACCCTGTTCAAGTACTATCACATGGACAGCAGATGGCACACACACACACACACATGCACGGGGGATAGGAAGAGGAGTGGCCATGGCAACGGACCTGTAATGGTTTGCCTGGTGTGTCACTGAATCACTTGGCCTAATTTGTTAAGTAGCACCACAATATATTTGACTTAATCATCTATTCTGCGCTGAAAACAAGTGGCATTGCATAAATCACGAGCTGCCCACCCTCATGTCTTCTTCACAGACAGGCTGGGGGGTCAGGCTTTGAACAGACGTGCATTCAGATGTGCTGCAGTTTATTCCTCTTTTAAACTGTTTTTCAAACATTCTGACATTCGATCTGATTAAAAATGGTAAATACTTAAATAACAACACATTGATGGTGGCTTTGTTGCCATACAGTGGCGCCAACCTACAACCGCTAGGAGCAATGTGGGCACTTTAGGCATTGGCGGGCAGGTTGGGAGTTGAACCTGCGATCATTCAATCAGAACTCTGCACTGCGGCTGCCCCAGCACAAGCACAAACGTCTCAGGACTTTATTTTTCAGAGATTGATCAGTACTTGGAGCGAAATGTTCCGTAACCTGATTATATTTTGAGGAAGAATGACTTCTTGTAGAGCAGGTAGGCGATCAGCACCCACAGGGATGTTCCCCACAAGCTCTGGAGCAGGAATTCCCAGTGGCTGTCCTGGAAGCTCATTTCCCAGCTGAATGGAAAGTAAAAACCCAGCAGGGAGTGTCCGACATACACCAAGATGGAGTTCATCCCTGAAAGGAGCAGAGAGGAAAAAGTTATTGGGATTTAACTGTTTATTATAACAGTTTTAATAGGAAGCTGCTTTTAAAATAGATTTCTTTGCTTATACATGTTTATGTCTTTTGACAAACAATTTATTATAAAGAATGCTTTTTTAGTTCAAGTGCTTTATTTTCATCTGAATCATTTCTGCAGAGTGAAACAGACATTTTGGCAAAATGATGACAAAAATCATCCTAAAAGAAGTTATTTTACTGATACGATGCAGCTGCTGCAGCACTTTTTTGTATTTGTTTTAAACACAGGAATTAAAGGTAAATTACGGACGAAACTAGTCTTAGTATCACATCTGGAAAAGTTTCAAGTTTGAGTTCCCTTACAGAATAAGTCAGTGCTGTCAAAACAGATGTGCTAACATTCACTCCGCTGAAGTTTTGTCGTTTATTCCTTGATTTAATGGGAACAGCAGATGACCTGGATAAAGGAAAGGCTGTCCTTCCCACCAGCCCCTGACGTCGATGATGAAATACATGCCTCCAAGCAGCAGGAAAGACAGAGCGCCCGTACACATCACATAGGACAGCGACCTGCAAAAGAGCAACTGTAAAACCTTTATGAACCGCAACTGAAACACCGGCGGTGTGGTGTGAACAACAGAGTTCATGGGACTGTCAGGGATCCTGCTGGACAGTAGATCCTAATCTGTGGATCCTCTGGAGCTCTGCCAGCCAGCCGTGTCCCCGTCTTGCTCTTCAGTGAGGAAACTTTGATGAAATGCCTTCTAATGTCAAACGGTGGCCTGCTAGCTCCTCCTTACGGAGAGCTCTTCTGTTTTTATGTCTTAGTTGAAGTGGAGCCAAAAAAGGACTCTTAGCCGGGAGTTAATTACTTCTGGACATCCAGGCAGGGACTTGTTCTCCAACGCTCAATAACCTGTGCGTGATGAACTGCCTATAAAGGCCAGGCAGGTACAGTAATGGCGAGGGATGAGCGTGGCGTTAGTGCAGGGCCCCCAAGGACCATCAGCAGGAATTTGCTTACACATCACAGATGTAATGGTATTCTTTCTACTGCAGCATCAAAATGATTCACAGTTTAGAAGGATGCTGCTTGGGAGAAATGTGCAGGTCGTAAAGTAATCTGAAGTATCGCAGGGAACCCAAACAATTATCTATCCAGTATATTTTTGTTCTGAAATAAGCAGAAATGCAGAGGAAACGTCAAATGACACTGATGTCCCAGAATTTCCACCCTTTCCTTGCAGCCAAATCTGGAAAACATGCAGAAGTGTTCCAGGGATAACAAGGATCCAGACTGTGGAAGAGTGATCATGTTGGACAAACTGCCGTCTGGCCTCCCCCCAGCCCAGGTGATTATTTACAGTCTCTGGTGCTGTTAGAGGTAAGTAAACGCGTGTTTTAGCAGCTCTGATTTGTGCCTGTTGGAAAGCCATCCTTTAGTTTTGTGAGGAAACGTGGCTGGATTTAGAGGGTCAGGAAGCACTTACCAAAGGTTTTTATTGACAGGTATAAATCCTCCATCTCGTGTGCACTTAGAAAGGATGGCTGCTGAGATTCCCTGAGGTGGAAATGAAAAAGATTTCAAATCGATGACGAGCAACAAAGCAGTTTGTGTTGTGCTACAGAAAAGTGATGCAACAGAAACCCTGGAGATTAGCAGATTATCTCAGAGTCAGACTCAAACTTTCCAGCTGTGGTTTTGTCACATTTAAAAAGTAAAGACATCAAAAAGTTGAAAGATGACACATTTTTAGAGAGATGATGCCCTGATTTACAGCCTCATCTTCCCACAAAAGACAATCTGATGAACTCTTCATCAGTGAAAGCTTTTCTCATCTATTCACCTTTCCATGTGATTTAGATCCATGAGGAAAGGCTTTGTGCACAGAAACCCAGCACAGAGATCAGAATCCAAACATGCTCGTTAGCTGGGTATCCATCATGCGTATAGATGACAGAATCGATGGCGTGGAAATAGCCTGGCTGTGTCTGGGTTCAGCCTCCGGGCTCTCCAGGCAGCATGAAGCTGGATGGGGCTGGTATGTGGGGCAATTGCTCAATTTCAATCTCACACTCCTGGATCGTTGAGCTTTAATTAACTCAGGCTGCTGTTTATGATGAAGAAGATGCGTGGCTTCTGAAGCCAGAACACAGAGGCTCCGTGTACGACCCAGCCCGTAAGCTCTCCGGGTCTGCGTGGACCCTCAGAGTACAGGAACAGGAGCCCCCGCCTTCCTCCGCTGAGCAGAGCCACTAATGTCAAGAACACATGTCTGGACTGAGAAGCAGCTCAGCTCTGCTTCCAGCCTTCAATGTGGGATTTTACTATAAAAGTCGATATCCAGTCGGGCCAATCACTAAAACTAATTTAGTTTCAGGATCGGTTAAAAACCCTTCAGCAAAAAATGGATTTAATCTGTGAAGAACTCAGACCGGGTTCTGTTCGTCCTTTAAAATACAGTTTTAAGTTGATGCTCGAATCTTTTTAATTTACTAAAAACATTTTCTAAAATGGCGTAAAAGGCGTAAAGCGTTACGCCTCAGTGTAAACTCAACAGCCAAACATTTATTTATTCCTTGAGGTGTTACTTCATCACTCTGAGCCTCTGGGAGAGGACAAATGATCTTATTTATTTTACCTCCTCCCAGCCTTTCTCTGCACAATGATGGTCAATAAGATTCAACACCAGCACTCATAATAGAGGAGATTTGTCATTTAAGAAATGAGGTTAATGACATTAAAGTCTACCAACAGAATGTCAATTGATTCTCCCACATGTGAAAGGGATCTTGTTTGGATTCAGGAACAGAATCTGTCTTTTTTTTAAAAGTTTCTGTTCTTTCAGATTCACATTTTTACAAAGAACAAACAGAAAAAACTCCTGCAGCTGTGAATCTGACATGAACATCGACTGTGTCCAGGCGAATCAAGTTGGACCACGCTTTGAAACCTTTCATTCAACCTAAAATTCTTGCAGATTTTACGCAAAAAAGAAAAAATGTGGACACCAAAAAGACCCTAATGAGTTTTTAAAAGGGCATTGTTTTCACCAAAATAAAATGAAGAGTTTCTTACATCAAACGAAAATGTGCTAGTGTCTCCAGAAAAAGGTGTTTCTTTCGTTTGTTTTTTTTTTAGATTTTTTTAACAGAAAATGCATTGTTATGTGCATATGTAAATAATTCTTCAAACTCTTAAGAGAGTTTCTATGTTTGATGACTGAGTTAAGGTGTAGTTCTGCTGTTGTAATGAGGTACACTATTCTGTTGAAGAACAGACTTTGATTTCAACACAAAGTATGAAATATATTTACTCTGAAAATCCTCAGAAATCCACAGACAGTCTCTGCATGAATCCCTCTGCCTGATTTGATTATTTTCTATTTTGCATAGTTTGATCTGATATATAAATAGATTTGGAGATGGAGACAGCTCCTCCAGCTCCATCATTGCTTCAGGTCACGGGGCCGCAGGCAAGCGAGCTCCCACTAACCCCATTTCAGAACGAGCTAAATCTCTGCTGCATCTGAGCGGGCGGACAGGAGGGCCAGCCCGACACGGTTCTGAGCAGCCTGCCGTTTCTACATGGCTGCTCCTGGTCTTGTTAGAAGAGAGCAGCAGCCTCCTCTCTCAGCCTTAGAAATGCTAAACAAGTCGTCTCCTGTAACCCTTGGCTTCTCCCCGGGGGACAGTCTTCTGCTGAATGAAACAGAGGCCAGCTTGGACCTTTTTGTGTTTTCAGACCACCCACAAAGCAAATTCTCCTCAGAAGCTCCAGAAACATCTTCTCATTTGGATTCTAACTTAAAGCAGTTCATTTTTCATGAGTTTGTAAGAACTTTGTGAGCAGTTTTCTGTATACAACGTGCCTTCCAGTGCTTGCATTGGGCTGTAAATGATATGCAGAATGTCAGTCTAGATCTAAAAGCAGATGTGAGGCACAGACGGGCAATGAGATACACTATATACCCCCCCTCGGAGCTGGATACCCATGTTCTCCAGAAACACATGGATGTTGTTTAATAAGACTGAGATCAGACACAGCTCTGCCTAACGAAGGGCTTCAGCTGCTGTGACTAACCTACAAGCTGCTGCAAACCAGTTTACCTCCTCAGGTATCTAACTGTGAGGAATGAGCGTTGTTCACCTCCTCCTGAGGCATCACCAAACGGCGACGCTCTTAGAGATTTACAGTCACGCTTTTAAATTGTCGGTAGACTTTGGTGAAAATGTTTCCTGGTTTGGTCTCAAACCTGCGCACAGAGGAACGTACCAAGATGACAGCCCAGATTAGGTACCGACTGAGGATGTGACCATTCTTCCTTTTGTAGAAAACAATGATTTTTCCTGCCTGTTGAAAAAAAAGCATAAATTAATTCAGACACAAAACTCCAACAGTTCATGTTCATGAGAAGCACCGTCATCGGCTGGCCCTCGGTAACTGAATAGTCCTGGGATGCAGCAGCGGATGCAGCCATCCCTGATGTGGCGGTCATGTTTCCTCTGCCAGATGTGCCACGTTAGTCATCCGCACTCTGATTAATTTGGTGATGATGAATATGTTTCAGCTGAAGACATTAGCAGCACAGAGCAGGGCAGCAGACACCTGGTGTGTCGTCTCTGACTCGCTGACTGAAAGGCTCAGACCCCCCCCCCGGGAATTCAGCAATGTGTCTGCTTTGGCATGGCGGCTTCCCACAGGCCAAATGGTTATAAGTGACTCTGTCGCCATCAGACTGAGGAGCAATGGCTCTGTTATCGCTAGGAGTGATGGAGGCAGAAAAACTACATTTCCAAGGAGAGGAGACCTGGAGATTCCTGTCCTAAAATGTCGACACAGGAAAATCTGAGAGCTGCTTGTGTTTGCACTGCTGAGACTCTCCAAGTACAGACTATTTACAGACTGTTTATAAAAAGATAAGAATACATGGAGCATCTTAAAATTTGTTAAAGTTAATTTGAATCATGAAACAAATCCTCATGATTTTGGATCTGCTAAAATGAACAACAGTTATTCAGCAAAATGTAATCTCATCGATTATTGTTACTTTAGCAATGAGAAAGAACAAAAGAACATCCATCCATCCATCCATCCTCTAAACCCACTAAATTCTTTTCGAGGTCACAGTGTTGCTGGAGCCTATCCCATCTATTGTTAGGTGAAGGCATGGTTCACCCTGAACAGGTTGCCAGGTTGTCTGTTGCAGGGCCACAAACACACTCATGCAAGCACTCACTCACAGACACATACACACCCAAGAGACAATTTAGAGACACTAATTAACCCCTGAGGCATGTTTTTAGACTATGGGAGGCAGCTGGAGAAAACCCGGGAATGTACGAGGAGAACATGCAGACTCCACACAGTTAGGACCCAGCCGGGATTTAAAACAGAACCTTTTCACTGTGAGGTGAAAGTGATAACCACTACACTGCTCTCCCTCTAATGTATGGACCATCAAAGCAGAGGATATGAGTGAAAAGATTGTCATCGGATTCCAAATCAACAAAGCAAAGCAAAACAAAACAAACAAAATAAACGATCTAATCTAGGCCACTTAAAAATCAAAAACAAATGATTTTTTTTTTCGAATTAGAATCTTCTAATTCAAACTGTAAAATATAATTAAGCATAATGCTGAAGTTGTTCTGACACACATGGCTGACGTCATGGACGCCACCGCCGGTCATCGCCATGTATCTGACGATCAGCAGCACATTTTCAAGCTTCTGTTTGACTTGAATTTCAGCAACAGGATGGAATCAGCAAAAGAAACGTCTGCATTCTGGATCAAAGCATATTCAGGCACTTTGATGAACACGGCAAACTGATGTGAAACCTTCTTGTGGTAAAGATGAGCTCACATTGAACATCAGTAAAAACTCTTCAGACGTTGAAAGGGAAGTTGACAGCAGGTTGAATGCAAATGTCAGTGAGAAAGCTAAAATCATGAGAAGCTTATTGATTTCCATGGTCTGGATTCACAAAATGTCTTTAAAGAAAAGTAAAGTTAATGTATTTTTAGATTAATACTTGTAATATCTGTTTTGAACGTTGTGCTTCTCAGTCTGAATGAGTACTGCAAACACACTTCATGCATACAATAGCCACCTCCTTTATTAGAAGGACATTTTAACCTACAGAATAGAAATCTAGTATGTAAATCTTTATGATGCCTTACAAATACAGGTTGTTTCAACAAAACGATGAAATGAGGATGATAATTAAATGATGGAGTTTACCTGCATTCCCAGAAAGCCCATGACAATGGAGTTGATGGTTCCCAAAACTCCCTCTGGATCAAAGGGCTGAACCGTCAGATACAACTTCTGATTTAAAAAAAAAAGTTTGTAGCTCAACCTTCTGTTACCTTTTTGTGGATCGTTCATTTGACCTTGGACAATAAAGTTCTTACTTCACAGGTAGGGTATCTGTACATGTTGCCACCAAACATCCATCTGTCGATGTATCCTGCTGCCCCCCCAGTGCAGTTTGGATAAAGGCCATTGTCTCCAATTCCACCTGCTCCCAGATACCCTCTGTGGAGACACAACAACTATTCAACTGAGATTACAAAACCTATAAGAAGGCACGTCTACCTCAAGAAAAACGAGATACCACACATTTTCATGTAAAAAAAAAAAAGAAAATCAAATGTTGGAAAACTGAATATCACTGGGAAACTTTCCATTCCAGGACACAGAGGAAGATGGATCCTCTGCTGTTTCTGAGAATGGCGAATAATAGCGGCTGTAGCGTCCACCAGCAGCCCATAAATCCCAACTAAAACACATCAGAATGCCTCTGATTCCCAAACCAATAATCCTGACAGGTATGATTTGAAAACATTTTTTTTTACACTAGAATAAACAAAGCGACTGGACTCTGCTCTTCCTGGACTCACGTAGGACAGTTGGGCACGGGCAAGAGGAACGTGATGCAAAGCCAAAGAGTCTCCAGCAGAAAGATCATCAGCCACTGCGGCCAAAACAGAACCACATCCTGGACGGGATTCCACCAGTGGTTCTGCAAACATGAATGTTATCACTGATGAGGATCTGGACGATCCAACAGTGATCTACGACCTTCATACGTCATTAGAACATGTTTCAACACAAATCATCGTCAGATTGGGGGACTAAGACATTTCTGCAGACTCTTCAGTCTTGTTCTGTGTTTTGCTGCAGCTCGGATCTCTTAAATGCAGTTTTCTCCTGATGACTGATCAATTGAACCTGACAGGAGACCTCACCTCACTCTGTGGGATTGCTTTCCGGCCCCAGAAAGTCTGCAGGAGAGACAGAACAAAGTAGGTGAAGGCCAGACGCTGCAGCACTCCAGGGATCCTCAGCCAGGACCAGGACACTGGAACACAGTAAGCAGCACTCAGAGGAAGCAATGCGCTCTTAGTGCTGTCAAACATGAAAACGTTTAGAAACTGAAGCTTCTCTTGAGAAAATTGATGGGATAGTCTTCTGAAAGAGTGTGATGGTCACATCAGTTCATAGGAAGCCTCTTTGTCCCGGAAACTGCATGAAGCTCATCACTGATCCAGACGAGACCAACAAGAACAGGCAATCTCTCCATTCCAAAGAAAGAGGAAGGGCTTGATCACTTAAATTTTCCCCCCATCGAGACATATTACTGTCCACCCCCTCCCCATCTAAATACAGCAGAGTGAATCAGAAGCAACACTTCATATTCTACGGACAAGCTGATGAGAAGGACATGAGGGGAGTAGACTGAAACTCCTGACTGCATTATAGAAAAAACTGAAGTCTGATTCTAATTCCTGATTGTTTGATTCTGATGTCTGATTCCAATGTCTGTTTCTACTGTCTGAATCTAGTTTCTTGATTCTAATGTCTGATTCTAATGTCTGATTCTAATGTCTGATTCTAATCTGATTCTAATGTCTGATTCTAATCTGTTTCTGATGACTTTAATGTTTGATTCTAAAGTTAGATTGTAATGTCTGTTTTTTAATGTCTGATACTAATGTCTTATTCAAATGTCTGATTTGAATGTCTGATTTTTAGTTCTAATTTTATTGTCTGGTTCCTACTTCTGATTCGAATGTTTGATTCTAATTTTGGATTCTAATGTCTTCTTCCAATGTCTGATTCTAAAATTGAAACTTTCATTAACACATTTACACCGTGTGATGGAAGCTAAATAAATGATCTAACTCAGGTAAGAAACTTGTGTAACTTTCCATACTAGTCTTGAATGGTAAAACTCAAAGTAAAATGTTTTGTTACTCATGTGTTGAAATAAGCACAGCAGCAGCCAAACAGCAGTTCTCCATGGATGATCTATCTCACACTGACTGGATGAAATGCTCCCAGTATTAGGAGCAGCTGGATATCACGGTCGCCTTTGACACAGCTTTGACCTTATTTTGAACATCTAACCACAGCAGGATTTATGCGATGTGACTCACAGTTACTGACAAAGGTTAACACCTCCCTCCTTTCATCTGACATTGAAAGGGTTTGGAATATCGAGCTGATATGACTCCATTCTCTTATTAGATCAGACTGCAGGTCTAACAAGCCAAGGACATCCTTGGAGACAAAGCTGCATTTTATGGTGGAAGTCTCCATGTTTTTGTGATGATTCCCTGCAACAGCAGCTGCATGGAGCTGCAGGATGTAATTCTATCTGTTTGTAATTGTCCATTACCACTGTGGTTGTTTTTGCTAAGTCCACCCCTGTTAAATGTCCCCTGGTGCAGGATTTGGAGACTACACATCCAAGAAGATTTTTTTTTCGTTAATTCAGTTATGCAGACATCAACCCAGGAAAGTCCATTAACAGCACGGATTTCTAAGTGTCAAGGGTACATCCCAGGTGGAAAAGAAAAAAGGGGATTTTCTGCATTGACAGCATTTTTTGGTCAACCTTTGTTTATCACAAATATAGACACGGGTGGATTTTGTAACGAAACAATAAAAGAAAGGTCACAAAGTCAGAAATATATTATCGAGAAGTGATGCTCAAAAATTCCTCCATGCATTTGTTACGTCTAGATTAGTGGATTACTGTAACTCTTTGGTAGCAGCGTGCTTTATAAGTTCTCTAAAAAGTTTTCAGTTGATTGTTGCTCATTGTTAGCAGGAACCAGCAGAAGAGAACACATTACTGTGTTAGCTTCACTTCACTGGCTTCTAGTTGAATCTAGAATCCAGTTCAAAATCCTCCTGCTAACCTATAAAGCCTTAATGGTATGGCCCCACCCTATATGAAAGATCCTATACCAACCAAACAGAACTCTTAACTCACAAAATGCAGGACTGCTTGTGGTTCCTAGAATTTCTAAAAGCTCAATTGGAGGTATAGGCTTTAGCCACCAAGCTCCTGTCTTATGGAATAAGCTCCCAGCTCATGTAAGAGAGGCTGACACAGTTTCTACATTCAAAGTTAGGCTTAAAACATTCCTCTTTGGACAGGCTTATTGTCAGGCTAGCTAGCAATCAGATAATATTTAACTTACTCTCTACCTCACCTACTGTAATGAAGTTTGGGGCAATAATTACAATTTTCATTACATCCATTATACATACTTCTCCGTGGAGCTAAACAGAGGGAAAATGGTTTAATAAACCGGGCCATGGCGGTCTATTCCCTCTGCTTAGTGGGCTCAAGCGGGCTTAGATTAGATTAATTTTATTTATATTAATATCGACATACTAAAACCCAAGATTCTCTATTATTGTTGTTATTATTATTACAATCCGCTATCTGTGCCATCTTAAATCCAACTTAGCATAAACATGTTTGAATTCAATTTCAATACTAGTTAGTTGCTAGCAGGCTCCTGAAAGTTAGAAACTGGGGAACGTATGAAGCACTGGGGTTCTGTCCTTTATTATTTCTCTCCTCTATTCATATCATTTATCTTTTATCCAGTATTTTTTTATTTAGTTCATTATGCCTGTGCGTGGTGCAGCATGATTCAAATGTTGTCTCTTCTTATGTTGTCCAATTTCCAGGTGGATTGTCTGTGCTCCTGTATTTCACCGTGGAGTCTGGTCCTCGCCTCTGGCTTGTCTCGCACCCCCAGCTGTCCCCCAGTTTCATCTGGATGAAGCCCATCTGCTACACTATTCATACATGTTGTTGTTATTAAAACATGTAGTTGTAGAGTTAGATAAGCTAATTCTTCTTTAAACAGTTTAACCACATCACCTGTCCGTCCTGGGGGAGGACTTTTTATTCTTTTGTATTAATATCGGTGTGAACCACACTGAGACGCCTATGGTTGTGATATTGGGCAATGCAGTATAAATAAAATTGAATTAAGTTTGATTCAGTCAAATGGCTAATTAACAAAGAAGCTACAATAAATTAACATGTTTTGTGTTTTTTTGCACCTACATGGTCCATCTCTTGGAGAATAGTTGAGAAAGCAGAAGCCGAGCAACATCAGCACAACTGTTCTCCAGGTGATCTTTCCCAGCAGCTGCAGGCAGCTAACTCCTCGCCTCTGCATGGAGCTGAAAGCCAAAACCACCGAAGTACCAATGATAAACACAAACCTGGCAGACACAACAGTGTTGGGTTAGTTAAACATCCAGAAAAGGCTGGTAGTCTCCATGTGTCACACCTACCACGGCATGACGAGATCTGCCACAGTTAAACCTGCAACACATTGGGAAGCAGAATGAGCATCAACACATCTTCCAAAGGTCACAGCTCAGATCTCTCCATTCCTGGCAATCTACTGAGACATCTGGGTGAAAAAAGATCAATATTTTCTTTAAAAGTGCTACTTCTTTCATTAACCTTTTCCTTCTGTGACATCAGCAGCCCTGTTACCAAGAAGGGGTTGATCAAAGTTTAACCAGGAACCATCAAGAAAATCGGAATATGTTTTAATGTAATTATGTCCCCTAACCCCAGAAAAACTCTGTTAGCACAGAAATCCTCCTCAGAACAGAGCCAGCAGAAACCATCAGGTTCCAGTTAAACCTCATCTCTCCTGGTAGAACAGGAACAATATTTTTAAGTTTATATCTGTGGAAAAACCAACTCCTCGACTGTGGAGACTGGCGTCTTTGTTCATCATAATAGCAACAACTGGTCAGACTGTGGGGTTATGGACCCAGGACATTTGTTTTGTTTTTTTGTTGGGTTCCACTTCCTGTTTTATTTTGTTGCTGGTTGTTACTTCCTGTGTTCTCTCCCTCCTTATTGGCACACCTGTTTCCATTTACCTCATCCCCTCCTCCTGTTATAAGTCTTCGTCTCCCCTGCACTGGTTGTCGGATGGTCTTTTGTACCTTCATGAGTTTGTGTTCAGTTTCTTGTGAACCTTTCTCAATTAAACGAGAGACTTTGTATTTACGAGTGTCGTCTGCATCTGTGTTCACACGTCAACCCTGACACAGACAACCCTGCAGAGATGATGAAGAGGTAACTGTAACTGTAAATACATGCAGGTGTTGATCTTTACCATTCCAGGGAGCATGCTCAAAGAACCAGTAACCACCACCGCCGTAGTTCACAAACACCATCAATGTGAGGGCAAACCTACAATGACAAGACAGCGATGAGCATGAAGGACTATACACATGTTTATTTAATCATTTAATGAGAAGTTTGATGGTAAAAGGAAAAACATTCAAAGCAGTTCAAGTAATAAACCCAAATTCTTCAGAGAATATCTACAAAGTTAAGATTAGAAATTAAATGAAGCTGGTAAGTGAAGTTTAGGAGGCCAGACCAGAAGCTTTTTATTGTGTCACAACTCCAAAAGCAGCATAATGCAATCTAAGCATTATGAATCACTCAGGAAATGAACGCTTGTCCTCTGGATCTCCTCGAGCAGATGTGCTGACTAAAGGCTTTGCACCTAATATATGATACACTTTATATTTAAGCGCTGGCAAATGCTGCTGAAGCACACGGGATGGAGTGAACAAGGAGCTGCAGAGAGCAGCCTGTTTGTGTTGCATGTGGAGAAGCTGGCGGGGGGCCATTATGCAGCACAAACCTGCAGTGGAATGCATTAGAGGTTTGCTCTGAGCCAAGTCTTTCAATACAGGAAATATATGAAATCAGGCTTTCAAACATCTTTAATAATTACACATTTTTAAAATCATGAGGGTTCTTTGTTTGCCATAACAGAATTAGGACAAGCTCCAAGAACTGGAGTGACTGATAAGGTGCAGCTTTTTTACTTCTGCCTCTTCTTGTTTTGCTGCTTTGATTCAATTAGGAGGCGCTCTGAAGCCATTACTGCTCGTTCAGCCTCAGCCGCTGATATCAGACTTTAATCGGTCACTATCATCTCCGAAGGGTCGTTCAAGCAAAGTGAAACCTGTGTGCTGTCCCTCCATCCCTCTCACAGATACACACCGGCTGTCATTTCAATTTTAACGAACACCTCCATTAGTTGTTGCCATAGCAACAAAGACAAAGGTGAAATCTCTGTCCAGATGAGACCCTGTGAAAATCAGCGTTTTATTACAGCGTACCTGTAATCTTTTTAATGAAAACCCCCTGCTGTTGTTGCATTGTGCTGCAGCTGGGACAGAGAAGGAGGCGGATCATAGAAGGGGGGATAATATAGAGCTAAATATGATGCTGCATGTTAGGAAAGGCTTTGTTTAACAAAGCATCAAGAGACTGGTGAACTTCTTCTGAAGTTCAAATTGTTCATCACGTGTCGAATTCTTTGTTGAAACACTGCAGAGAAGCTTGTTTTTCTGATGGATGGTTCGTTCCACGTATCTGGTTACTAACTGGGCATGCCCAAACCATACAAGCAGCCAGAAAAGTCCAAATACATGGAAGGCCAGAGGGAACGTATCCTGTACGCAAACATCGGAGCATATCTGCCACTGGATCAGAGGAGAACTTGGATCTCAGTCAAGAAAGGTCCAAAATGACTCAGCCACTTGCTGGTAAATGCAACTCACAGTCACTGCCTTTGCCTAATAGTTGTTCCATCTGTTGTTCTCCACAGCTAACATTCAAAAGAGCAATTTTCCAGCATGAGGAAACTGTTGAAAGGCTTTCAGTAGAGCGGCACAAGATTAAAACCCCAAATCCTTTTAGAAAAATTAACACTTGACTATAACCCACAGTTCTCTGTATATCATGTCAGAGGAGCAATGATCAGAAAAAGCTTTCAGCTCTGCTTTTGCCTCCAGAAATGTCTCAGCCATCATGCGGATGACGGATGCGTCTGTTCAGAAGTTCCCACATGGGCTGGGCTGAGGACCGTAAGTCACTCGCTGAGCGCTGAGTCACACTTTGATTGAGCGTGTTGTCAGGTATGAGAACTTCCGTATCACCCATCAGGACATTGATACGCAGGAAGTCTTTGTGTCGTACAAATGACAGAGAAGAGTGAATGCAGCTCAGAGACAGTGTGGTTTCTGCTGTCTGGGAGCAGAAATGTTTTGAATTCGTGCAAACACTCATAACTGTCAATTCAGATGGCGATGGAGAAGATGCCAGCCGTCTGCTGGATGCGGTCTGTGCAGCTGGATTTCCTCCTGCTCCCCCGTTTTGGCAGGAGATCTGTAGCAGTGTGGATGTATGCTGATATGTTGACGGTATTATTACATCAATTATTTGGCAAGGAGGAGGTCAAAGCCACACCAGCTTCCTGTTTCCAGAGAGGCGTGCTTTGTGTCTGCCCCCAGGCTACAATTAAGGCTTGCAGGGAGCCCAGATTCAATCACATGCATCCCTCCTGTCCAACAGAAACACTCTGTTCCAAAGCTGAGACGCTTTCATATCAGAAATCAAGCCCAAAGCTGCGCTGCCTGATAACAAAAGCTTGGGGGACCATGTGGCCAGACGATGACCCCTTCATAATTCTTCATTATGCTTGCTCTGTAGATTTTCATCATGCCTCACACTGCTCTAAAAGAATTAGCATGTGAATGAGCAGCATGTGGTGATAGAGTGATAAACAGGACGCTTGTTTATGGGGTGCATACCCTCGGAAAGTGTCCAGTGAGAGGAGACGTGGTGGTCTGGTTCTTCTGCTGATCGCCGCCACCGTTTCGGAGGCAAGATCTCCGTCCTGGAGAGCCAAGAACACGGAGATCCACTGATGTCAAAATTGAAACTAAACACAAAGTAGATCAGAGGATTGCTTAGTTTCACTTTCAGAGGTAAAGTGTGTAAAAATGCATCCATGCAGACTTTATTTAAACATTAAGCCTTTATTTTTCCTGCTGATGTTGATTTCTTTATGATTTATTCTTGGGCACAACAAGAGGTTTTAATGCAAAATGCATTTTACCTGAACCTCTGAATCAACTCACACACAGATCATCTTCCACGCATTAAAGAGCATTTTACACTTCAGCTGAACGTGCAACAATCTGCAGAAATTTTAAAAAGTGAAACAAGTTTCAGAGGAAAAAGGAAAAAGATGATTCTGAATGCAGGGTGTCTGAAATGGAACAAAAATGATTATTTATTTGGAATTATGTGGATAACTAATTTAATCTGATAAACTTCTAAAATGCAAAACATATTGATGATCGAGGATCATCATTGTAGTCCTTCACTACATCTATAGCTCACTTCTTCCTGCTGCTGTGCAGAATTCGGAATCATTTTTCCGTTGAAGTGCTTACTGCTGCCAGAGAAATACTGACTCTCTAATGACCTGTGAACTCCATGAAGATCTGTGCCGACAATTTTAACACCATGCTCGGAACTGTAAGGCAGACCTTTGGTTTAAGCAACTCAAGTTTCAAAAATACATATTTTACTAAGGAAGATGACAACACTTCAAGTTCTGAGAGAAACAAACCGGAACACCTTTTCTAAAATTAAACACATCCTCACTCCAGCAAAGTGTGCAGACCTCTCTGAGATGAAGGTTAAGAGAGAAGAAGAAACCCAACTGCCAATGCCCATTTCTCTGCAAAGGGTCAGAAGGTCAGATCCAAACGTTTTAGGGTTTATCATGTAGAAGTGGTAAACATTCAGTTTACTGTCAAACTTCAGTGTTCAGAGGAGCTGCAGAGGTTTAGGCTCAGAAAAGGTTTCGAAATTCAACAGACTGATCAGAAGTTAATAAAGCATGTTTTCTGGAAGCCCAAGCTTAAGTGAAAGTGATTTGAAGCATGGCAGAGGAAGGCTGATGATGTGGGGTTGTTTTACAGCTTTCTTAACAGTGCCACTGTGTTATTTCATCAGCCATGAACTTCTCTTTGAGTCCTTTTTCCAACAACAAAAACTTGGCGAAAAGCAAAACAATGACTCAGCAGATCAGATGCAGAAAAGAGCAAATACATGCTCTGAGATTTCAAATCAAGGTCAGGGTGCAATCTCTTTTTCATGTTCTTGTAAATGCACTTGCTTGTTCTGGATCAATATCGTGACCTGATGGTGAAGGACCCAACAGGATTTGGTGGAGGAAACTCAAAGGTTCAATAAATAAACTTTAACACATCAAAACTGTGAACGAAAAAAACGACAAAGTAGAGGATCTGAAAGAAGAAACTGAAAACCAAACACACTCAAATACGCGGAGGATTGTGAACGCAGACCCAGACTGCAGAACCTGGTGTGACTGACAGGAGGAACATTTGAAAACATCAGAAAAACCTAAAAAAAAACCTGACAAAGCAAAGAATTAAAAACACAAAAGTGAACTCCCTAAATAATAAATTAAGAGTTCTGACTGCAGCTGGTATTCATGAAGTCAAGTTTAGCCGTTTTGTAATTAATTGCAATTAAATTCTAACTAAAACTTTATTCCCTAAACCCTAAAAGTTTTTAAAACGTACTTAGATAACCCTGACCCACCATATCACTCAGATTTTGATGACTCTAGGCTGCTGCCACCGCCTCAGTCTGAACTGAACTACTGGCCTCGCAGAACCAGAACAGGAAGACTCCAACACTAATATGTCATGATGGATCTGCATGGCATATGGAGGCCAGAAACATCTTGCTGAGACGAATGAGAGGAGCCATTGATGCTCTCCAAAAAAAAAAAACCCCAGGCGCTCTGCCCTCAGAGACGATGATTGGATCTCTGCAAAGCTCCGCCGCTGATGTTCAAGCGGCTCTGCTAACATTTGTATCAATCATTCCATTACTGTCTCCCAAACGGGCTGATGACTGCAGCCTCAGAGCCATTTTGGCATCTCATGCTGCAGTGCAGACCAGAGAGTGTAATGCAATTTAGGCGTCAGATTGAAGAAATGTTTATGTTAGATTAGAAAAAGCATAAAGTCAACCCTTCAGGACCAGTTCTTCTGATTTCTAGGATGTAGGAGTCTTAAGGACAAATTCAAATAAATTTCACTTAAAGCATCACTTCATGAGAAACCTTTGATCCATTTATGATTGATCTGAATCTTTTCAATCAGTGTAATCTAATTCAGTTTATCAGGGTTTTAATTTAATACATTGATTGGAGGATGTGTGCTACCTACATGATCCACAGAGCTCTGTGGATCCTGGCAGCAAACCACCTTTAGAAACGGAGATGTATGACGACGCCTGTAAAAAAACGTTTAGTTGAACAGAGACGGAAGAAGAATCAGAAGATGTTTTGATCGGTAAAACATACCTGAGGATGAGCGGCACCACTACAAACAGGAGAGCAGTTCCAGCCAACAACAGAGCGGCAGCTACGATGGCTGCAGAAACAAGAGAAGGTTTGAGAAGTCTGTTCTCCTCCACTTCATAAGGAAGAGCATCTTCTCCAAACCACATCCAGCTGTCAGTTCTGGCTGACATTTAGCCTTATTTATCCCCAGGTTTTCCATCAGTCAACTAGAGGTGACGCCTCCATGACCAACACGAACCAAGAACCTCAGAACTTCCAGGTTATCCGACCCTTCCGTCAGAAAAATCCATGAAGACGGTCAGAGGAGGAAATAAAAACCTTCAGTCAGATAGCTACAGAGGAGCTTCACACCAGAGGATGGAGGACTGGCTTCAATGTTAAATTTCATGGAGTAACTCATCACAATGAGGCAGACAAACGCCTGCTGGTTAATCCTCATGTGTTGTAATCGTTAAATGATTCGTTTCTTGCCGGTTCCTGATGTCTCATTTTTTATCCGAACTGGCCTTTCCAGACCTCTCATCAGCTAATCTTCATTTTGGAAAGAATTATTGGTGTACTTGTCCAATAAACCTAATGATTATTGACAGGAATAAACAGCATCCCATCATCTACGTACACTGTAAAAACAAGCCCCTTAGAAATAAGTCAGAAATTCTTACCCTGTTGGCAGATTTGTTTTAAATACGCAAGAACAAAAATGTGCTAACAGGGCAAAAAACAGTCTTACCAAGAAATCTTATTTAATTAAAAAAACTCTAGTCACTAAGACATGTTTTCTTAAAGCAATTTTGCATTTGAAAAGCTTTCTTGATAAGAATATTTTTCTTGCAAGACATAAAATAATACAATTTTTCTTGAAACAAGTCGCTTTTGCAGTGTAAATGGAATTACTTTATCCATAAAAGTAACTGTGACACTTCAATGTGGGTCAAAACTGTGATTAAGGTCACTGAACCGGTTTCAAAGATTCAGATGGTGATGATTGGCTGAGACCTACAGAGAAAGCCAATCAGAGCCAGAGCTGGGCGGGTCCAATAAGCATGTACACCTATAAACTCATCCACCCAAAGGGACGCATTGGAAAGATAAAGTTACTTTCCCTGCAAACAAACTACTTTTATAATTCAGTATTTCAATGACTGACTTAGTAACAGAGGAAAGGAAACTGAGAACCGAAACTAACAACATTTTTGAAGTGGCATCTCCAACAACGTTAATGATTAACTACAGGGTATAATAATCAATGTTCTGTGTAACTTTAAAGTAATCATTAGCTTTCTTTAGAAAATCTCTGGAGTTCAGACAAACGCTTCTTCCTTCTGTGACCTAAAAAATCTTAAAAACCACAAATGTTTTTGACATCTTTGATTTGTGGAGAAAACTGTTGATTCAGATTCTACAGATGCGTCTCAGCAGACGGAAAAAGGTTTTGCAGCTCAATCCTCTCAAATCAGAAAGATTTTACAGCCTCTGCTAACAGCGTTGTGAAAAAAGGCTGTGCAGGAGCGGTCAGCTCTTGCGCCAAGGCTGGAAAAACAAACAGAGGATGCCATCTCGACCAACATCAACCCACGGGGACAGACAGACTTGTGGGAAGATCTCGACGTTCGTTCATGAGGCTCCATAAAGCTCTCAACTCATTAAGTGCCGCATCCATCCGCTCTGTCAAAATGAATAGAAGGAGAATCTGGAACAACTCGATTAAGCGGTGAACAGTTATTGATACGTTTGGAAAAATCAAACAGACACTTCATTGCAGCTGAACCTGCGGGCTTGTCCTGAAGAATTAAAGCCTCAGCAGGTGACTTGTGGTCTGTGGTGCAGAAAACCACCCTAACATGATTTAAGGCTGCATCTGAATGCAGCTCCAAAGCCTGAAGAACCCAGGGGCTGGCACGGCCTCCGGCTGATCAATCCCCCAACAGCACAACCTCCTGCTGCAGCTGACCAGAACATTACTTATATCCAGCAGGTCCTGCAGGGAGTTGGTGTAATCATCGGTCTGTGGAGCTAATGGAAGCTCATCATACTGTGAGAGGTGCAGTCACACTGACCAGAACAGATAATGGCTGTTTAGCTTTAAAAGTCTGATCTACAACATAATCTGCAATATTGTTAAGTACAGTGTACATTATGGAGAAAGAAGCTTTCAAAATCCCATTACGGCCTAATCCTTTCAAACTCCCTGATGTATTTGACACGTCCCTTGACGCTCGAGGGTGGGGCTTCAAAACAGGCAGAAAAGCTTTTTTTTAAACCTGTTTTCAAGAAAGCTCGTCTGATCTGATCAAAAGCATCCTCTGAGATGACCGAGAGCTCTGCTCTGTGGACCACGCATGGGGTTCTTCACTCAGTAAGATCAAAGGCCCGGTGAACACAGGTTCCATCATTCTGAGGCAGAACAATCCTCCATGGATCCACACGCTGAGGACTTACGTAGATATACATTGTTTGGAGGTCTAGCTATGGAATGACTGCAGGTGTGGTTCACTGAGGGATCCGGACCCCAGATCCAAACGGAGTAATGGCCACCTTCCTGGTACGTCTGACTCCACCTGCATCCACATACAGACATAGAAGGTCCCTGCATGTTATTTACACAATAAAAAAGCTTTGTTATACATGTGAAGCTCATGAGCACCACCTTGTGGTTGGAGATGCAAAGAGTGCTCTCCTCTCTATCCTCCAGTTTCAGGTCCCAAAAAAATAAAACCTGCATTACACTCTCCTATTGATCCAGCGCTGGGATGACATGCTATCAGTCTGAGTGTTTTTTCAAAGGGGTAGAAGAAATCAATAGCAGCACAGCCTGGTTATAGACCCCAGCATTGATTTAAGAAACTCTGCAGGGCAAAGACAGCAGTTAGAAGGTGGTTCTCTTACAACAAAAGCCCCACTGCCATGTTTACAGCTGACCCCCACATGACAGGTTTCACCCCGTCAGCTCTGACCCTTCATATGTAAGCATCAGCACTGATGTTTCCAGAAGACAGGTGGCTTTCAAGACCCTTTTCATCCAAAACGAGGATGTCAGGCCTGATTAAACCCAAAAAGGCTTCTGATCGATTCTCCAAGAGCTGCTGGAAAGGAGGTCAGGAGGACTCTAGTAAGCCTAGTAAATAATCCCAGAGTGCTGATGCAATCATCTGATGCTATCACACTATATCATGTAAGAAGGTAAATACGCCCACGCGGGGTCAATGTGAGTAAGCAGGAAGAAACTCCGTGTCTGCAAAGCCATGTTTTCATATTTTACCTGCACAGAGTCGTGCTCCCGCCTCCTGATTCCACCTGTACAGTCAGGCTGAACTGGGTGCTTATTATGACTGAAGCATTGTTATTGTTGGGCTTCACAGAGGCCAGAAGTTGGTACAAACACTGAAAAAGACCAAAATTATGCTTTTTAATACAAACAAAATCCTGAGAATTAACCAAATTTATGTCAAAATAAACAACTGGTTACAAAAAAGATTCAGATGTAAAAACTATTAACTGATGAAAGATTTTTGTTTTTGCAAAACTTATTTCTCCCTTTAGAGAAAAAGTCACATTTTTTCTGCTCAAAACTCACAAACACCTTCTCTGCTCACCCGTGTCATCAGTTTAAGGCCTTAGTGATAAACAAACCACATTTAAGTAAATCATCTTCTGTAATTCTGTCTGTTTGTTAGTGTGACCTCGACTTGGACAGTTTTGTAAACCACTGGAGGGATCTGTGACCAACAGGATGAGCTAAAGTTCAAAAAACAGCAGAGACTTGAACCAGAAACTTTCTCTGCACTAGAAGACATAGAGAAGGGCTTTAATTATTTGACACAGACATTTTCAGAGTAGAAAAACTGCAGCAGAGTCAAGATCACATGAATAAATAAAAATAAAAAGCTTTTCATTCTTCTGAGTCTTTGCTGGTCATCACAGGCAAGAAAAGTTTGGTTTGAATCTTTGAAAAGCACAAAAGTTACTTTTGATACTAATAAATTAATAGAAAAATGTTTAAACCAGCTTTGAAATCTTGATTTTACCTTGTAGCAGTAGTCAGATGTGAAGGAAACCTGCACTTCTTCAGTCAGTTGATTGTGAAACGTGAGCAAAGCCTGGTTCATCTTCAGAGCTGCACAGACGCAAAGCAGCTGAGATTTACTGCTGCCACACATTTCTTCCTGTACATCATAAAAATGTGATAACAGGCTGCTTGACAGCAACAGGATCACAAAATCTATTGACAACTTTATCATATCGACATATTTTATTTTCAAGATGATTTGTGATGCAGATCAATTGCTGGTCGCTCCACAAAGCTAAAAACAATCCAGTAATAGTTTGTTTATCTGACCTGCATGTGTGGCGCCTGTTCCTCCTCACATGTCACATTTTTAAAGAAGAACCTCAGCTCACCTCTCTGGATGGTTCCTGCAGAGCTGCTGGAAATCAGGAGGAACACAGGTAGACTCACACACAGAGTTCTGCTGAAGTCCATGATGCTCCTTGAACAGAAAACACCTGTTCTGGAGCTCATCTTTATAACTCCCATAACAATATAAAAGCGGCCAAAGGTCAAAATACACACTGCGGGACTCCACCAGATTTTTTTCAGTGGATATGTTTCTAAAGCTTTGGCAAAAACAATCTTTTAACAGATTTAGGTGAGAACGCACAGAGGTTAAATGGATCAAACCATGGATGTCCATGAATGATGTGTGTGAATTTTGACCGTTGAACAGAGAAGAAGCTGCATCCATCAGTGCTTTTTCAAACCAAGACTCAGAGGTGTTTTTTTTTAAAGATTTGTATTTGGATTTGATCAATTAGTGATTTCTGTCTGTCTGTTTGTTTTTCTTCATCATCCACACAAATAGCAGCTGATTTTCATCAAGGACCGCTTAGTCTAATTTTGCATTCACCCTTTCTTCAGTTAAGGGATGATTACAGGTCGTGCGTGCTAAACCACAGCCCCACATCATGATGCACCCACCTCCAGACTTCTCTATTGAGAATGTTTTTGGTATTTGTCCTTTAAATGTGGTTGTAGAACAGACTTATGGCTAGGTCTCACCTGATGAAACATTTTTCAGTTTATCACAAACATGACTAAATGCTCATCAGCATACTTTAAACCAGCCTCTTCTTCAGCACAGTATGTATGTATGAGGAGTGTACAATCAGAACATCTGCTGCTAAATTTAAGCTTTCTCAATCATATCAGAAAGCAAAGACTAAAAACAAAAGCTCATCAGAAGGTTCTGTATGTGTTCTCTTCTGCCTACAAGAGAACAAGAAGACCGAGCCAGGATCCATGGAGGACAGGCAGCTTCCTGAAGAATCATGGAACACTCTTGAGATCATCTAAGTGTTGATTTTAAATGCTGGATGATTCTAGTTTGTCATTGAAGCAGTCCCTCCTCCACCATGTTTACCCAGAAAAATAAGATGAAAGAGCAACACTCTGAAGCAGCTTATAGTTTTTGGTCTTCCTTTATTATTTAGAATTTCCTTTATTCCAATCTACAGTCTAAATGTCATTTCCTCCTCCAGTCAGCTGTGAAATCACATCCTCCCTCTGTTCATTTCATCAACCACTTCATTTCCCTGAGTATCGGTTGGGACCAATGACTTGACCTTTGACACGGGCTACTTTTGACCAGAGCGTCACATCTGCTGCCCTGATCTGCAAAAACATTTTAATCAAATCAAAGTTCCACAGTTTTCTTTAACGTAATGACCAAAAAAAAAATCCTTTAAAAGAGGATCTGCTGGTGCAAAGCAAACACTGCTGCCCCGGCCTTTTTTCCTCAGCAACAATAGCTGCCCCCGCTGCTGCCTTGTGCAACAGATGTCTGTTTATGATTAAACCCACTGACGAGTGGATGAACAGGCTTTCAGCTGGGAGGCTTTTGCTCAGGCGTCTGCAGGGACAGCTAAGCTGGATCCACAGCTCCTGTGTCAGATGGATTCATTCCAGTTCACTGATTGCCTCTGAGCAGAGCAGGAGCACCCACACCCAAGCATGGTGAGTACACATCCTCGCGTGTTTTAACACACACACACGCATGAATATTTGACTGAAGAACATCTATCATGTTTTTCTGATGAGGATAACTCCTCCTCCTCTTCTTTTCCTGCCTGTGTTGAGCCGTCATGTTGTTGCTCCACGTTCTCATCAGCGCACACACAGGTGACGAGGTTGCCATGACACCTGTTGATGTCAGCGCTCTGCTGCAGGCGGAGCTGGAGGTCTGTTTGTTCTGCTGGTTCAATGTTCATGCAGGATGCAGTTTTCACAAGTGCAACAAAAAAAACAGTTTGGAGAATGCTGAAGTTCATTTTCTGTAACTGCTTTCAGCTCATGTGACTCTGCATCATGTGTCACAGTCAGGGAGGGGGTCAGGGGACCCCCGCATTAGACACCTTTGAACCAGCGGAACAGGAATGCAGCCTCTCATTGTTTCCAGATGGCAGCCTGTGCAGCCAATCACAGTTTGTGTTTGTGCAGCCACCCCTCTGACATCACCTCTTCCCCCCCAGGCTGGTAAGATCCAGAGTCTGACAGAGGAGGAGAGGGCCCACGTCCTCCCAATGCTGCGCTCTGCCCAGTGGGTGGAGGTTGGGGGTCGGGATGCCATCTACAAAGAGTTTGTGTTCAAAGACTTCAATCAGGTCAGCAGCTCCTCCGTGGATCCATTGTTCTTCAGCAGAAACCCAGCGTCATGTCTCTTTCCTGCTTTTCCAGGCTTTTGGTTTCATGTCCAGAGTGGCTTTACGAGCAGAAAAGATGGACCATCACCCTGAGTGGTTTAATGTTTACAATAAGGTATGAAATAGAAATGTATTTAATCATTTTAAACAGTTTTCAGCATTTATAGTTTAACAAAAATGTCTTCCATCATATCTGATTTTCCTGAGTTTTGTTTTTTTGTTAAATGATTTTTCCTATTAGCTGTGCTTGTGCTTATTTTCCAGTTACCAGTAGACACAGTTCTGTATTTTTTACAGTTTTGTACCAGAATTAATGATTAAACTATTATAAAACAGTTTAGAGAAAGGCCCTCAAAGATTTTCTTTTTTCTGTAACATACCACATGATATTATTGGGCATAGTAATGTACATAATCTTTAATGTGACTCAACAGATGCTGCTTCTCTCCTCCTGCAGGTCCAGATCACCCTCAGCACTCACGACTGCGGGGGCCTGTCCCAGCGCGACGTCTCTTTGGCCACTTTCATCGACCAAGTTTCTCTGATGTGAATGGCTTTCACCTTCAGTCCGAGCAGAGAAGAGAATCTACCTGAAACTGTCTGGACTTTTAGTACAGAAAAACCTTCGTTGGTCATGAAGCTGCTGTGATCCTGTTGGGAGTCTGAGAGCAAAAGAAACACTTAAAAATCCTGAAAGGTCACAGAAATCATTCCAAGTGTTCACGAAGTTGTGTTTAAATGTTGATGTGCTAAATCTGATCACAGAATGTGGTTTTCTGTTGGTTTAGAAACATGAAAAGCAACAAGGATGTCGTCAGACTAAATGTATTTTATTGAAAAGAATCATGAAAGGCCTCTAAATTCTGGTACCAGTGCATCCAGGAGAACCTACAGAAAGAGTTGATTGAACATTTAACTCAAACATGAACAGATTTCACAGAATTGAACCAGCAGCCTGTCAGCAAACCTTCAGATCCATTCAGTACAAGGCCAGGATTTCATTCATTTACTTCACTTCATATCAGTTTGAGACAAAAAAAACAAACTATTCCACCAGTGCTGCAGTTATGGTCAACAAATGAGAACAAATGTGAGGATTTTGTCCAGATACTTCTCTTGGAAAGAAAATTAAAAAATGATTTGGAGGGTTTTTTTAGCCACAACAGTTTTCTGGCGGTTTCACGCCTGGAAACCACTGTCCCTCCACTGACCCAATGCCTTTAATCAGAATCAAACAATGTGCATCAAATACATTTCTCTTTAAAAGGAATTCAAATCAAACACAGATAAAGTTAGTGATAATGGACTTTGAGTGGTTGAAGTTGGATAAACCGTCGTAGTTGCTCCTCTGACTTCAGGAAGTTGCACTTCATCAAATACAAACATTTATTGCACAAACATGGAAAAAACAAATCAGAAAAATCACTTTAGTACATAAAACAATGAGAATGTCTTTCTGTGCTTTCTGTCATCCATCCTTACATTAATGTCGACATGTGCTGCTTGTGCATCAAAAACGCCGGTATCTCCAGAAGCCCCTCCCTTTAGCAAAGCCGGCGGTCAGTCCGTGAAGGACAAACCGACGGATTTCTCTGCGCTGACATACCAGGTGAGTTACCCAGGTGAGTTAACAGTTAGAGACTGAGGTAGATTAAAGACAGGCCGCGATCCACAGGAGTCAAACTGAACTTCTGAGTTAATAATGGAAAACTCGAGGATTTGAACCAGAACCTTCTGTCATCTGCCATCTTCTGATGTGATGCCCGTGTTGTCTGACTGACAGATGAGAACGTCTGGCTCACGCTTGAAACAAAGGTCATGGAGACACTTTGACCTGGAAGCGTTTGAAAGCAGTGTTTCTGTCGGGGCATTGCAGTGCGTTTTCATAAAAAGTGTTGCATGCTGGGTAACAGGTCTGTGCGGTGCAGCCGCTCTCTAACAGCACCGCCGCGTTTCCCTTTGTGCTTCAGCTGAGTCAGCACAGACAAAAAAAAGAGGAGACCTTTGAAGAACTCACCAACAAACATCTGAAGGGTTTCAGTCGGAGATTAAGACGAAACAGCAGGAGCAAAAACTGAAATTATTTTCCACAACAAAACAGATAAAAAACAACTAAATTACTGTCAAATTATTAGATTAGAACTCGTTTGGAGCCGGTCCCTTCTGCTCCTCAAGCGGAGGCGCACTGGCAGAAGCACTTGCCCCTCTGGGGGGGTTTCAATCATGAAGGCTGGTGCTCCTGAGAGCGTCGCTGATGTTTCCACAAATCGGCTCTGAGCAAACCTGGGCGCTCACGGAGGCAGCGGCGTGTTTCCCCGGCGGTGCTAAGGCTCGTTAGTGGGCTTTGCCGTTGCCATTCATGTGGCTTCTGCTTGACTTGGGCACCTCGGTGCTGTAGACACAGTCCAGGAAGCCTCTGGAGATTTCAGTCACCATGGACCTGTCCGGGATGGACTGGGCCATTCCGTAGATAGCTCCCTGAGCAGAGAACGACACAGGAGTGAGCCGACAACATCTAAATCCTCCCTGATCTGATGGGATTCCACAAACTCTTCTCCTTCCCTGCATCCAGTAATGCTCCCACTCTAGAAAAACGTAAACTTTATCAAATATGTTAATTCATTTACCGGTAACTTTTCCACATCAGAGAAAAGACAGAAAGGAATTTCTGACTCAGAGAGAAGGACTGGATGTGACAAAAGAAGAAAAAAAAAAGGAATAAAAATCAGCAATAATTGTCTAAAAAAATAGTCCTTCACTCATGACCCACAAAATCACAAGACTTAGACCAGCTTAGAGTTTTTGCAAAGCAAGCATTTTAAGATGCAGTGTCATGTCCTGGAAACAAAAAACATTTGGGATTTTCTGAACAATTGGGAGACGTTTGTTTTTCTTAGATGTCATTTTTCCAAGTAGTTTGGCAGACAGCAAAACTCTCTGAACAGTAGAGTGTTTTTAAACCGCTTGATTTGTTCATCTTGTTCTGTTTGGGAGGCGTTCAGCCTGATGAAACTTCTGCAGGACCTTTATGGTTTCCAAAACAGAAGTGTTGATTCCAGCAGCAGACACCACAAACACGCAGATGTGTGTCAGAACAGATGTTCCTTCTTCTCTGAAGTGACGCAAGAAAAAAATCTTTCATCAACACGAGCGGAAGCGCCAAAGAGGAACAGAAAGTAAAGTGAAAATGAAGCGGACCGATGGTCATAAATGTTTATTTAAATTCAAGACTGAAGCAGCAGTTCTGCTCTAAAACGCTATAATCTATTCAAAATGATGCAAAAAGAAGGACGGTCATGTTGGTTTGTGCAGCCAGTTGCTGCAGAAATCCATTTGCAAAGTCTTTCTTTTTCTCTGGTTACCACCACAATCTAACAGGTCCAAAAAAGACTGGTTTACCGAGGATCTCTGTGAAAATACTGAAACTATCTGAGACGGCAGGATGCAGGTGACTCACCATTCCAGTCGTTTTCTCTTTGGGGTTCTTCATTATATCTGCCACCTGGTCTTTGACATCCTGAACGAAGCGCTCAGCCACCCCAGGCTGGGTGTGCAGGACCGTGCAGCAGATGTGGATGCTGCAGAAACAGGAGCAACCACACCGCGTCACGGCACCAAACATTCTGAATGTGCGTTTGCTGGTTCACACCCACCTGGATGGAAACTGCAGCGTGTTCAGATTCCAGCCCTTTGACGTCAGAGCGTTCGAGAGACGGAAAATGTCAAACTGATCCGAGCCGATGGCCACCACTGACACCTCTGGATCTCCAAACACAAAGACTCCTTTGATCTTCCTAATTCTGTCCAGGAGAAACGCACAGCAGAGCTGAGATGCTGAGGCCTCTGACCGGCTCTGTGTGGTGAAGCCATTCTTGCCTGTCTTACTCTGTTTTGATTTTGCGTGCGGTGCTGATGATCTTCCTGGTGGCGTCCACGTAGCCATTCTCCCCCATGTGCATCATGGTGGCCCAGCAGGCTGCGATAATCCCTCCAGGCCTGGAGCCTGCTATGGAGGGGGAGGCGTAGATGCCCCCCTGCCAGTCTGGAGCCACAAAGTATTGATACTGACGGTACTTCTTCTCGCTGTAAAGAACTACAGAAGAGCCTTTGGGGGCGTAACCATACTGAGGAGAAGCCCAGAGCAGAAACGTTAAAGTGAATCTGAGCGAGAAGATGTGACAGAAACAAGAAGCTCCTCACTTTATGGGTGTCTGCTGAGATGCTGGTGACCCCTTTGACCCTGAAGTCGAAGGGGGCGAGCGAGTAACCAGCCTTAGCCATGAAGACAATGAGAAATCCCCCCAGGCAGGCGTCCACGTGCAGTGGGAGGTTGTAGCGAACAGCCAGCTGTGACACAGGAAAGCAAATTAGAATTTCTTCCTGCAGTTCATCTGTAAGATCTTTGAGGAGAGACGCTCCGACCTTGGCCACCTCCCCCACAGGATCGATGACCCCATGAGGAAACTGCGGGGCTGAGCACACCAGCATGGCCGTGTTCCTGCTGATGGCTCTCTTCATGGCCTTGGAGGACAACCAGCAGAGAGGACATGAGACGTCAGGAAGCTGCAGAGGATCGCGCAGACGTTCGCCGTTCTCACCTTCACATCCACCTTCATGGTTTTCTTGTCCAGGGGAATGTGGACGAGCTTCATCCCAAAGTAATTTGCCGCTTTGTCAAAAGCGGCGTGCACACTCACAGGCGCCAGACTGCATGAATGAAGCCAAAAATGAGCCTTTCTTTGGCAGCTGAACAGGTTTCAGTGAAGCTTGTCTTACATTTCCGGGTGTTTGACGCCCCGTTCGTACGCCATGTCCCTGTATGCTTTGCAGGCCATCAGGATGCTCTCAGTTCCCCCTGACGTGACCTGGAAAGAGCACGGGAGCAGGTGAGGTTCAAGCTTTCTCCACCCTTTTCTTGACAGCTCATTGGAGATGCTGACTCACTGTGCCGCAGGAGTCAGGCCCCCCGTTGAAAAGAGTGCAAGACATTCTGACGACTTCTGCCTCCATCTTCCTGACGCCGGGAAAGATGTCAGGGTGCAGAGGGTTGCTCCAGGCGAAATCCCCGTAAACCTTTCAGACAAAGCAAACTGCGTTTTTGTCACCATTAAAAGCTTCAGAGAAACAACAGAGAGCTTTCATAGTTATCCACAGATATGCTGACCTTCACCAGCAGTTTGGTTAGGGTCTCATCCCCCCAGTAGACTGCTCCAGAAACGCGTCCTTTCTCCCACTGAACATCATCTGAAAATCACACCCTGTGTTTGAGAAGGTTATGGACAGCAACCAAACCCCCTCCCCCCAGGTAACTGAGGAGTCCCACACTTACTCAGGGTCTGGTATTCTTTGATCTTGTCCATGACCTGACTCTGGGACAGTCCTTTGGGGGGCAGCTTGGTGGTGTAGCTCATCCCTTCCTTCAGCGTGAACAGACTGTGGGACATGTCATCCAAAGCCTTGTTGAGCTGTCGCTGGATCTGAGGGGAAAGAACTGCGTGAGGGGCTGCGCGCCGCTTCCAGGAGCGCACAAAGCCAGAGAGGGAACAGAGGTAACAGCGTGCCAAAGGTCAGGACCCCCTCCCCAGCATCTGAGGCTGAGTCAGAGGACGAACGGCAGCAGTACTCACGGACACGCCAACAAAGGGGATTTTTCTGATCAGTCGAAAGCATTGCCTCTTCATTCTTGACATCAGGCCTGAAAACCACAAAGCTGAGGTCACAAGTGGTCACATGTACCAATCCTAAAACGCTGACTGTGCAGAAATCCAATAGCTAGTCAGGACACTGCAAAGATAAGGAACTGTGTTTAGACTACGACTGCAGAAGATTCAGTACTGCATAACTGATACCAAAATACAGAAATGTCAAAAACCCAAAGAGGTTTCAGACCTACAGAAACAAAGAGGAAAAGAACGGTTACATTGATCCTAATCTCGTTTGACGCAATTTGCTCTCATGTGTCAACTTTTACTTTCTTGCTGGAAGAGGAAGCCTTTGATCCAGAGGGCTCCTAACGTAGCGGCGACTGAGGCTCCAATGATCTGCCACGGCTCCAGGGGGGCACAGTGAGAGTTCACCTGCCGCCGCGCTTCCTCCAGGTACAGCAGCAGCATCTCCTTATACACCTCCAAGGCACTCTGTTCACACGAGACAGTAAAACGTCACCGCCGTCGAGGTACAATCGACAACACACCCTTCTCCTTCAAAAGAGTCACATCTGCACACACCTGTGTTACCTGCTCATTCACTTACCATCATCAGACTGACAGGACTTGAATTCTTCCCTCACACAGCAAACACCTTCTCAGGTAAAGAGGGTGAAGGTTTGTTCTTAGCTCAGCAGATGCAGATAAAGTGCTGTGCTACTTGGATGGCTATCAGCAAGCCCCTCCCACTACCAAAAGTGTCTCAACACATCCAGGTGTGAGGATCTGCTGCAGTAATCCCCATCAGACCAGACAGGATGTTCTCCTGAAACACGCCTTGATGTTAAGGCAGCACGGTAAACCCGTCGCTGCTGGAATAATGCAGCCAGACTGACTGAGGCAGAGCCGCAAATCCCCGCGATTTCAAAATGAAATACCAAAGAACATCATTACACAACAACAACCTACTTATCTTCACGTTATCTTCACCTAATGCCCTTTTTACAGCAGGATGATAGAGAGGAACTTCCACCTCAGCCACAATCTGATGGAGAAGGCTTAAGGTTCACAATCTTGAGTAATCAAACCCAAAAGAGATGAAAGTTCTTCTGGATTCAGAAGGAAACCTTTAGAAAGTCTGTGAGCTTCTCCACACAGACCTCATATTGTTGTCATTCTGAATGAAATTATTATTATGGTCATTTTTTTCTAATAAACTGAACAGGAGGAGGTTCCTGAGTGACAGGAGTGGCTGCCCACACGGGTGCAGTTTTACCTGCCTGTTCTCATTCAGGTTTGGCGAGATCTTCTGCAAACTTTAGCAAGTCGGCCGAGAGTGAAGCAGAGACAAGCATCTAGTGTGGTGGAACCGACACAGCAAAGGCTTCAGCGGAGGACCGTCGTGGTTCCAAACAGACTCGTGCAGAACCTGACCTGAACACTCAGACAGAGACCGTGAATGCTCTCACTGTTTTCCAGAAACGTCTCAGTTTTTTGAAAGGTGAGCAGGTTTTCAGACAGAATGATTTCCCGCTCAGGTCCATCCAAAACTTGACCTCAGGTGATGGAGCCTCACACCAAGGTTCTGGAAGCAGCATCGTCTCAGTCATTGTAGAGCAGTGGACACCTGCCAGCCCGAAAACACCTCCCTACAAACAGTATAGCTGCTCTGAAGCCCTTCACGAGGAGAAGAAGCTCAGCCAGAATTCTCTGCAGCAGAACCCGTCCAGAACCGGGTTCAGAGACAGATGAAACTGTGTTTCCTTACAGTTGGTGAGTCTGGGAAGTTTGACTTGAACTCTTTTAAGCTCTATAAATGGTAATTTAGAGGACATTTATCAGCTTGATCTGATGTTCTCTCTGTGAACATCTGTCAGACATCTTCCCTCTAGCGGTCAGTCTGAGTCCCCCGGGGTTGATGGTGCGCTTCCAGGGAAACAGCTGAGCAGCTCTGCTGGAAATAACAACTTCCTGTTAACAGGATCTCCGTTTCTATTCTGAATCTGCATCAATGAACAAAAGAAGATAGTTTGAAAGGTTTATAAGGGCGATGGCTGAGAAAAAGAAGAATAAACACAAACGTTATGGATGGCTCTGTTAAGGGAAGAAACTAAAGTTGAAGTGGATCGGATAAAGATTCTCTATTTGCGGTCAAAGTACCGATCAGAACACGAATAAACCCACAGCGTCATAGCAAAGGTCACAAACAAAAATTGTGTTTGGTTATTCCTGAAAGCAGAGTCTTCCTCATGTGATCACAAACAAGTCACCCCTCCCCGAAGAGTCCACTTGGTCCGTTCCGACATGGACGGAACCGCAGTACACTAAAAAGAGGAAGTAAAGTTTAAGAACACGAACCCAGTAGTCCATGGTGTTCGGGAAGCTGTCGCTCCGACTTTCTTTGTGTCCTCTTCTCAGGGGAGCCGCCGCTCACTTCGCATCTGCATGCTACTACCAAAGCCAGCAAGCTAACCCTTATTCAGGAAATGACCTACTGCGCATGTCTGCGCTGTCATGGATCTGACAGCGCAGCGCGCGGGTCTTTCCTATTCAAAGCCGCGCGGGAAGTGGATCCGCATGATTTATAAATCTGTTATTAAACCGGAGGAGTTCGACACGTTTTTCTGTTATTTTTAAAAACATGATCAACAAATCATTTATGACTAAGAAATTGAAACTATCAATCAAAAAACATTACATTCATAAATTCATTTAATTAATAACTAAAAGTTTATTTTGCTTATAAAATGACTGAATGAAACTGCCCCATTTAGTTTAAAAGTTGTTATAAAAAGTGAGAAAAACTTAAAACCTTTGTTTGTTTGTCTATAGTCTCATTTCTTTTAATTTCAAATCAAACTGTTGTTGTTCACTGTTTCATTTTCCATTGAAGAAGAGCCTCCTTCCTCCTGACCGGAAAAAAGCAACTTCATTTGTTTTTATGGTTATGATATTCATGATGTATATTAAAAATACAATACTTTACAAAGACATTGAAACGTTGATCACATCATACCTGTTTATAGCAGACAAAATGACAAATCAAATGCAGAGATTCACTTTTGGACAGGTGGCAGAAAGTGCAGTTCTATATAATGATCAGTAGGAGTCAGACTGTTCGGTGTTGGTTTGAAATCAATAATCAGGACTTTTTTATTGTAAACTAATAAACAAAAGAGAGTTTTAAGAAAAGAAAGATATATATATATATATATATATATATATATATATATATATATATATTGAACAGATTGTTCATCTTTTTACAGCAAAGAGAGAATTTCAGACCAAAGAAGGGAAGCTTATCTTAGAAAGTTGTGAATCAGAAATAGGCTGCAACAGAGGTGTTCACGTGGAATTTAATGGATTTAAATATATTTTTGCTTGTCTAGGAGCTCCAATAAAGACACTGTGATATGATGTGACTATCGGGTTTGAACACATTTAAAACATAGTTCACAGGGAGCGATACCCGTTGATCAGCAACTTTACCTGCTGCAAGTTTGATTAAAAAAACTTTAATTTTTCCCCCCATTTTTTGTTTTGTTTCCTGGCCTTTAACAACATTATCCAAACATTTTCCTTGCGGAATACAATGTGACTGCATTAATGTGTTAATTATTCTAATATATATGTCTGGAAAGAAGAAAGTCATTTTATCACAGAAAATATTTTTCCATTGCAGATATCAGTAAAACTTCATGACTGTTAACAAAATAAAAGTTCTGCGTCTTTAAGTTTCATAAAACACAGATTAAGATCTACAAAGTGGTATTACACCAAAGGGATTCAGTATTTTATATTCTCTCATTGCTAAAACTTTCCTTCTCTGTGAGGAAAACATTCAAAATAAATGTATGAATGCTCTTCTTGTCTTTTGCCTTTTGTGTGGAGCGTAATATTTTACGTATTTTTGTCACTTTTTTACTGCTTCAAAAAGGGGACATTTTTAAAACCACAAAAACAACATAATTTAGTTAAAGCAGACCAATCAGAATACCATCAATGGATATTTCGATTAGTGTTCGTTAAAGTTCTGTTGACATGTTATCAACAACTTTTTATTATTTATACTCATTTTAATGGAGCTTCTGCATGTTGTTAGACCGAAACCAAATGAAAAAAGACACTATATAGAAGTGCGCTTGAAAACCTTCCATCGCTTCTGTATCCTGCGTCCTCATTGGCTCTTTTCTTTGTGATAAAAGAAAGCCTCTTGTAAACACGCGGTTTTCGTCTTTCATATTAACAGACTAAATGTTCTACATCAGTTTGAGAGAGTAAGGAAAAATCTGCACCGACTCCCATTTGTGTCTAAAGTCTGTATCTTTACAAAAAGACGAGGCGCGTCCAAAGCTCTGCCGCCCTATTGTAACTGCGGCACACTGTCTTCAGGAGCGCAGTGGGCGCGACAATGCTCCGCCCGTGAAAAGAAAGCACATTAAAAGTGAATTAGTTCTTGTGTAAAGTGTGTTCTGGGTCACGCTGGTCACGACGCGCGCACCTCTCCAAAGGCGCACACCTCTCCAAGGTGCACTCCATACTTTCTAAAAGGCAGTCACATTGTTTGAGGGTCTCACAAGAGGTGTACATATGGCATCCGGGTTGCAATTAAATGTTTTTAAGATGGTTTTCTTTCCTGAAGAAGTTTCCTTTTCTCTTTTTTCCTCCCAACAGCTCTTTGCCAGACAGCACAAGAGGAGGGGGCGCATTGAAAGGCCTCTATGCTAGTTTGGACTGACAACAATCTGGTCAGCGAGTTGTTGGACTTTGATTGTCCTCCTCAAAACGTCCTTCAAACAAAAAGCTAAAGACGAAAATAAAGCCCCACCTGGTACATCTGTTTGCTAAAGTAATAATAAATAGATTTGGTTTCATAAATAAGCAGAATAGACAGTAAAGTGAAGTGGCGGGGGAGGTATTAATCGTGAGCATCGGGCAGGTATCACCTGCTCCAGCGCTTGCTCAGTTTATAGTTAAATATTGTTAAATCGCTTCGGTTCATGCATGTCTGCACCGATATCGGCCTTGTCCGCAGCAACTGCTCGTTTCTGTTTGCGCACACTTTGCATAATGAAGAAAACTCTACAACAACCTGATAAAAATCAAGGGGGTAGACGGACGACTTCAAACCAGCACCTGTCCGCGGTCTCCGAACAAAGATTTGGCATCAATTATTATTTGTAAAGTTGTAATTTTTAGTTTGCTTTTTTTACCTTTTACAACATCAAGCCTCCATCTCCTATCTCACTGGTATATTTGTCCAGTTTATTGAAAGCATATGGTTATCACGTTGTTCTCCAAACACGTTTAGTCAGAAAGTTAAGCAGAGCTTTTTGTGGTCCTTTGTAAGTCATTGTAAATCATGTTTGAGCTCCGGCACGCTTGCCCTCTCCCCTCATTGAAGCTGGAGCGAGTCTGCAGGTTGTTGACCCACTTTAATAATTTTTAACGACGTAAAAGACAAGACGTATTGTAAAAAAGTCGGTGCGTCACAGAGTTGTAGCTGTAATGGAAAGGGTTTTGGAGATGTCATGGCGCACAGGTATATGCTCACATGAATGCATAATTCCGGCTTCTATTGATGCTGAACATAAAAACATCTTTAGTACTTTCAACTCAAACAGCCAGTATTTCCATATCTAATTCTCTTTGAACGCTGCCCTCGTGCGTAATTGTCTTTCTCCATATAGCGGAGCTTCGCGCTGCAAAGCAGTGAGCTCGTATCCACTTTTTGATTACAAAAAGCTTTTCTTAGACATAACGCAGGCTTTCCGCGTTCACATAAAGGCAGGCTAGTGTTGTTTAAAATAACGCTGCGCAAAAATGTGGATAAACTTACAGAATCTTCTGGTTTGAATGTTCGGTTAACAAAAACGCACAAACCCTCGATTCCACAGGACTGTACCTAAGAACATGCAGTATTTATTTATATGTATTAAAAGGTATTAACGGATCACAATGTTATTCAATTTCAGCTTTAATTAGGCTGTGTTTATGTCTGAAGTAGAAATTTCCATAAAGTCCACTGATGGTTTGTGTCCAAACTGTGCGTAAAATGTGACTTTACCGGATGTATTTCAATGTGAAGAAAACGAGACATTTTCAGGGGAAAACTCAGTTTTAGACGTTGTTGCAACCCGCTTGTTTTATAAATCATTTAAAAATTCACACTTGTGCGTAAAATCGCAAAATTGAATTTAAAAGCGCAGTTTATCACGAGACGTTTAATTAATGAGAACAACAAACGGGACAAAGGTGGTGCATCTTTTTTTTTTTTTTCATTCCAGGTCATTTTTACATGACAAACACAAGTTTAGGCTATTTAATTTAATTCTGACATTTTAGCGCCTGGTTTTTGGGACATCTGCTCCTCAGAAAAGTCTGCTACATGACCCTTAACCTCTCTGAAAGGTCATTAAAACCTCAGCTTTGATTCCGAAAGTTTATCACGACGGCCACAAAAAGCAGAAAACGGTAACATTCATTGAGTGGCCATGAAGTGGCAGAACAAATCTTCTCATTCGGATTTCTTGGAGGAGCAACGGCTCCAACGCGTCTTTCCTCAATGAAGAGACGAATAAACCCGCGGTAGCAAAGCCACTGTTGTCGTTCCGGCTCTTATTTGTGCGACGTCGCACCAAAAGAATGACACAAAAACTACAAAGCGCTGAAAAACAGAGAGCGAGGGCGTGGAGGGGGGTCTGTGCTGCCTGCAAGCCGATTGGCCATTTAACGGACGCTGTTGATTCAGGCGTCCGCTGCCCAGAAGATAAGATAAAGGCCATATAAAGAGACAGGGATGCGCATCCATCCTTCACAACAACCTGCTGTCTCCATCAACACCGCGGGACGCCTGTATGTCTCCTCTGCGCGCCTCACCTGTCACTAGAACAAACGTAAGTGCAAATAAATCCATCAGCGGAGCTTTACGCTGATCTGACGCAGAAGAAGTGCGCAGTTGGAGACTGAGATGCGCATAGGAAGCGGTTTCTGAGTATTGCAACGTTTTAAACACAAACCTCAAGAGTTAGATTTGCCAAAAACCTTGTGAAACATTTCTATGATCTTTATGATATTGTGTTATCTTTGATTACACCGACTTTCGCAGGATGTCTCCCAGAACCAGGAGCGCCCCTGATGACCTGCTGAAGTTCAGCGGCGCAGAGACGCGCAGGCGCAGCGGGATTTCTCCAAAAGCGGAGAATGTCTGCAGAGAAGCTGCTGGTCCTCAAAGCTGCAGCGCAGACTGGCCTCACGAACCGCTGCGTGGAAACAGTAAAACCTTCAAGTCTTCCAAACCAAGAAGTGATCCGCGCGGCTGGCGTAGAGTGAAGGCCAACGACCGGGAGCGGCACCGGATGCACAACCTGAACTCTGCCCTGGATGCGCTGAGGAGCATCCTGCCGGCGCTTCCCGACGACGCCAAGATGACCAAAATAGAGACGCTGCGCTTCGCGCGGAATTACATATGGGCTCTGACCGAGACCCTGCGGATGGTCGACCACCACGGCTGCCCGGAGGAGGAGCAGCCGCCGGGGGGCCCAGACCTGAGCAGTCCGGGGAGCACTCGCTCAGACTGGGACTCTTCATCCTCCGTGGAGTCCTGGAGCGGTTCCGCTTCCTGCGCTGCGGATCACCTGAACTGCCGCCAGCCCGCAGATCTGCCCGTTCATTTACACTTCCGGTCTGTCTGTAGTGGAGCGGATCTCAGAAACACCTGGCTTTTCTGAAGGTCATCTATCTTTTGGACAAACAAATGGACATTGGAGGTTCTCAGGTGTACCAACACCAGCAGGTGACTTTCACCTGTGGTCACATGACAGGAAGAGGCTGCAGTTCTTTTCCTCTTGTATTAAACCAAATGCTTTCTGTGAACTCCTTCATCTCCATCTCAGAACATATCAGAAGAACACTCAGACTAGATCCACTTTCAGCTGAAAGATTTATTTGGCAAAGAAACTCAGATACATTTCTTTGTTTGTTCTGTATTTATTAAAGTAGAAAAGTTGTGATCATAAAGCGCCATTTCTTGAACTGAATACAGTGAGCATGTTAAAGATCAATACTACATCATACTGCCTGTAACTAATGCTAAGAATTGATGTGCAAATGCAGACAAACGCAGGAAAATGTGATGGAGCGTCCATCACGCTGGAAGGAAATGTTATTGAGCGCTACAGTCCAGGGCCGGTCCCAGCAAAGGAAGACTACTTAGGGAAGACTGTAACTACGTCGTAGCCCTCAGGAGGCGTCACACGCTCTCGTGCGTGCTTCTCACAGTAGATCTGGTCCTCCACAAAGAAATGTCCTTTCTGCTTGAGGTTGATGTTGCAGTCCGTGCACGTGTAGCACTCAGGGTGGCGAAACTTGTCCCTCAGCTTCACCACCATCCCCCTGAAGAACCAAGATGTGGTTAACTGAGGAGTCTTCATAAACAACACAAACCACTCCACCCTGGCGCATGCTGGGACATTTCCATACAGTTAACATCCCAGCCGGGATGGAGAAATAAGGATGGAGTCTGTCTTTGTGTGAAATGCTCCAAACATATGCTAAATGATATTTACTGACTGAACACAAACAAGTCAGATAGGAAGTTCAACGATATTATCTTTGAGTTTGGAGATGCATAAAAACTGCAGAAATTCTAGAGAAGATTCTGGAAAAATGAAGTGAGCTTAAACTGTGGTACCTCCTTTATTTTACCACAAGGAGGCGACAAACTTTTAAAGAGTAAAAAAAAATTTATAAAACTGGTTCTGGTGCTGAGGGGAATCATGTCTGATCCATAAAATGATTAGTGTAAAACAGACCCTGTGAGTGAACGCAGTCACATGTTCTACAGACACTGCAGACAGATGACTGTCTGCGCATACAGCTTTTCTTCTTCTTCTGGTCACAAACATTCTCATGAAATGTTTCCAAACTCAAAATTGAAGAAACAAAATGTTCAGACAGAAGTTCTGTGGATGTTCAGAAACAGAACCGAACCATGTCGTGATGAGGCGTAGAATACTCACACAATCCCTGATCCGCATTTGTCACAGACGGGTAACTTCTCTGCGTTTCCCACCGAGGAACCGATCTTTGTGGTGGGGGCCTTCACACTCCTGAAGCCTGATGGTTTATCTGCATCACCTTCATGTAATCAGACAAACACAGAGGTGTGTGTGGAGCCCATCTTATAGGATTTCAGGACCAGAACCAGAACACAGCCTCACCTGTCTCCAGAATTTCCTGAAGCACCTTGAAGGAGGCGGACTGCCGCGGTGGCTCGTCAGAATCCTGGTTCTCCTGCAGCATCTTGTAGACTTCAGAAGCAGCTGCGATGGCCGGCCTCTTTCCTGGAGCGGACGGATCTGACGGAGCTCTGCGAGACAAGATCACAGTGGGATTTCAGATCATCCAGGAAGCGGCGCCGATGCTGACCCAGAGGAGCGGCCGCTGCAGCCACAGAACCTCCATGAGACACATGTAACGAGTTCAAAAACCCGAAGAACAAAATCTCATTATCATTTTATTTTGAAAGTCGCAATTTCTAAGAATGTTGATGACTTTGGCGACAAAATAAAAGTTTTACAACAAAAAAGAAAATTTGTAAGATAAAAAGCACGACTTAAAAATTTGGATAAATCAAGATTGAAATTGTCTTTTTTATGTAAAGAAATCAGAGTACGAGCAGAAAAACAGAGTGTTCCATTACCATAGAAGCATGACGATATTTACAACCACGTACAGGAAAACTGCTGCATCCTATTTCATTACAAAACTAATAAACTTGCTGCTTAACTTAAAGATACTGAACACAGAAATGGTTCTGTTAGTCTGAGTCAGGTTAATTAGATTTTATATCTCATGCAGAATCTGAATTGATTTCTTCAACTTTTCTCCATCCACGTTTCTGGACCCTGAAAGCTGAACCGACCTGTTGGCCTCTCCAGATATGGTCATGGTCTTCACGTCGTCCACAGCAGAGTTCAAGTCCTTGATGTTGTCTGAAGAGTACAGACCAGACGGACTGTTGTACTGGTTGGTCACAACTTTGGAGCCAAAACCAGAGAAAGGTAAGGCGCTCCTGTTGTGGGTGGAGCCAATGTGTTTCACATCCTGGAAAAAAAAAAAAAAAAAAAAAATCATCATTATTTTATTGTTTTTAAACATTTCAGCTTTCTAAAGACAATTGTTCTTCAAGCTGAGTCATGCATTTTCTGGCAGACTCCTGCTTATTTAAAGCAGCTAACAGACATTAAATAAATACAACCACATAATGATGCTGGCACGCCATCAAAGCAGGCAAATAAATCCCGGCGAGTGGCGCTCAGAGCGGGAAGACGGAAATGCCTTCACAAACAGGCCACGCCTCCAAGCGCCTCAGACTGCAGTCATGCGAGCCTCCAGAGGAGTGAAGGTCTGAAGGTTTACGTTTGTCAGACGAACCGCACATGTGTGAGGCGTGACACACAAACACCCGGCTGGCGTGTTTTCACTGAACTTCCCCGCCACAGGGCAGGAACTGAGGCTGCGTCACAGCTGATAAACGACCGTCTCCAAGGAAACGGCCTGTTGGAGAGCAAACAATGACTTCACTGCTGGCAGCGACACAAAAATACCCAACAAGTCTTTGCAAGCAGGACCAGAAAAAAAACGCTTCTGACTTCCAGAAGCTGGATGGCTTTCTTTGAACGACGGCGAGCTGGGAGGGGGGCAGACACCCACCCGTGGCTCTGATGCGAGATTCATCTTGTATGGATGAGACCTTCCTTCCTCAGAGGAGAGCGGCGACCACAGCTTAGCTTCTGACCTGAGAAGCAGAGAAGACCAGAACCGTCAAACATCACACAGGACACGGTCAATCGTTTTTTTGTTCCTGTAAGAAGAGCAGAGCATTGTGTCGGCACCGCCGCCCTGCAGGTTTGCTCCTGCGCTGTTTGTTTAGAACTTTCTCCTTCCATCGCCTGAAGTCTGCATCACCTTCCTCACATCTCAGCACCCCCATGGCAACCCCCCATTTGCAGTGACAGCATACCGGTCTACGGAGAGCACCATTTCATCACCGTAACCCTTGATCTTGTTCTGAGCCTCCAAGTGAGTCATGTTGTCTGTGGGCTCTCCGTCGATCGCCAGGATGATGTCTCCCATGCACAGGTTGGCTTGGGCTGCTTTACTTCCTGGATTTACCTGGGACGCACACAGAGACACTGTCAGTCACTTCATAGGGGCATATGGAGAGAAAGTTTAAATGACGTCATAGGAACAGACTATAAAGGTGCTAAAGTTCTTCATGGATGCTTTACTGGACAGCATGAACAAACTAAATAACCCGTTAGAAACGAGGTAGCACCAGGAACAACAATTATGAGAAAGTTGGCATGAAACCAAGCTCTGACACACGAAGGAAAAGCTTTAAACATGTCATCCTTCAAAATAAAAGACAACAAATTTAAGCATGATAAATGAGAAATCTCCTGGCGAGCAGAAGCGGAGCTTCCGTTTTTAGAACATCCATTCCTGATAAGCAGAAATCTCTAAGATAAACAAACAAACATTTATGAGGACACAAAGTCCACCAAAGTTAAGTATTCTTTTGTTCTTGTTGGAAAAAGTCTAAGCGGTACTTGAACGCACCTCAAAGGCTAACTCCAGCAAAAGCGTCAGAGGAACGCGTGCTTAGCCCCAGTTTTGTTATCCCGGGCTAACTCACTTCTCGAGCAGACTAAATGGTACCTGTTGATGCGGAGAACCGGAAACCCAACTTACCCGCGAAATAGCGAGAGGCTGCTCGAAGTCTTTCCCTCCGACCAGCCGGAAGCCCCAGGGCCCGGGCCCCTGCATCACCACGCGGAGAGGCATCGCTGCTGCCTCACTGCCGTCCGCTCCCAGCCGCTGTGCTGTAGCCGCCGGCGGGGGTGGGGAGGAGGACCTCAGGCCGCCACGGGACGAACAGCCAGGAAGCTTCCTGTCTGATTACCACCGGACAAAGATCGTAGATTCAGAGGAGCACTCACTACAAGACCCGCTGGGCCGTGCCGTAAAGTGTGCTTATGGTCACGTGATTCCACCACTACTTCTTGCACTTTATTAGAGCAAATTAACAAACAAACAAAATCTGATTACTGCACAATAAATCATTTATTGGCAAGCAGTGGGAAAAAAATAGCTGTACGATGAATCTACGAGAAGGTGCTATTTGTCGGTTACACATTCCTCAGTAGGGTAAATATTAACTAGCATGACCTCATCTTTCCTACAAAGAAGTCACCAGTTAATCTTCTGTGGCGGAAAAACCTGTTGTAAATTTAAAAGTTTTCCTGTTTATATATAGAGAATTTTTGTTACCGGGTTTGGTTTTATTCATTACAGAGAAACTTAAGATCATGATCTACATTTTAAGAGAAATTAGTCTTTCAAATTCTTATGAAGCAGAAATGATTTGTTTACTGATGGCGGCTGCCATACACGCTATTTGTTTGTTTGAAATGATATTTAAAAAACAACAACAGCAGCAGGTTCCTTTAAACAAAAAATAGTTGATCCTCTTCACTTTTTTCCTATCTCTTCTGATATCCAAAGTTTGTTTGAAGGAATCAACCTCCCGTGACGTCACTCTTTTATGTGCAGCTTACCATATAAGGTAGAGCATAAAATCCCAGGATGTGGAATGCGCCGCTCCCAAAATCCCGAATTCCTGCAGAAATCAGCGGCGCACGCGCTCCAGGCAGGAAGCCCAGCCCGTACTCTTAAAGCTGATTTTTTTTCCAACATGCATGAGATCATCTGCTCTGCTGCTGTTTGCTCTGCAGAAAATCCACGTTCTGCTGAACGAGATGAGTCTCTTTGAGACAAACAGTCGCTGCTCCTCAGAGAAGTTGAGGAATCCTCACACAAGCTCCTTCCAATCCCGAATGCTGCTTTCAAACCGCAACAGGAGACCAAAAACCACAACAGACCAGAAGAGAGTTTGAAACAGTTTATTAAATATTGCATAATAGCAAAGTTACAGCAGTGTTTCTTTAGGATTATCAGTGGAACCGCACTGCAAAGAGAAGCAACCAAACCAAACCTGCTGCAGGTTGAGGGTCTCATCAGTCCAACCTCATGATTTAGGACCATCATGTTGAAGCAACGCGTCACACTAGCTACATGAACACTGACAGACAATAATCTGCCATAATCTGGATTAGTATTAACAGAAAAAAACCGATACATAAATAATGTTATGAATATATTTAAAAAAAACATGATGAGGCACAATGTTGAGTGCAAGATAAGGCATCGTCATCCTCAGAAATGGCAGCGTTATGTTGATGTGTGTCAGACTTTCGTAAAGCTCCACGCTGTGCTTCAGCACAAATCCCTCAGGCTCAGAGGCGGGTCTGAGGCCTTTTCTATTTTACATATTTACATTCCTTCTTGTGCCACTTTTGAAAGTCTGCAGGTTAGTTAGATGACACAGATTTAACAGATTAGCATCACATTCATGTACTCATACATTCATCCCTTCATGTTTCATGGAACTATAAGAGTTCCTTTCTGATTAATGTTGTTTTTTTATCTTCATATATATATATATATATTCAGTCAAATAAAAGCTTTTTTGTGCAGTTTTGCTAAAAGAAAAACGTTAAATTCAGGCCAACAGAAGTTCAGCATCTCAGAGGAGCGTGCTTCTGGTGTGAAACCAAACACCTCTGACTGCTGAGCAGAACAACCCACAGAAAGTGGATCACATGACAGCTTTCGCCAAGAAAACACTCGCTTACACATATAGTCTGTAGGTGATTCAAACACGAGGGAACCCCTGATGAAGCAGTGAGCTGCTGAGATGATGGAACACTGATTGTACTGAGTTAGACTTAAGCAAACGGTTAGTTTCATACAAAACTTGCAGGCTACCTGCCTCTAAACGAAGACCCCGTCAGGATTGATCAGCAGCCTATAAGCTAACACTGAACTAACAGAGAAAGTTTAGCATGAGCCCGACCAGAAAGACCTTCAGCCAATCAGAACGGATTACACTTTAGGGAACGCTCACCACCACGCTGGGATTCACTTTGCAGATGTCTGCAGGGTTTTTTCAGAGCCACCATGGACTTTGCTGGAAAACACACTCCCAGTTTAGAAACAGCCAGAAAAAGCACACGGGTCACAACAAGCAGTGAGATGTGCCTGCAGGTTCCTGAAGGTTACAGAGCAGAGGACCGTCACAATGAAGAGTTCGGATGAGGAAGAAGCTCAGAAAAGCTCAAAGAACTTCTGTTTTCTTGAAGATAAAGCCAATGTCTGTAGACAGTTGAGAAGGTCCTTCATGCTCTTTTCCTTAGTCTGTCTCTGGCTGTATTTTGAAGGCTTCCTATAATGTGGTCAGTCAGGTAAAAATGTCCGAAAGGCTTTAGAATCAGAATCTCCCGGGACACCTCGCTGGCTTTTAGTAAAATAACTTCCCTCATGGATTAGGCTCCTTTTAGATCTTGTAGATGAAAACCTCCTGAATAACCAAACAGGAAGTTCAAAGCTACCACGCCTGCCATCAGATATCTGAAAGGCTTCAGCAGCAGCACACTTTATTTCACCAACAAAATGGCCTAAAAGATCAGATAAGGAGTTTGTGCATGCTTGCTGTGGAAACACAGCAAACACTTGCCTTTTAGTGTTGTCGTCTGTGCAGTGGACTGCAGGAAAACCTGCAGGATTACCTTTGAATGGAAATGATGGCAACAGTGAGGCACCGCAGGGCTCATTGACGACACAGGTGTCGCAATAGAGCACTTCCTGCAGGTTTGAGATGTCTCACGCTTTGAGTCAGTTCATCTGACAGATCTAAATGAGTTCATCCAAACACTTTGATGCAAATTTTATGATTGGAGGTTTGACGTCTCCATTTCACAATTTATGTTAAACTCCTCCAGTTTTTAAAAGGATCTAATGTCATCCAGAAAATCTTTTTCCACAGTCCAGTTTAGGTAAAGGTACCCACTCTTTCTCTGCTCTGCCGTCCCCCCAACCCTGAGGTATTCTGGGACAAACTGGGGCCAACGTTTGTGCAACATCAGATAATTCCTGGGAGTATTCATTGAGTCATGGAGATGGAGGACATCGGTCAAACGGTAAGTCGTGTGTGGAGACGGTGCTGAGGTTTGTGAGCTCTCCCAGTCTTTTCCGTGTGCGGGTGGACAAACCCGAGGCAGGTCGGATCACGTCCCCAGGTGTTAATTCACCTGATCTTAGCAGCCAAGCGTGGTAGTGAGGCCTCCCCAAAGTTACAGTTTCACTTCCTTCACGTAATTCCCAGGAAAAGTTCCAAACTGCTTCGTCCTCTTGGATGTTCCTGAAGAGGAGAAAGGAACAACTGAGAAACAGAAAGACTAAGGTCTGGAAGACATGAAAGGAGATGTGGAGAGCTCACCAACAAACCAGCCGTCATCACACTTCTCCATCACGCTGACCAGATCTCCTTCTTGGAGCTCCAGCTCGTCATCGTTCTGTGGCACGTAACTGTACAAGGCTTGGAAGCTGGAGGAGCACGAGAGGAGAACAGGAGGAGCACAGGAGGAGGAGTTTGTCAGTGTGTGAAGCTCAGAGTAAGAATGAAACAATCCCAACCCAAAGGTGACTCACATTCCACAGCTGAGGCGGCTGGGCTCCGGGCTGCTGCTGTGGGACTGGGGTTGCTGGGAAATGATGAGACATGGTTTACTGGGGTGGGGGTGCAGTCTGTGCACAGAGTCAATGTGGGGGTGGGACAGGGTGCTGCAGTACCTCACCGAGGTCTCAGCTATATTCAAGATCTCATTACATACGGCCTCCTAGTTGTAGTTTCGGGCACACAATGAGTCCAGAAGGAGGCCGAGGTGGGGGGGTTATGAGGTGGGAGGTTAGAGGGGAATGATGGAGGAGGCGGGTGGGTCCAGTAAGTATCAAGGCAGAAAAGATCCGTTTAAAAACCAGAAAAATGTAAAGGAGGTGGTGGAGAAGCCAAAGGAAAGGATGAATGAGAAGGCCGGACGCCAGAAGGAGGCATGTAGACGAGAAATATGAAAAATTAGTTCATTTATTCAGGTGGCGAGCAGTCGGAGCGTGCAGCATCAAATGAGGCGAGCAGTCGGAGCGTGCAGCATCAGAGGAGGCGAGCAGTCGG
>BSAI01000096.1:17081912-17092260 GCA_036245035.1 Adrianichthys oophorus
GGCGAGCAGTCGGAGCGTGCAGCATCAGAGGAGGCGAGCAGTCGGAGTGTGCAGCATCAGAGGAGGCAATAGCAGGAAGCACGCATTCAACATTTTAGGAACCTGTTTTCTGAATAAACTTTACATTAAGCTGCAGTCACATCCACACGAGTGTCCGTCAAAACTTTGAGTGGAATTTATCTTTAAAATGTTTTAGTCAAAAGTTAAAGTAATGTTTAATTTAACAAGAATTTGCTCATTGTAAGAACATGAAAAAACCCTTAATTTCTTCATATGAATCTTTCCATCAGTGCTGAGCAGACAGCTCTGTGTTCTGTTGGGTTCTCCTCTTTGGAGGTCCATCTTACATAATTGCTTGACTTCCTGAAGGAAACGCAGCGGCGTGATGAAGTCAAACATCACTCTAAACATCAAACGCTTTGGGGAGTTGTCACTTAAAAATAGGTGACAGTCACAATATTTCAGTGAATTTGTAAAAAAAACGTTAAAAACTTTTTATCAAACGAATTTTCTCTTTAGAAATTAAATCATTATTATTATTATTGAATAAGGTGAATATTGAGCAGTTAATTGTATTTTTATTTTTCATGTTTTTTGCCTTCAGAAGCCCTTAACATACGTCTTAATGTAGTATCAGCTATTGTTTGGTGTTAGTAAACTCATATAAATGTCAGTGTTTACTTCCACGCTTTATGAATTTTTTACTTTAGAGTAAAAACAAAGAAGATGACGATGTGATGTCAGCCAAAACCCAAAACAGTTTTGCTCTTTTTTAAGTACAAAAAGAATATTTCGAGGTTCCAAAAATGTCAAAGTTCAGCAGTAGCATCTCCAGGTTTTTAATAAAGACGATGGAGTTAAATGAAGCTCTGAAGTGAGTTAAAGTGTCATACAGACGACCATTTCACTCTGAATGGAAAGAACAGAAGAGGCTCTTTCTCCCAACCTTACCGCAAATGAGTTCACGTTGTTGTTGTCTTGAATGTCAAAAAGCATCACAGGGCTTCTGGAGCTCCGTCCATCATGGTCAGCTTCATTTTTAACAAACTGAAACACAAAAACAAAATAGGCTTTTCAAAATAAGAGCTTTCTCATTCAGGCTGTTTTCTGCTGTATGAGGAAATTTCAATCTTGCAACAGCCTCTGAAACAGAAGCCAACATGTGAAACCCATAAATCCCTTCCAATAAAAATGTCAAATGACCTAAATAAACTTCCAAGCTGCAAAAGCATCTGAGCTGTGTGTCTATACATGCAGAGCTACGCTGACGTGACAACAAAGTAACAGGAGATCTAAGATCAGTGCTTCCATGTCATAAAACAGACTTCGTGGAAGTTCACGGATACTCACTGCAGAAAATTATAACAAAACAAGCCATGAGATGAGGCAAACGTTGTACTTTTCCTGGTTTTATGACATGTCCTTGAATTAAATGGTCTAAGAGCAGCTCAAACTCTTCATTTTGGATATTTCTCAGCAAACGTGGGATGTTTTCAGCTTTGCACGAAGAAGGCACGAACTTCCATATCAAACTTAATGATAACTGCTGTAAATATTCATGGAGATATCTTTAGGTTCATAACAGGTGCCGGGTCATGGCTGCGTGGCCCCCCAGTCCCCAATAAAACGGTACAGCACAGAAACCTGAAACTCACTGCAAGATCACACAAACACGGAACCCGTGGCGTGTTAGTGGTGCACACAACATGCGTGATTCCTGCAACCGCACTGAGACAGCACTTCCGCATTGTTGGATGAAACCACTTCAGAGGTTAGTTGCACACGTTGTCCTGAAGCTCAACCAAACGGTGACCAACACCATGCAGGAGATACCTCTGCAGGGCTATTTTGCCTGCTTCCCTTGGCAGCTCGGCCCCTGTCCCCCTCAGCGCACTCGCCCTCTGTCAGCTCCTTCTCCCCCCTCAGCCAGCCCTCCAGCACCGGCCCGCTGGAGGGGCTCACGCTGCGCGACAGATGGGGGGAGCGGCAGGACAACAAGTCCTGCCCCTGGGGTGGGGTGAACGTGAGGAAGGGAGTAGCAGAGTTGGGTCTGGGCGGGTATGGCGGGGGCAGAGGGGAGGCAGACGGTGAGATCATGGGGGAGATGCAGTGCGGGCTGCCGGTGATCAGTGGCACAGGGCTGGCAGAGAAAGGGGGGGGCAGGTATTCGCCACAACGGTAGGAGACAGTGGGGAGCGGTGGCAGGGGAGGGGTAGGGGCCGCAGGGGGACTCCCACCTCCCACAGTCAGGGAGATCCACTCGGAGGACACGGCGTGGACCTCAGGGGAAACAGAGCGGAGGGCAGAACGAGGGAGGGGCAGGGGGGAGGTGGTCAGACGATTGGGGTACAGCTTTGGAGGCTGAGAGGGGAGGAGCCAGGGAGGAGAGACAGTAAAGATGAAACAGAGACAACATTCCTTCAGAAACCAAGACCTGGATGAATCAGAAGCGGCAGAAGACCCCCCTCCAGGATCTACACCACCTCTCTGAGGGAAGGTCATTCGTTACCTGGGGGGAGGCGTTGGTGCTGCGCTGCGGGGAGTGGCTGACAGGCGGGTCAGGGTACTCCACGGCGTTCTTAACTCGCGGCCGCTTGTGCACGTCCACATAGGTGACGGGGAAGATGCCTTGCCGATTGGTGCCGGAAATCTTGCCTTCATACCAGTTCTCATCCACTCTGCGGATCAGCGTGATTCGCTCCCCCTAACGTGAAGGAACACGTTTGGACCACTGACGTGTGCAGAAGGATGCTTTAAAGATAAGGACGTGATCCAAGGTCCAAACCTTTCTGAAGGACATCTCCACCACTGTGTCTCCTGCAAAGTTGAAACGGGCGATGGCCTCTCCGTATTCCAGCACCTGAACTGGAGCACTTTTCTTGGGCTGTGCTTTCTCTGTAGGGGGGAGCAGCTGCGCAAAAAAACAACAACAACAACAACGGAATATTCCAGAACAACTGTAAACAAGTTCCTGATGGTATGACAGACGGAAGAAGGAGGAACCAACCTCAACGTAACTTCGAGGGAAAATACCAACTCTTCCATGATGTTCACCTTCATACCAGTTCTGATCCACTTGTCGAATGATATACACAATGTCTCCCTTCTGAAATGGTAATTCCCTTAAATAAAAAGATTAGTGATTAAAAAATGCATTCAAAAGAAGTTTCAGAAACAACTTCTAAGGATGTTTGGTAGTTTTATTTAGTGTATTTAGATCTGCCTGGAGCTCAATAGTAGAGTAGCTGATAAGAAGAGCATGACTGACGGTTAAAAACAGACGGGCGTGTGTGAAATCTGAAGACTTGGTTTGGAAGATGATCACATCAGTGTGCACAGCTAAACTTCAGTTCTCTGCTGCTGTGGAAGTCGAGGTTTTCAGTTCTCTAGGGCAGAGATCAAACATTTCTTTTACAAAAGATGTAACAGTAAACTTACAGTAAGTTTACCAAACTAAAATGACAGTGAACAGAATGCTGTAATTCTCCTGCTCCTTTACGTACGTTTTTGGCACGTAAAAACTCCTTCATACTTTCAGCAATCTTGATATCAAAAGATTAAGTTCATTCAGGACATTATTGCATGTACTTTGGTATTTATAAACTTTATAGTTTTTGAAAATGTGAGCAAAATTTGCTCTATAGGAAATGAATGAGGAATTGCTCATATCCTCCAAAAACTTTGTGCACTTTTTAACTTCTGCATACTTTCAGCTAGAGGCACCATTCAAACTTTAAAATGTTCAGCAAAGATAGATCATTCATCTTTATAAAACACCTTGTGTTTTTTATGCAAATAGAGTTCAAGTTTGATGTAAATTTTAGGACATATTTCCATTTTCGGGATCTAGAGAGTGGAGCAGTTCGATTTTTCAAGATGAAAATTTTCCCAACATACTGCTTTTACACAGTTCGTCACAGAGTCACAATTTTTTAATTAAAACGTAGAAAAATACCTCTGCGTTCGTAAAATGTGGCCCTCAAAGCAGTGGGGCAAAGACATTTACCCCTACAGCTCTTAGTCTAACACAAAGTTCACTCAGTTTGCATATTCCTGCTCATATTAAATTTAAATAAACTTTCCTGATCGAATTTACACACAAACTTTACATTTGAGACTAATAAAATTTGTATCACTGGATTCCTCAACTTGTGGTCTTTCAAAACTGAAAGAATTATTTTGATCTGACTTATAGTTTGGACACAGCGTCATTTTGTCTGGGACAAAGTGTGTCCATCTCAGAACCTGCAGTGCATGGCTAAGTAGATGACATACAGCTGCACTCACAGAGCAGACCTGGACTTTGAACCCGTTACCATGGCGACAGCACTCTCTTTCACGGTTTCAAAACGTTTAGCACATTCAGGACATTCATGCTTGTACTTTTGGAGTTCAAAAATGTTTCTGTTTTTGAAATTTCACAAATATTTTTGCGATTTTTCAAGAAATTCTTCAAATTCTTTGTGCACTTTCTGCAACTTGAAGTCCTTTAGAAACTTTAGCACTATGCAAATACCAACTTCAGCAAATCCCTTCAGCAATTACAGCACATTTATTCAGCAAACAGCTTCAGCGTACATTCAGTGCCCACATTTAGCAAAAAGTATTCACACTAGCATTATCGCAGGTTATGCAACTTTTCTAGTTTCAAACGTGTTTGATTGCATTAAATTTTAGATTTCTGGATGTTTGGCTTGTTTGTCCCTCATGTCTTTACTTCTGTAAAAGCTCAGACCATGCAGTTCAGTTTCACTGAAAAAAGGGAGGATCCTTCTCATTTTAACCCATAAAGTTATTTTCATTTTGTTATTTTTTATTCTGAGGACCTCTACTTACTTTAAGGTTTCTGCTCTGAAGTCAAAGCGAGCTCTGGCTGGTGTTTTCTACAGACAGAAGATGGTAAATGATTAGGATTCACATGGTCTCAAACATGTCAGCTGCTCTCGAGGTTTGTCTTGACTGAGAGAACCAAACATTTTCTAACTTTGGTGAGTCTGTCCTTCCAGCTATACATCTGAACATCAGAACAGGAGGAACACCTGTATCTGACAGGGCCGCCCCAGCAGAACCTTCTGTACGTTCTTTACAGCAGGACGCTCTGTAATTTCTTTACTGAAGGATTGCTTTGCTAAAATAGCAGATTTATATAGCAGTAACTTAGTCGTGCTGTATAGAATGTAAACTGTCCAAATTCATTTGTAATTTTGAGTTCTGTGTTTGCTTTTGCAGACTCTGGCCATCTGTCACGGCGCCTGCTAGGCTCCACCCCTCCAGCCTCAGCATGACACACTGACAATGCATCTGCCGTCTGTCTTCCTGCACAGGAAGACGACACCCGGCCTTGTATTCTACCTCGATGCCAGACTTCCTTTTCTCCGTGTTATCTGTAATGTTGAGCAGGTCTCCGAAGCGCTCATTGGTGATGAACTGGTGGTGTGTTGGGACGATGCCTGTGTGTCTCCGGGATGCTGTGTCAGCCTCTTCCTGTTCTCGCTTTAGCCGCCGTTGCTCCTCCAAAATTTTCTGCAAAGAAAAGCGACGTTTCCTTTTAGTCAATAATTCCAGATGCTTTTTCATGGTTCCCTGCTACGACTTCAACCATTTCTCTGCTTTTCCAAAAAGGTTCACACTGTGGATCCTTTTGTACACTTTGAAATGCTAAAGATTACCTCTTTGTCACCATGACGCCTTCTGAGTGCTTCATCCTGGTTTTCCTCGTGAGCCGGGGAGGAGTCTGGCACAGACACAGAGAGATGATCACAAACAGAGAATTTCCTCCACAACTTTCTGGGAAACAAAAGCAAATTCTCCCCAAACTTAAGGTTAAGATCACACAACATTTCCAAATCCAGCAACAACAGAATCAAGATAAATACAGTAAATACAAAAATCTGTGCTGAAAATGAACAGCAGCATTTTTTGCACAATTAAAACAGAAATAAAAAGCACATAAATAAGAGGCAAATATTTAAATACGCATGCACACAGGGAGGAACAGAATGACCACACATGTTCATGAGAAACACAAATGCACAAAAAATTGAAAATTTGATCAACTTGGCCAAAAGTAAAACATGAGATTATGCGGATGCTGATGCTGGCTGACCAGGTCATGTCTGGTTTAGTGTCAATAACCCTCTGAAGGTCAAAGTTATGTCCCGTTAGGAACCCTAAAGGACAGCCATGAGTTTCCTGAGGGTTTATTCACGAGTGTTGTTAAACACAAACATCTACTCTGGTCCATAAAGGAGACCCAAAGAATTCTAAAATGAGCCCTTTAGGAATATTTCTCCCAAATGTTTAGCTTTAATTTTTCATTGGAATTTAGGAAACGTGGGTCTAATTTTGGAAAGATGTAACTAAAAATGCAGAATTACTGTCCTCACATTGTGTTGGGATGTAAAGTCTAAGCAGCTTCTAGCCTTCATGCAACAACTCAAACACAAGTCCAGAGAAGTTCTTCCTAAACCTCCTGCAGTCACTCATGCGTTCAGATGTGTTTGAGGGACCAAACTCATTCCAGTGAAATGAAAAGCACCAAAAGAGTAGATGAAGTCTCTGCCACTGAAGCACAGCACGCAGACTGGAGATGGAAGGTGGGACTTTGTGGAGGAGAAGGACACAACGTGAACACAGAGTTGAGATCAATGAGTGACCACAGACGGAGAGGGTGACAGCAGTGAAGGGATGAAGATAGCCACCTCGACGGTGAGCTGACAGCGGCTGCAGGAGGTTCCCGTTGGCGTCCAAGCTCTGCCCGTTATTCAGATGGTCAGTGTCCTCTCCGTTGTTCAGCCTCTCCAGGACCTCCAAGGAGGAGAGGCGCTGAGGGATTAGAGGTCTGAGCTCAGCGGACAGATTGCAGGGTCTTTGGATGTCCACGGTCACCTTGGTGGCTAACGTTCTCCGTGTTTGGTGCGACTGCAGGTTCTTTCTTAGTCTGAAGGGGGCAGGACCCATGAGCAAGAGGTTTCCAGGCAGAGTTGCCTTCTTCTCAGAAGGGGGGGGCCTCTCCTGGTGTGTTGAGGCTTGCTGCCTCTCATGTCGGAGGATGGTGGTGAAGCGAGTGTAGGAGGCAGGGCAGGAGCCTTTGCATTTACTCGGTTTGAGGGGCAGTTGATGGTTCAAGTGGTGCAGAAGGTGGTGGTGGTGGTGGAGATGGCTTTGAACTGGAGAGGATTCTATAAACTGTGCTGAAGGACTCTTTGTCTCACTGCCTTCAGAACTTCTCCTGAAGATCTGCTCCACTTCAGCTTCAGGGTTACACTCAGTTCTAATGTTCAGTTCTCCTGCTTCCTCCTCAGTCAGGCGGTTCTCTGATGGGACTGTGTTCTCTCCTGGGTTCTTGGCCTCTGGCTCCTCTGGGGTGCAGCCATCTGTGGATGTGGTGTCAGGTACCAGAAGAGCCTCCGCTGACACTGCAGACCCCATGTAGAGGACAGTGGGTTTGTGGTTGGGGCTGTAGCTGGAGTGCAGGGTTGGTAGGGAGGCAGAGCGGCTGGGAGTTGAGCTGGATCTCTGTATGATCATTTCAAACGCGCTGACTCGTGATGACACGCTGTCCTTTGAAATGCCGCCCCCGTTGCCACTGTCTGCCTCTGAACTCTCTGTCTCTGCCTTGACCTTCTCAAACAGAGAGGCCAGGCTGCGGACGCTGCCATGGGGGCTGCAGCCTGCAGAGCTGGGCCGCTGGATGTGATGCATTGTTCTGTACAGACTGGAAAACTCAGACGTGCTTCTTCTAATTGCAGGGGAGTCGTTTCCGAGGCCATCGGTACAGTCACCACCACAGCCGAACTTGTCTGAGTCTGGCCCGCTCCCTGGATCCCCTGCAGCAGCACAGATGGTTCCACAACGACCCGTGTAAAGATCCTCACAGCTGTGTGCCTTGGTGTGTCTGACAGCTTTGGTCCTGCTGTCCTGGCTGTCACCACTAGATGGCAGCCGCTTGGGTTTGAACTTAGAAGGCAGGATTTGGGGAATGCAGGCTTTGGCAGCAGACAGAGTCTTCTTACTCTTACATTGGTCACCTATTGCATTACCGGCAAGAACCGATCTACTATTTACAGAGGAGCAGGGTGAAATTATATAGCCATTCCCACCTTTATAATCCACTGGCAAGCATGCAGGACAACAGAATAAACAACATATTAGATTACAATGGTCACAGATTACACACAAACACACTAACACAATCTGGAGCATTTCTAAGAGAAAAAAAAATCAGTCAAAGAAGATGAGAAGAAGCAGACTTGATGCACTGAGCATCAAGTGGTACATGGTACTGCGATAAATGTGGAAGTTTAAAAAAGATGGAACCAGAAAAAAACACATCACTGTTTCACTGTTATTGTGAGCAAAATCACACCAGGATAGATACAAGTATTAGAATATTACGTCAGGAGGTTTTTCAGGAACAGTTCAAGGTGCTTCTGGTTTTCAAAATCTTCCTGTTTGGTAAAGAAAAGTGCAGTCTACTTCCTGCACTGATCCTGTCTACTTTAAGCACTTGTCAGACAGCTGCAGTGGACCCCACCACAGCAGCATGGTTGTAAAATAAAAATACATCCTGAGTCAACCCGCCCAGTAATACATGTCAAAACCTAGAAGAAAAGCGTGTGACACTTCCTGGATGGAGTGTGCTTGTCACAGCACTGCAGATCGAAATGACAGAATGGGACTGATCTGTTACACTGCTGTCAGGAAACACACACTGACTGATGTTTCATTGATGGAGTAGAGCGTCAGCATGCGGCCCACAGAGAGCCCTGGAGGAGGATCACCTCACAGAGATCACGACATGTTTGAAACACATGATTCGACAACGGGTTTCAGAACTTTGTTTCTTTGGGGCTCGCCTACGCTGGGAAAAACAAATGAAGGTGGAGCCTGAGGGGGAGTCAGCTGACTGCGGAGCTGGAATAAATGACCTGGTTACTACAGTCTCAGGTCAAACACATCAAACTACAAACTGTTCTTTTTTCAGTCTAAGCTTAGTGAGTAGAACCAGAATGAACTGAATTGTAAAGCCTGTTCTGGGTCATCGTGTCTCGTCCTTTCTCCCACTTATGTGTCTTCTCTGCTCCACCCAGAGCTTCTCCGCCTGCCCATGTGTGCAGCATTCCAGCCGCTGGCCTCACACCAACAGCTGACTTCCTCATGCTTGCCTACCCTCTGTGTCCCTCCTGTTTTTCACAGTCTCGTCTGGCTGGCTTGTGAAGATCAGAGTTGTGTTTATCTCCTTCCCATCTCCTGATCCAAACCTCTCTTGACCTTTGCTCTCTGGCACCGGACCACTCTGGAGTCCAGCCCTGATCCTGCCTGGCAACTCGCAGCCCACAACTGGAGCAAGAGGGGGGAAAAATCCCCAAGGTTAGCTTCCACTGACTTAACGAGACTTTTCCAAAGCAGATGGTCGGCGATGAGCAGTCATGACATTGATAACAAATCAAAAGCTGTCAGTGGAATGAATGCAGTGAGATGATTGGCCAGAGCTGTGAAGTTCAGCAGCAAAGAAACGTGTGAACAGAAAAAAACACACGTCTGTCTGAACATGTGAGAGATCCACCGTCAACATCTGTGACTCATCTGAGCGCAGCGGCCTTCTCTGACCTCCACATACCACCGTATGCTCACCGCCTCTGCCATATACTGCAGCTACCTCTGAAAGCAGTTGGTGTCCTACCTTTAGAGGATGAGGAGCTGCCATGGCGTTTGTTTAGAGCCCGTAGACCTTGCAAAGGAATGTCGCCGCCCTCCAGGACACTTTTGTAAACATGTCGGTCGCATTCTGGAGCCACAGGCTCCCCTGTGGATGATCCTCTGTCCTTCTCCACCTCGCTGTGAGCTGACTTGCTTGAGGAGCTAGACCACAAATGAGAGGAAGGCAGACAGATAATTCCATCTGATTCAAACAAGCTGTTTTTCTGACAAACAGAGACAAACAAATTAGGTAATGAGCTGTCATGTGGTTCCTATTTAGGGAATTCTTCTCCTCTATGACTCGTGAGACAAAATAATCCAAAAACCAACTAAAAACTCACCTGGTTAACTTTGAATGTTCTGCTGCTGTAAATAACAAATGCTTCATTTACTCTGTTCTTTGATTTTCATCCTGTACAGTCTGGTCGGCTTTCCTGAATAAATCATTTGTTATTTTTTGAAAGGATGGAGTGCACTGGAAGGTGAAGAATTTGGAAGATGGTGCTGAGAAAAGACACTGGCAGCAGATATCCTGGCATTCCAGAGAGGCCAGCGGGACACTTCTCTATAAATATTCTCTGAGCATTCACCAGGCACCTGTACAGCTTTACTCAGTTTCACATGCTATCATGTGTTACACCCCCCC
>BSAI01000096.1:17092360-17111536 GCA_036245035.1 Adrianichthys oophorus
GCATTACGCTGGCATGCACGTTTACATGGTCATGACACAAGCCAAGGCTCCTGTAACTGTGAGAGAAAATGAAACTGCTGTGGAAAAGGGAAACCGTTCCTGTTCTCCACTCCAACAAAAGCTCCTTTCATTGGCAGCAGGAGAACATGAGCTTTGCTGGCTGCACGTTCAACGCCCTCACTTTTTCCTTACCGACAAATGTCATCTCTGTGGAAGGTTCTAGTAAACGTTCATGCCAGCGTAATGCCCAGGACGGCGCCGCTGCCAGCACTTCCTGCTGTTTGAGAGCCATCTTTATTTAGTTGGTTCTCCTGCATCTTGATGACAGCTCTTGTTATGAGATCAGGCTAATGATTCCCCATTATTTATATCAATCCTGTGTTTCCCACAGCATCCAGGAGCTATTTTAACTGCCTGTTGAAAGGAATCAAAGCTTTAACATAAGAGGCTCTGCATTTAGACAACATATATCTGCTAATTCTGATGTTTGAAGTCACACAGAGAACGGACTGCAGTCCGACTGCAGAGATAGAACAAACAAATGCTCTTTTCCAGTCAGCTTGTCAGCAAAGTTTTCCTCTGAAAACTTTTGGGTGAGTCTTTCTGCCCCCCTTTAATCAAAGACTCTTCCTCTCAAATTAGCAAAAAGATGAATCAATCGTCTTCCAAACCCTCAGCCACGCTGACATGACGACTGCAGCAGATGGAAAACAGGAATGGAGGAAGTTTATTGTCTAGGGAGGGCAAAGCGTGAGAGCAGCCCTGAATCCCTCTCATTTCATTACACATTTAAACATAGCAGAACAAAAACATCAAAGGCTTTCTAAGGTTTGCTCTGTTAGGATTCAGCATCATGTTTCTTAATGCTGCTGGCGATCGACAGGCTGCACTCTCGCAGGCACATAACGGTTTTTAAGTTATGTAGCAGCATGGGGTGTCCCTCCAAAGCAGGGCTGTCAGGCTTCAGCCTCCAATAAACCCCCATGAAGATGCTGCTGCTCCACCTCATCTCCTGAGCTTGTGGAGAAAGCAGAAAGAGGACACTTTGTTCTGGGAGCTTCTGCCTCAGTATAACAGGATCTCCACAGGAAACAGGAGTTCCCCTTCCACTGAAGGCGGGCGAGCTCTATGGGGCGGACAAGTCTCTGACAATGACCCCCAGAACGGACCTGAAGGATCAGCTAAACACTGAAGGAGGAAGAATCATCTGAAAAACAACTGCTCAGAAGACGAGAAGCGTGGACTTACAACGGCTGCAGGTCGGAGGCTGTTTCCAGGGGGCTGAAGGAGGGGGCACTCTGCAACAAACCAAACAAAGAAGTCATTGATAGATCCACAGGAAGCTCTCCCCCAGCTAGAACAGAGGCAGCAGCATTAGCCGGGTTCTCCGCTCTGACGTCCACCCGCCGCTCTGGCTGTCTGTCCGAGCCTCTCTGGATGGGGCTTGGCATGGACGGCTGAGCATGTGTTTTGGCCTGCATGCAAGTTGGAGAAAACAAGCAGCACTAAAGAGAGTGGAGAGGGAGGGGTTCGTATGTCAGGGGAGGGGGCTGTCACAGGCTTAGCCAATGGGCTGCTGTCTCCCAGCAAAGCCATCTCTTTTGTCTGCTAGAGTCCCTCTCATTATCAGAGGAGCAGCACAGGGGACAGTTAACCAGCTGGTGGTGCGGGGAGGCCAAATTACACACAGATGCCCCCCACCCACACACACGTGTCAAAATACACCCAAACACCAACCGATTCAGTCACGTTAACGGCTGGAAAAAGGAAAGAAGACAAAAGGGGGTAAATGTGGACTGAAGCTGAGCAGCAGTCATGTTTAAAGTACAGGGGTCAGTGTTATTAAAAACTAAACAGCAGGGAGTCATCCATTTATCCGTCCAGCACGGTGGCACCCACCAGCATTTCCAACGGTTAACAGCCACCTAATTTTAGCCCACTGTTTCTGCTGCTTTTCTCCACTCGGATGTCACAGCCGGTAAAAATAACAGTGACACGGGAACTATGAACAAGAGCACAAGTGTTGTTTGCAAATACGATTGCACAATCCCCGCCTCAGCGTGCTGTTAATGCCACATCCACTTCCACACGGCACGGCCCAGCCGCTGCCTCCCACACCGGACCAGGAACATTCTGAGCAGCTCATTTACCACAACATGCCTCCACACTCGGTTGCCAGGGCAGAATGATCATTAATAACCTTTCAGAATAAGAGCCTATCTCTGTGGGAGCCCAACATCAGCCTGGCAGGTCTGTGGTTGCATCTATTTATAAAGCCAAACTTTCCGTAGCGACTGGGTGAACACACTGCTGTTACTGAATAATACTCAGCTCTTCCTTGCTCTACCACTTCTCCTATCCTCACAAATCTCTTATCTGGGAGGAGATGACACCCCAGAGGTTATTGGGCTTACAGGCAGACAGCATCAGAGGGAAGTAAACAGGAAGCAATCATGTAGGGCATATCTACTGGAGAAGAATGCAATCTTAACCTCATTATTTCCAACAGGCACAAAACTTTTCTGAAAAACTCTCCTTATCTAGAAGAATACAAGTCAGCTGAACTACTGTGATCATTTGAACACTTTCTGAGACGCTCTGAGCCAAAAAGATGGAACCAGATGCTCTGCAGACACAGGTGAAGGTCTCTGAGGAAGAAGACCCGCTGCTGGGTTTGAGGTGGTTTCCTGACAGCTCAGAGTTCAGACTCCTGAAAAATGCCTTCATCGTCAGTCACAGAACAGGATCCATCCCTGATGCTCACTCCAAAAATGCTCCCTGAATTGGTGTGTGTGTGTGTGTGTGGGGTGGTGCTTCCACTCACTAAATGCTTAAAGGTTAAGTGTATAACAGGGGTTAAATACAACAGCACAATGAGCTGGCAGGCTTACAGCGCTGCCCCCTTTAGACCATGTCAGGTGGTGGTGGGGGTCTCTCAGTGTAACACAGCCTAAGACAGCGTGGCAGCAGCCCCCACGTCAGCATACGGTCCACAGATGGAGTCACTCTGTCGACTGGAGGGGGCCGGCGTGCTCATCTTGACCATCAATATGTCCGGAATGTATATATATATGAATCTGACAGTTACTGGCGTCTGACGCCTCTGGAAACTTTAAACGTATTATTTCTAACATTTGTGTTGCTGTGATTATGCAGTTTCTCATATCAAGTCAGGCTTAAAGTTATGGCACCATGTTTCTTCTTTTACTTAAATAGATTTGTGATGACGAACTTGAGTTATTTCTGACATTTTTTTAAAGATTTATTCTGTGAATCTACAGTATTATTTCAGCTTTGTATTGGTAATGTACATTAAACTGTTGTTTTCATGCTCCACGTCAGCCATGAAGCATGATGGGGGAAACAAATGTTTGCATCTGGTTACCACTTCCTCCACCTGCTCCCCCACCCAACCTTCTCAAATCTAAGAGAAGTCCTGTCAGACGACGCATTGGGCGTCTTTCTGCGCCTTCTGATGCATTAACGCAGACATCTCCAATGCAGTTAACCCTAAACCTTCTTTTCTTTTTTTTTTTTTTTTACAGATGTTCCAATGTTTTGGACTTTGCCTGTCTCCTTCATGGTCCCAGTATTTATTGTGCATCTTTTGTGCTCTGTAATTGTGTTTGTCTGCTTCCTGTTTCGTTGCTGCAGGTTCTAAGTTCTCGGTAACAGATGTTCCAGGGTTTCTGTGTCCGTCTGCCTCTTTCCTCTCAGTTTTCAGCCATTTACAGCAGGTTCCTCTTACTGGGTCTGGTTCTGCTGCAGGTTTCTTCCTAATCTTCCACTTAAATGGAGTTATTCCCTCCTCTGTCACCTTTTGCTTGATCAGTGTGAGGATTACACCAAAAACTTTCTGCTCTGATGGTCACTTATAAATGCTGTTATATTATTAGGGCAGTCTAGCATTTAGTTTTTTACTATTTTGACTTTTGTTCAACTTGGATGTTTGGTTTAATTTAACTTTAATGCATTAATACAGCAGGTCTTCTGTCCAGAAGGACATCTACTCGTCTAACCTTCTTGCATAAAGACATCCATCAGAGCAGTTAGAACACATGTTCTATATAATGCCTGTGATTTTTCCAGACTTTTAGCTCTGCCTCCCCTCTTCTCATAACAAACATGAACTGATAATGTCAGTAAAATTCAAATGAGCCAGCGCCTGGTGGAGCCTTAAGGTCAGATTCTGCACATACCGGCTGCAGCTTTAAAAGTGACTTTGACATTAAACAGGAGCCGCTCAACCAGCTCAACTCATCTGGCAAACGTCCAGGCCGCCTCCAGGACGCTCCCTCCTCCACGTCTCACCAGGAACACGAGCTGCTGCCTTAACGTCTGGCAGATGATCGGACATGACTTCATGCTGCTGTCCGGGACCAGTGGAGCCCCCTCAAATGTGTGGGCCGGCCGGAGTGTCAGCAGCAGAAGAATTAACATCTGGTTTCCCCAAACCTTATAGATGAAATTCTACAGCAGCCATTCAGAGTTCAAGAGCTGGGATGACCCTGGAACCTGATGCTCGGATCTGAATGGGTCCCATCATCCAGACCAACATCTTCACAACATTGGAGCTGACAGCAGCGTTCTTGTCAGATACGGAATTAAACACCCAAATACAACAAGGAACCGCAAAGACAGTGAGGGATCCAGTTTCATTGATCAACCCCCCGAGACGCCATCTTCTGGTTCCAGTATGCCAGTACAGATAATTGCTCATCCTCCAAGATGCAAAGGAAAATCTGAAAACTCTTTCAAAGGACAGCAAAAGAACCTTTTTAGCTTTCAAAACCTTCACTAAGTTAGACTGACGGGAGGAGGAGGAGGAAGAGGGGAGGTCATCACAGACAGAACATTATTTTAAAATGGATGTTACAACATGCAACAATATGCTGTCAGACTGAAGACAGCGGCCACTTACCACTTTGTCAAACTCCATCTCTGAAAAGAATCTATACCAAGGCTCACTCTCTAAATCTACATCTTCTGGACTTACATCCTGAGTCTAGAGGCACAGCGACAGGAAGAGGAGGAGAAAGACAGAGAGAAGACAGTTCAGACAGCAAAGCATTTACACTGATGGCCAACGTTTTCATCCACCTCAACATCTGCGACACTGCTGAGGCCACAGCGCGCTCACTCATCACAAGTCAATTTGTTTTTCATTTTTGTGGAAATAATCTTATACTTTTAGATAGAATTGTTTTGCTTTTCTCGCAGAGATAGGAGGAGAAAGGAGCCAGTAAAGACTGGAAAAAGGGAAGAACGCCGGCTCGGAGCAAAGTTCTGAGATGCTAGGAAGTATTTCCATTTTAAAGTTTGTTTTCAGCCGTTTCTGGTCTTTAAGCCGAAAAAAGGTAGAAGTTGTGGCGTTCTTCTCTGAGAAAGTACCAGCACTTCATTTAAAATAATCCTCACAGACACAGCTCTGCAGGACAAATGATCACATACATTGCTCACATTGACCTCATGTTAACTATCAGGCCTCTGTTCCCAATCCGGTCATGTTAGAATAGTTCAAAAACATTAGGACATTTTAGGGCTAATTTATGGAGGAATTTTGTAACTCGTGTAAGCAGCAGATCCAGTCATAGTCATCAAAACCTCTGTGCTCGTTTTTACATTAAATATCTGCTAGGAAGAACTGAAACAGACAGAATATTCTTCTGTCAGAAATGTTCAGAAGCATCCAGATGTGACTGAAGCCAACTCTAATGGGCATGGCGGTTGTCATGGAGATCAGGCAGAAATTACATCGCCACGTCTCCATCATTGCATCTTTCTGTTGATGTAATGCCACAGGATTCACAGAAATGATCAGATCTGAGCATAAAAAAGGGATGGAGAGCGTTCATGGACTTGGACTCCCTCCATGTTTGGTGCCTGTGCTCCAGAGGATTCAGCCCCATCAGCTGGATGCATGAAGGCAGCGCTGATCCCTGTAACCGATACGCTCCTGGCTGCATCTAAATGGGATTGTTTGTTGCTGCAATCAGACGCCCTTTAGGAATGTGGTGGCTGCACACACACGTCGCCTCCTGAACTGTTAGTGATGCAGCTGGTGGTGGTGGGGATGCATGGGGGTGCAGCTCAGATGACACACAGACAGGCAGGAGGAGGAACGAGTGAAGAGCTAGCTTACCGTTCTCTCCAGCTTCAGCACAGATGATTTCCCTGGCTCGTACTCAAAGATGCTCTTGGGCTCGGCGCGGTACTTCCTGGTGTCTACCTTTTTGTCTGGGGGCTCCCACTCATTCCTGTGGAGAGACGCGGGGGGGGTGAGTGAGGCAGCGGCGAGGGGTGGGACTGAAGACAGCGAATCCTACCTAGTGGTTTCCATGGAAACCAGCACGGGCTGCTGTGTTTCTTCTATCTATTTATGTATTCAAATATGACCCCCCCTCCCCCCCAATCTGGCTCCTGCTTAAACATGACATGACAGAAAATGTGATGTCATGGTTAATGCAAAACAGCCAAACTGGAGCCTGCAGGCAATATATCCTGTGGGAAAACATTTAGTAACCTCAAAAATGAGGTAATAGACCATCAAGGCATAGACTGTCTTTATCACTGGAGCTCTCCGTAACCATGGTGACGGCAGGTTCAAGAGAAGCTCACAGAGAAGCTAGGGAAGGTCAGTCCTCAAGCTATCATCTGCAGCTTTTGTTGGCAGCAGTTTATCCTCCATCACCTGCTCCCTTCATCACTCTATTATTCATTTCCGTGAGGGGGGAGGATCCTGTGTTCCTGCTGACATGTTTGTCTGGAGCTGCCGGTCACCCCGCAGGTGGAGGCGGAGCCACGGGAAAGCAGAACTATCCGAGGTCCAGGAGCAGATCTGTATGTTTTTACTGACCTTAACTGGAGGGGCATTTACATAAAAAACATTGCAGAATTTCTGATTCTTTTAATAAAATAAACTTAAAGACACGTTTTCATTTAAAAGCATGACAAAATCAAATGGATCTTTTTTCTTCTTTTCTTATATGTCAGTTCTCAATGAAAACATTTTGAACTTAAATTAAAAACTTTAAAATCCCTAATGGATTTCATAATTTTGACAGATTTCTAGGCTAGCTCAAAACATACTAAATCTGGGTTTTCAACATCAGAAAGTCATGAGGGAAGAGGTGACCTTCTGGTTGAAGGTTTGAGGGAGGAGTAACGAGTTGGCACCGGCACCGATTTGCCCCTGGACTCCACCACGCTGTCACTCTGTGAGCGTGGGACCGGTTTTCCTGAAGGACAAACAGGAAGCTCAGGGGCGTCAGAACAACATCCTACAAGAATAAATACAGGTGAGTCTATGCTTCAACAAAAAACTCACCATCTTCAAGGTAAGTAAAGGGAGCGGGGCCATCGTCTGAAAGCACCAATAGACAGGCGTCAATACTTTTTAATAATAGTTTCTATTTTAATGTTAGATGTTCAGAAGAAGCTGATGAGAACGTTGAATAATTCAGAAGCATTAAAAGCCTCCTTCATCCTCCAAACACAATTGAAGCGTCGACTCAAACTGTGACGAGCTAAAAACAGAGCAGCATCGATGAGCATCACAGCTCAGGGTGACGGACGCTCCGACCAAATGGACCACGCTGCTGCAGTCAGAGCAACCTCTGAAATAATCATCATCATCACCAGGATGCATCACATATGATTTTAGAATCAATAATAAATCTGCATTAAGGGAAATCATCTAAATGATTAAAAATGTGATCTTTTACAGCACATTTTCTTTGACACATGAACACATAAACGTTGAGAAGTGAACTTTAGTGGTTCAGATGAAAGCAGAGACGCATCGACACCTGGTGGCCACAGCAGCACACTTCAACTGGGAACAAAAACCAAGTGACGTAAAGAAAAACAGCAGTTAGAGGGATGGTTAGAGGGAAGAAGGCTGGATGAGGTTCAGTAAAAGTAAAATGCGTTTTTTTTTCCAAAGGAGTTTCAGCATCAGAATCCAATTCTTCAAATTAAATCTAGCTTTTCTGTTCACAACAGGTTCAGCTGAATTAAACACGTGGGAGCAGAGAAACATGGGGAACAATGAGAGCACGGAAAACAAAAAGAATATGAAGAACACGGAAGACATTGAAAAAAATGGAAAACACAGAGAACACGGAAAACATGCTGCTCTGTTCAAACACCTCACAGTAATCAGATATTTGAACTTTTAAGGTAACAAATGTGAGGCACATTTAAAGCTTTTTTTTTTTTTTAGATATTTCCTTGTTATAAATGTTTTTTTTCTGCAGGGCTGTGAAAAATGTTTATGGCAGATAAAAACTAATTCCAAGCAGCTTTTTTCCAGCTTTTATCCAGGTCTGTATCTCTGCAACACTATGATAAATAAATGTAAGTTTCACTAAATATTTCCAAAAAAAAAGAACAAAGCTTTGAAACATTTTTTGGAAACTGAGACAAACTTAAATAATTGACCGAAAGAAACCCAAAGGAAAATGATAAAGTTCCCAGATTTAGTTTAATTTTTTTCTTTGTTCTCATTGTAACTGGCATGAAGCTCAGTCTGTTAGAGTTGCGTTAGTGTTGACTAAACTCATTTAAATCAACAATGTGAATGAAGTTCTTTACATGTCTTCGTTACATCCATTTCTGTGTGTGTTGGGGGGGCTTCAATAGTTGCAGGTTAGTGGAGTTAAGCCGCCGCTTTCAGATACCTTTAGTTTTCATGCGAATGTCATAATTCTCTGGGAAAGTGTAGGTGGGGCGGTACGGGTTTTCCTCAATGGACTCTGAACATTGTGATGGAGAAACAGAGGACAGCGTGAAACACCAACACAAAGGCAGAAGCAGGGGAAGGGGAGGAGCACTCACCAGGCACTTGGTGGATCTGCTTGAACATTGTCTTATACCAGTCTTTGGACTTTTCAGTGCTCTAAAACAGAACATGTGAAAAAGGTCAATAAAGCCCCGCCCTCTAAACAGGTCCATCAGTCAGACATGGGTTTGGGGTTCAGGGTTCAGATTCTAGTCTAGAACAGCATCAGCAGGTCGTCCATCACACAAACAGAACATCCATTCTACTGTAAACACATCGAGTCCATTAGCCTGGGCTGAACTGATGCTCACTCGCTCAGGAACAATGGGCCTGTTGAGAGGGCAGAAAACAGGGGGGGGCTGTGACATCTGCAGCCTTTTCCCGTTATCCATAACAGACACTGGACTGAGCGAGTCCCCCCCCGGGTCAGGGCTCTGCTTCCTCTCTGAGGTTGGGCCTGTAAAGACAATGAAAACAAACCATAAAACTCAAAGACGGATTGTTCATCCAGACTTTAACACCCCCCCCTGTCCTTGTTGTTGATGGACACTGATGTGGTTCATCTCATATGAACATGGAAACAATTTCATTCAGTCTAACATTTTTCAAATTAAAGTCAAATCAATTACATTTAAAATTATCATTTTTTTTTGGTTCCATATTTTAAAATGTTACAACTCAATTCAGCAATGAATTTTGAAAATTGATAATTCAATACATTGATGTACTTACACATGTGTCTGTTTTTAACCTCAGTATAAAGGAACTTAAAATCCATTGCAGTGAAATGTATTAAGATGTTTTTTTTGCCACAATTGGACCCGTGCATTCATGCATTTTGATATTTATAGAACACTAGAAGACACCTTTGTTGGGGGGCTTCTCAAAGGATGAAGCTCCCCAAAAGGTGTCTCCCAAGCCAGATTATTCCATTGTTTGGTTGAACATCTTTATTCTGCTTGACTGGTTTTCCAAAAAGCATTGGGAGCCGGCCTAAAATGATCACTTGTGTTCGTTTTTGTCTCAGGTTCTTTGTCAACCGCCTAAAGGGAACTTTTAAATAAAAAAAAAAAAGAAAAACAAAAAAAAATGAATGTATTTTTTTCATTTGAACTCTTATGTTGTATTTGAATTCAAATTTTCTTTTGGAATAAAAAAAATTCTGCTGCTAATATGTGGATGTTTTTATTTAGGTCCATATCAGTTTGACAGTGGACATGTGTGTGAAATGTTAATATTTCTATTTTGTTTTAAAAAGTTAAAACAAACCAGCATCAAAGTGAATTTATCCGAGTTATGAGAGATCTGTTTTTATTACTGCATGATTCTGCCTTAAATCTTTGTTTATAATATATAAATAAGTGAGAATAAGAATCACTGCAGAGGATTCAACACTGACTAGAACCAGATAATAGAGAGGTCCCACAGCACGTCCTGCTGTAGTTCTTTATAATCAACAAACATTAATAACTGGTGAGTTTAATAAAGTTAAATCTTAATTTTGATAGTCAGAAAACCACATGCAGCTCATGCACAGCATCCAGCTTCCCAGAAAATGATGCACTCTTTGAAAAATCTACAAGTTTCTGTTTTTAACGGTGTTGATGCATGGTCCAGTAAGTGTTTGTATATTCAGATCATTTGCAGCATCACAGACAGATGTGAATGTGTTTGGGGCGTCAGAGAGGACACACGTGCTCAGTAGAACCTGAATGAGAAATGTGGTCTACAGGTGAGGAAAGTTCATGCAGATGTCAGCTGACAGGGACGAACACATTCACTCAGATTTCATTTGATGCAGCAAAGACGGAGCATCTACAGGTCTGTGTGAAAATGCACCATGACCTGATGAGTGTTAGAGGAGGAATTAGAATGCACGTTCCTTCAGTTTAACAACCTCTGATCCAGAAAAACTGGGTCTCAGGTGACAAATGAACAAGTTTTTTCATACAGTTTCTTCAAAACTCTAGAAGGAAGACACGATGACTGAGCAGCATGCTGCCTGACAGCAGAAAGGGAAAGAATGACAGGAAATGCAGAGTAAGTCAGAAAGAACTTCTGGATAAATCAATGCGTACCTTCCAAAACAAACAAAATCTTTTGCTGCTCTGGGAGGTAAAATACAGACTGCAGTCAAATAAGAGTCAGCTGAAGAGTGAGGGGTGCACTATACGTCAGCCCCACATCTCACATGGAAGTTTCTGGCCCCCTTCATGCAGCACTCACCTCTGTTGTGGTGCAGCAGGACAATGGTCGGGTTCACAGCGCTGGTGGAGGGGTAAACAGAGGTGGGAACTGATGGGACGCTGATGGAAGATGGAGCTGGATTTCTGTTGATGCTTCCAGTGAAACTGGTCTGAAAGCGTCAGAAAGACCAAAACTGAACGAGTGGAAAGGCCTCTCCTCTGTGAGACACATGAACCAAAAAGAAGTGGTGTGAATTTGGTGGAAGGAAACATACCTGCCTCAGAGTGTTGTCTGAACACAGATGAGCTCCTTCAGTCAATCCTGCTTCAGAACCCTCTCCATTCATCTGACCGCTCCAGGCGCCTGAAAAGAGTCCAAGACATCAGGAAAAGGAGCCCAGAGCCAGGATGTCAGTCAGCAATCTTCAGGTAAAAGCTGCTGGAATAAATGTTGTGTTTGGTCAGGGGAGATATCGTCGGAGCGTAGTGTTCAACGCAGTTCAAATCCCCTGAAACAGGGAAAAAAACACGACTCTCCCACAATTTCTGAACTTTGACAGGAGAACAAAAGGCCTTTTCATTGAGATGCAAAGACGGTTTGTCAGAATGGCCTTTTCATTCCCACCATGCAACAATTAAAGCAACCCCAAAGACTTGGAGAAGCTCCAGTCGGGTTCGAAGTGACAAACGAGCCCACAGTGATGGAGCCATGCTCCGAAGTGCAGCGTGGGCAGGCACCGACAAAGGACTTCTTAAGAATTTGACTGAAAATATGAACAGCCAGCTCTTATCATGGCTGCAGAACTGCTCTCCATCCCTCAGAAAAGACTTCACTTCATATGAGGAATTTATTTAACTAAATAAACAATCAAATGCTTTTTAAAATGTGTCCTCTGATGTCATTTTGCTGACTCCACCCTCCTGATGTTTGTACCATGGCATGGAAAGCTGGTATCCTTCTAACTTACTTGGTGGCGGGGTGACCCCTGGCTCTGGGGTTATGCAGCCTTCATCGTCTACGTGCACCAGCGTGGCCCTCAGAGTCACGACTCCTTTCCCTTTGCAGACTCTGCTGGGGTCCAAACCTGGAAGCATGGATCTGTTTCATTAAACATCTCACCGTCTGTTCCTCCTCCTTCATCCAGAGACCACTCCTGCTCCAGTGCTGCTGGGAATTAAACCTGACAGCCCAAATGACGGAAATAGAACTGAAACATCAAAACCAGGCCACAGCAGGAATACCCTGATTTCCACCATCGGCAGTGATGTGAAACAGCTCCAACCACACTCAGCCGAAGTGAACCAGCACTGAGTCTAAGGCTTCTGTGGGACTGTTTTGGTGGAAGCATTACCTGCTGCAGGAATAAGGTCAGGGGAGCCTTTCATGGTCTTCAGCGGCGTGATCCTGACTGCACAAACTGCTCGAGGGCCTGATGCAACACAACAGACCAAAGGAGTGTTAGACAACACAAACATCATGAAACACAAGAGTTCTCAATGTGCACTGACTTGAATTTAAACTGAGGCAAAAGAAAAACTTCACTGTCAAAAATATGATGCCTGTCTAATGAATGGTGAGCTCAGGGAGGACTTACCGGGGGCTGCTCTTGGTCTGGGGCCGCCCTCTGCTGGACAGCTCTGGAACAGCAACATAAATGAGATCATTGCTATTTGTGGGATTTCAAAAGCTGAGGAGAACTTCAGGAACCTTAGAGAACCCAAAAGCAGATTTATCTTTACTTTAACTTGTCCTGTCCAACAGCTGAGCAAACAGATAAGAGCTGAAGGCCTCTTGTTGGACAGGTTTTAGTGCTTTACTGTTGACTGGCATCTGTGCTTGGGTAAGTGTGTTTGTTCTGTGGTGGAAGATGGAATTTAAAAAGAGGGAGAGTGCCCAGTCACCCCACACCAAGACCCCCAACGAAGCAGCAGTGGCAGCCAGGGACCCCCCCGACGCCTGCGCGGTATAACAGATACAGGATGTCCACCTGTTCGGCAATCACGTCAGCCACCAAGACCAGGGCCAGCACTGTCACAAGGGGCCCCAAAGGTCAAAGAGCAGAGAGGCTCAGGAGCAAAGAGAGTCTAAGCTCCAGCCCAGCCAGAAGATGAGCCCTCCCGCCACGCCAGGGGACCCAGCACATGGCCCCACCCTGGGAGAGCCCCCACAGCCCCAGATAGGGTCTGATTGCTCACAGAGATGTCCAAGCACCCTCTCACCAAAGGTCCTTACATGTCTAAGGTGCAATTAAAACTGAGAAGAGAGGGGCCCGAATCCATGTGGCAACCAATGGGAGGGGGGCCACTGCCAAGCAGGTCCAACCCCAGGGTGCATCACAGCCTGAATCCCCCCATCATCCTAATAAGTGGTTGCATGAAGAAGGAGGGTAGTTTGGGGAAAAGCAGATTTATTAATACATCTTCTTTTTTAAGTCTTTCAGGTCTGAAGAATAAAAAAAAGGTGATTTATCCGGAGGAATGTAAAGAACAAAAAAACAACAACTTTACTTTGAAGCAGCTCTGAAACTCAGGTCTATATTTAAACAGATGACACTGGTTTCTTCTGCACATTTGAGCAAACTGTCCTGTTCTTAAGCATGAATAATAAAGTCTGATGGATCCATATGTCTGCACCATGCGCACATGCAGCTTACAGGATAAGATGCATGCACCCATGCAGCGTATCTGCATGCAGCCATGCATCTCAGTCAGTTCAGCATCAGACTGGTTCTTTGCTGTAGTGTTTCCATTCAAAGTAAATAAAAAGCAGAGGAACTAGAAGCACAGCTCCTGTAAAAAAAACCACTGAAGACACAAAAAAGTGAAACATTAACTTGACCACATCTTTGACAAAGAAACATAACTTTACATGGAACTTAAGCCGCTGCTAAACCAGGAGTGTAAGGAGTGGAGCAAAGACAGAACCAGCAGCTGCTGTCTGCAGTGGAGCACACAGAACCACTTCCCATTACTCTGCTGGGCCTCCCATTGTGCTCAGCCACACTGATTTAGGAGATGTTCCCATTTTTAAGGCCAAGAAACAGAAACTGAATTAAGATGCAAACCCACTCAAACAGAATCTCAAACGCATTTGCAGTAAACAGCCAGAAACATTTGGAGGCAGTATTTTTTTTATACGGTTGTAAATAAAGATTTTTTGTTCAGCTTTGAGGATTCTTTAAACTGTCCCTTCAGCTGATGTGCATCTGCAGGTCATAAATACCATTAAGAAAAGAATCTGTAGAATAATTTTGGAGGATTTTTCTGCTCTAACTGGGTCAGGGGGAAAATGGGAACAATTCCAAATGTCTCTCAAAGAAACATCAAGCTGAAACTTTAAAAACATATTCCTGTCTTGGAGCCAATCGTTCCTTTAGGGTCCTAAAAACGAGGATTATTTCTCCTCTCAAATAAAATGAATTTCTGACCTCCTGCATCCCACAGAGGAAATGTGTTCATGATTTAGTTTCTGAGCATTAAGGGGAGTTCTATTGAGAAGTGTCTCCACTCAAGCTGCTGAGTCCTCACATGAACCCCATCATGGTGATTTACAGCAGAAGGAGCGCTGTCATACGTCTCAAACCACTTTCACACAGCATGCAATGTTCAGAGTGTTGTATAAACACACAGGAACAGATGTCCAGCCTTTTTAGGAAGAGATGCTTGTGAGCAGAGAGGACAGAGAGCACCATCCATCCTGCCAGAGTCAGAGCGGCGAGACGATCAGGAAAACCAGACGCCGAAACATTTAAATTCTGTATAGTATAGTATTGCTTTTGAAAGGGTCTGGTGGTGAAACCGTTCTGATATTTGGTGCACAGACAATAAAGTGCTTATGTGGATTAACAGATAAAAAACTTTGAGGCAAAAGTGTAAAACAACTATTTACCTTCTGAATTCAAATAGGAGACACTTTCTTAGGAAGAGGACCATCTGCAGGTTTGAGACCCAAAGAAGGTACAAACATTCACAAATTCCATTTGAATCTTCTCAGGTCCAAGTGAAATATAGTGTAAGATCCATGTGAAAGTCTCACTACACTTCAGGAGCGACGCGTTACTTACAGGACGAGGAGAGCGGGCAGCTCTGTACCTGCAGATCCCAGTGCCTCTGAGGCTCCTGTGGGCTGGCTGAGCTTTGAAAGTCCAGCGGGAAGGTCCCAGCTCTGACCTTGACCCCACTATCTTGGGGTCTGTTTGTTTTTAAAAGACGGTACGTCCAGATGGAGCTGTCACCACATGTCACCTGAGAATGTAGCACCCACTCCACCACTGAACAGACCTGCATCTGAAACTCTCCAAACACACAAGTGAAACACCCACCACTAGAGGGTGTCTGCTTTTTACCATGCTGGACTCTCCCTCCTATCAGCCCTCAGTGCCTGTTTTAGTCTAACCACCTGTCTGTAGGTCTAATGAAAGTTATTCATAAAAAAATGAATAATAACAATACATAAATAAATGTCCATGGAGAATCTGAATATTACTTTTTGTTTCTAGAATGAAACAAAAAGCTGAGTTATAGATTAAAGTCTCTTAAACAGAAGAAAATTGCTTCATGTGAAGATCACAGTTCAGCTGCCTTTACTCTGAAAGATACTGGGAGGAGCCCTGACCATGAAATAGATGAACGTATGGGTGGATGGATGGATGGATGGAACAATGGATGGATAGATGGATCGGCGAATGTTTATTTGGATCAATGGATGGACGTATGAATGGATGGATAGATTAATGGATGGATCGATGGATGGATATATTGATCAATGAATGGACGTATGCCTGTATGGATGGATGAAACTGGAAGGATTGCTGTTAGCTTGTTTTCCATTTGGTTCAGTTCTGATTTAAGGTTCTGGTGCCCACCCTTACCCAGCTGCTGTTGGGGGTGGTGAGACTGAGCAGGTTTGCGTCCACACAACCTATCAACCCATCCATCCATCCATCCATTCATCATTCATCCGTCTACACTGTGGACACAAACCGTGTCTGTCAGATTTAGAATTTGAATAAACAGACACGTGTCTGTCTGTGATCACACATAATCATGTCTAAGTTTCTCCTGTGTGAGGAACAAGAGCAACAACATCCCAGAGAAGGTGGACAGAAGCTTGGAGAAGGTCTGCAGCAGAAAACAGTTCACAGCAAAATCACATCTCAGCGTTACCCCTATCAATCAGGTTGAGGCTCAGCTGACCCCTCCAAACCGAAAAATACAAAAATTAATTTTCTTACAGAGACTGACAGACAGTGTTTCCACTTCCTGAACATGATAAAATGGTTTAAGTTTCACACCGTCCATCATCAGCTGCAGCTATCATACGGTCTTGAGATTTTGTAAAACATTTCTCTGTTTCAGACAAATCAGTTTTAACTACTGAAATCCTCAAACCAAATAAAAGATCAACTCAGACAGATCAGGTTTAAGCGCTGTATCCTATCTGCTGATGTGAATGCTCCAGATTTGGATCAAATTTTCATATCTTAATCATGACGAAACTCTGCTGAATCTGAGCTGATGATCTTTATTTAACATGCAGAGTAAAGATGTTCAGTCAAACTTTATTGTAACAACAAAACGTTTCAGACACACCTTAGAGGCAGCAGTCATGTCTGTCTGTTGAGTTTTACCAACATGATCATTTATTTAATACTTCAGGATACAGTTGGGAGTCTGGTTTGAAAATCTGATCAAAAACAAATGCATTTTCTATTATCCAGACCAAACAAAAGCTCATTAATTAAACAATGATAAATGTCATGTTCTGGATCTTTCTGAGACCCTTTCAGGAGCAGCTTTGACATCAGCTTTGTTGACACAGAGAGCTCTCACCACCCGCTCAGCTGTACTATGGACAGAGGAGGCGCCGTTACGTAACACTGTTTGACTTCTGCTTTGTCAACAAACGGCAGAGATCGGAGAAGCTTTCCAGTGTCGGGCGGATCCCAGAAAACAGCTCCAAACATGGCTAGAAAGGCCCTCTGTTGAGCACATCTTATCTCCCTCCCCTAATTAAGAAGAGACCCCTACCGAGCCTCTCCACTGTCTTCCATAAACAGCTTCCACGCAGGACAGCAGCCTGGAATTCTACACATTCATGAAGTGGAGCTATTTAAGGTTCCTTTCAAACAACTGCAGCATAAAAGGAAATGTGTGTAACGGAGCCTCTGAGGTCATGGCAGGCTTCATCAATGAGCACAGCACCTCTGGCTGTTATAGGAACACAGTTTGTCATGAAAAGTGCAGGCGTTTAGGGGACGTGACCCTGGCCGGTCTTGGCTGGTGCTTGTAAACATCCTGGGGGGGGGGCACAGCAGCTGCTGCTTGCCTGGGATTGGATGGAGCTGCTTATAGTGTGGGTGCTAGGCTTTTGGAGCCAGCATAAGAAGAATGTGATGGAGCTGACAGCCCCGCCCCGAAGTGATGAAGTTTTAGGAGCAACACTCCAAGAATGGGAAGGTCACAGGAGAAGGTCTGTGTTTGCAGCGTGTTGCTGCTAATGGCTCCAAATGAGAAGAAAACATCATTCATAATAGAATATGTTCTTTAAAACTCAGGACTGAAGTTATGACAGGAGGACAAAACGTCTTTTAGGACACCTCACTGGAGCACTCAAAGTTCCTGCGGGCTCAGATGCAGACCATTAGGTGAGCAGCAATAAAAGTTCAGTTTAGCGTCTGAGAGCACGCTGAAAGCATTTTCTCATCTCCACCCAGGATTGGAAGCTGTGAGTGCGATCCCTAAAATAACTTGTAGCGCCTGTGTGACAATACCACTCGATAATTGAGTCATAGGATATGGCGGCTCAACAAGAACATAAACAGCGATGCGATAATCCAGTCATTTTAAGTGCCATGAAGGCATCCTCGAGTGAAATGAGCAGGACTCCAGTGGGTCCCCGACATCTGTCTGCTTTAGGAATGTAGGCGGAGTTTGACGGGGCGAGTCTCACCCGGGATCAACCTCAACAGGCTACAGTTCACAGACAGGACCCCCCACTCCATCCGAATGTTTACAACATCTGAGGGAGATCTTCCTATCTGCATCACATCCATGCAATCTTACAGAAACATCTGCCTGGATGATGCTGTCCTCCATCACGATTCTGCGTCCAGCATCAGGGTGGGGTGGGGTGGGGGGCATGTTTTTTTAACGCTCAGCTTCATAATGATAGCAAAAGTGATCTTTGTTTACATGTGGCTGTGATCAGGAGGGGGATTCATGAAGCATCCACTTCAGCCTGTTGCAGAGGATGGGGAGAGGGGTGGGTTGCTAAGCAACGCATGGTAACATTAACAGGGAGTGAAAACAGAAACGTCCGTCCGACCCGAAGCCTTCAGTCATTCACTGACACGGTTAGGAGGTTTTCAGTTCCTGGTCTTCCTGTGGGCTCAGTGAACCGCTGTGATCAGTCTGAGGAGTCCAGCTTCTCCCTTCAGATTTTCAGTTTCTTAGTCACAACCATAAAAACCCGACAAAAAACTGAACTTTAAGGAGCTGCTGGCTAAAACAATAAGCAGATAATGCAGAATGAGAAGTGGAGACTGAAGCTTCTTTGACCACTAATAAGGTTGCTGTAAAAATACCGAAAACTGCACACAAATATAGATTATTCTTCAAAGAAGTCAACGTGTGAGACTCATGAGACTCAACATGAAGTCACAGGAGAACAGCTGAAGGAACTGATCCCAGCAGAACCAAACACGAGACCAAAATGTCTGAGACAAGTTTATTCAGATCCAGAACACATCCAGGAGGTCCAGGACCGCCAAAAGGACTCATGTTCTCTGCTGCAGAGACATGCTGTGATGTTCCGTTCTCTCATGGGACAGCATTCAGCCCAGGAGGATGTTCTTCTGACCAAACCAACACGAAGGTCCGTCTGACTGCAAACTGCCGTGTCTCCGAGCAGCACCATGAATTATTCGTGTCAGGGTTAATATTTTATCGGGATTCTTCAGTGTCACATTTCTCCAATCCTCTGCAGAAAAGCATGAATGAAACCAGAGAAAGGAAGAGAGAATTAAGGAGGAGCTTCTGAAAGAGAGGATTTTCCCTCCATTTCATTCAGTTCATCAAAAGAGAAGGTTGAAAAATATCTGCTGCACCAGGAAGCTCATTATCGACCAAGTTCAGCTGCTCAGCGCGTTTGAAAGTCAACAGGAACCCAGGAAGGAACACAGGAAGGAACCCAGGAAGGAACCCAGG
>BSAI01000096.1:17111786-17166328 GCA_036245035.1 Adrianichthys oophorus
GGAACCCATGGAGGAACCAGGAAAGAACCTGGGATGGAACACAGGAAGGAACCCATGGAGGAACCAGGAAAGAACCTGGGATGGAACACAGGAAAGAACCCATGGAGGAACCAGGAAAGAACCTGAGATGGAACACAGGAAAGAACCCATGGAGGAACCAGGAAAGAACCTGGGATGGAACACAGGAAAGAACCCATGGAGGAACCAGGAAAGAACCCAGGATGGAACACAAGAAGGAACCCAGGATTCTCAGGTGTTCTTCCAGTCAAAGTAAACCTGGATCACTTCGGGTCCAGTCTTAGGACACCGCTATGGCGCGCGCGTCCGGACCCCTCCGTGCCGCATTATATGCATCATATTAGAACCATGTCAGCCTGCGCTCACCGAGACCCACAACCTTCAAAGATACGGAACCAAGGTGTTCTAAGGATCCAGGCGTCTCTCGAGTCAGCAAAGCTTTGGTTTCGGCTCAGAACGTCCCGGGCTTCATGAGGACGAGTCTCCACTGCAGTAACTGTCCCAAAGCCAGATACACCACGGAACCGAGACTCCGGGTCAGTTTTGAAAGGAGACAAATCATCTGAGCTGAGCGCCTCAGAACCTCCCGGAGCAGGTCTGGATTATGGATGAATTCTAATCCGGATGAAAGATGCAGCATTCACACTTACGTGTGCGTGTTGGGGCTCCAGCGTCGGGCTGCGCGCGCTCCACTGCGGACACACTGGTGCGTGTCCGCGCCGCAGCTGCTCCCCTCTTGCGCCCCGTCAGCGCTTCACACTCAGCGGCATTTCGCTGCGTAAACAGCGCGGCGTCACGGGCACCCCTTCACAATAAAAGCCTCAGCCTGGTCTCGTGGCGAAATCCCCTCCCTCCCCCAAAGCCAAAGGTAATTCAAAGTTTATAAATTAATCACGTTCAAGATTGTTTATAACGAAAAAAATGAAGAAAAAAAAAACACACACACACAGACAGTTTAAACAAGGTGGGGTAAAATTAGTTTGATAAAAAAAATCCTGAAGTAATGAGGAGGTTCCAGAACTTCATCACTGAACCTCCTCATCCTCCTCTGGAGAAGACTCAGGAGCCAGGAGTCCTCCAAGCCTCTTCTGTCACATCCGTCCATGAACATTCAATGTAGATATGCCTTTTCACTTTTAAAGTATTGCAGCATTAGTGATACAGAACCAGGGACGTGCACAGGATTAAAGTGGGGTAGAGGCCCAAAGTTGGAAAAGGGCAGTTTGTGCAAAGAAAAAATAAAATAAAAAAAATTGTGTTTTTGGTCCATTACACAATATGGAAATAAACAGTTTACAGTACACTAATCGGGGAAAGAGGAACTTTGAAAAATCTGTAAAATTAGCAAAATGGAAATGACTTCAATGTAAAAATAAGATCCTCCTCAAAGCAGCAGTCTAACCCTCTGGGGGGCCTAAAATAGAAACCCCCCGGGGGGTATGCCCTGTAAATAGTAATTAACATTCAACTCTCAATTTAATTTGTAGTTTGACCATGTATGAACATGCATTTAGCTATTTAGAATTCAATATTAAAAATTTAAATTAAATCCTGCAAAAATACAATTTTAAATAAAAGCAAAATCATGTGCATTTCAAATTATTGTGTTTTTTTGCATCATAATTTTAATGAAAATGCATTTTCAATATTAAAAAATTACATTTCAATTCCTCATTTGTTTTAAATTCTTTTTAAAGTAACTAAAAATCTATTGCATTGCAATTTGCTGTGGTGTATTTAAGGAAGTTTATTTTCTTTTCTCTGAGTAGCATTTATTTATGTTAAATTACAGTATTTCTGAAGGAAGGATGTCAAACCCGTTGACTGGATTATTCATGTATATCAATCATCTATAAGAATCATAATCTATGAATCCCACTTCTGGTATATTCAGATTAAGAAGCATTTTTTAAAAAGATCATCATCAGGTATTGTGAAATAAGTTAACAAATGCAGCGTTTCACAACAGTGAACAATTTTCTGCCGGAAAGCAAGTCAAACATCAACTTCAGTTCAGACTTTAATACACAGTGGAGTAAAAGGTCAGAAGTAAAAACAGAGCAGCCAGACTCAGAATATACTAAATTCTAAATGTGCTTTTGGACAATCCACCAAAAATGACTTAAAACATTTAACATGAACCATAGTCATCATAATCTCAACACAAGCAATTAATTCTGTAATACAAATCAGAAAAAATGTTACTTTTTAGGACTGACCTGCATTTCATGTTTTGCATTCCATTCGTTCATAAATCCTTTATTTGCTGTTACTTTGAAAGGTTCTACCAGAAGTCTTTCCTGTAGGGTTTAGAAGTTTTTATGAGATTTGTTTAAATACAGAGCGTACAGTATCTGGTGACTGTTCTCCAGAGCTTCAGCATTAGCACCAGAACCCCCACAGTTCTGCTTAAAGAGGAGAAGTTCTCATCCACAAGTGCTGCCCATAAAAGGCAGAAACAGGTCATCAGCATAACAAATCTGAGGATCCAGGAAAGATTAGGATCACATCAAGAATTCAGGAATGTCCCATCATTCATTTGAACAAATTACTTCATTCATTTTACAGTGAATACATTAAAAGACTAAAACCTAAAGATAATCAGGCAACATTTCAACAACACATTAAGTTCCAAAGTAAAAGAAAAAAAGTATATTTAAAACACTGTATAAAGTCTTTGCTTTTCTTCATTACTTTTGATTAAAATTAATCGTTTTACAGTCTATTTTTGTTATTTTTTACATACAGATTTTTTCCATTAGGACAAAAACATTTGACTCCTCCACATCAGTCAAACTTGATATGTTCAGTGAATTTAAACCGGTTCAGAGTAAAGTGTTCCTCTGTGAACAGCATTCCTCTTTTCAATGATGACCCCTGGGAGACGCATGGTCATCACCTCTGGCGGCGAGGGACCGGCGGGGCCAGGTCTCGGTCTCTGTTAGTCGGCCTGACAGGAAGAGCTCGGGTCGGGCAGGATATGTAGCGCTCATGCACCACCTCCGGAACCCTGTGAGAACCAGAACCAAAAGCTGCAGACCGACTCAAGACGCTTGTGACTCATTTCCAAACACGTTACATCTGAGTGAAAACTGCAGAACAAAAACTTCACCTAATGATTCCACCAACTTCAGGATCACAGCTTCATGAATGTTTGAAAATAGTAATGACAAAACTGAATTGATGTTTTATATTTATTATCTGAAACCTAAAGCTTAAACTCCACTTCCGGCTAAGGTTGTTTCACGTGCTTCACTTTATTACCCCGTTCTTCTGAAATGAGTCAGACATGAACCCACAGAACCACAGAACCGTGAAGCTGAAATGATGAGGAGCCCGCTTAGACATCTGCTGATTGTTCTGCACAAAGAGGGGATTTTCTTCTTATTATTATCGGTACATAAAACAAATCAAGTCAAATAACAAAACGGTTTTGGAGTTTACATCCAAAGGAACTGTTTGAAGGTTTTTTTTTTTGGATCATTGAAGGTTAAATTCTTCTTTAGCTGAAAACATTTATAGACTTCGTCAGTGTTTCTGGATAAAGTGTTGTTGTTTCTGTTTGTTTTGTTAAAGGTTTTTTCAGTTTGAACGTCACAGAGCTATCTTTGTCTCATCAAAGCTGAAAGTGTCACTTCCTCCCGACTTCTGCACTGTGAAGCTGATGCATTGTTGTGCTATTTCAGAGAGTTCTGTTTTCTCATGTCAGCTGTTCTCTTTTGAACCTACCTGATCCTTTCAGTGAATTTAACTATTTGACTGAATGCAATGATAAGGCCTGACAGCTTCGTGACGGTGGCGGTATTTACCACACACATAGATGTTATCAGAGCTGTGCAGCGACTAAAGCGCTGTAGACATTTTTTTTAAATATGCCGTCTTTACAATAAAAAGTTGACATTAGGTTGTACTAAAGACTACACAGACACGACGATGGGGAATTCAGCAGCTCTTTAGTGGCACATCACCATATCTGATGGTAAAATCTCACAGAACTAGGACAAAATATGAGGAGAGGGTTCACAAACTTTTGGTTTTTTCAAGTCAATAAAAATGATAAAGTTTCTGCTCGTCTGAAAGTTGCTTTGATCTTCTGAGCAGAAAGACAGTAGGATGCTTACAAACTGTGAAGACCTTTCTGCTTTCTTCTGGTTTGCATTGCTTCACTGGTGGGTGAACTCTTCCTTTCTGATGCGGTTCTGTCTGCACCTCTTTCTTAATAACAAATATTAATATTACAAACTCTGCACTGACCTCTCTGGGATCTGTGGAGGAATCCTGGGCAGAGGAATGACAGGCAGAGGGTCGGACGGCTGTGGAGGACGTGCAGGAAGACTTTCTACTGCATCCTTTTTGGAAAAAAAACAAGTTTAAGTGAAACTGAAACTTTTAAAACTAGGATAAGGCATAAGACTCATCAGTGAACTTTGCAGGAATAGCATTGCTCTTTAAATTCCAGCTTTACCAGAGCATGACCTGCAGCTGTTCTGATTAGTAATGAATGAAACACATCCTGAAGTTCAAATGACAAATTCTAGGCTTGAACACAGCTCCCATCTGAAAATGTCACCATCGGTTGAGCCAGACTCAGACAAAACTTAATCAATTTAAAAGGACTGAGGTTTATCCTAATGGAGCTCTTTAAACACCGATAAAGGTTGCATTGCTGTCAGACCCCGATAAAAACAGGAAAGACGCTTTCTCTTATCATTAGTGCTGAACACACATGCATAAGTAGAAGTACATTACATTTTAGGAAATGGAAAACTGAAGTAGAGAAACAGAATTAGCGTCTGTGTGTGTTGGCATGTGGTGAACCTGAGACAGCAGGAACATGCTCACCTCAAACTCCGGCTCCGTCCCGCTGCTGCAGCTGAAAGTGCTGAGTCTGTTGCTGTCAGTGCCTGGTGAGACAACAAAGAGAAGACAGCAAAAACGTGACTTCCAGCTCCTCTGAGGTTCCTGCATGCTGCTGATCATCAGCACCACACACAGGGGGTTTCATGTTGTGAATTTTCTGAACATAAAGCAGAGAAAAGGTATTTTGGACTCTTCTGCCTTTGAGTTAGTTTTGCAGGAAATTTAAAATCTTAAAGTAAAAAAAAAAAACACATTTGACTTTTCTCTTACCAAACTCAAATAATGTGGACACCAAAAAATTAAGTAAAAACACTAAAAGTAGAAATAAAGACAGAAAAAAACAATCCATCAAACCATTTTTTTTTAATATTTCAGGATGTGATTGGAATAGATGTAAACTTTGATCACTTTTTTAAATTAAGTTAAAGTGGACATTAGTTTGCATTTGAGAGGTAATTCTAGTAAAAAGAACGTCTAAGTAATTTATTCTGATTAGGTCTAAAACAGAGCAATTTATGACATGAAGACATAAAAACCGTCACAGCAAAAGTAAAATATGATTAAATCAAGTGTTCTGGATGATTTTGAATGAGATAATCCGTCTTTGGGTTCTTTATTGAGTATTGATCTGTCGCTAACAGCTGTGACCTCTGTGGCTCAGAAGTGGGGTATTTAAAGCTCTGGCAGAAAGATCTCAGAGACTCACTGGATGTGCTGGAGGTGCTGCCGGTTTTCCAGCTGCTTCTCTGGATGGTGTGAACCTGTGTAGGAGGCGGAGCTGAGATTCTTGGTGACGATTCATACACGCCGCACTCCAAGTTGGAGCCCCAGTACAGGTTTCTCTGCAGCGGCGCACTTATCTCATATTCTATGAACAGAGAAGGGTCTTCAGATGGAGGTCAGAGTCCAAGACAATCCCCATTTCAAAGTAAAAGTCCTGTCCTACCCCTACTGAGGTCTTTTCCAATTTTCTCTCGTTCTTTGTGACGTCTGGTGATGCTGTCTCTGAGTTTCTTCAGGTTTTCCTTTAACAGACAAACGCAAAGGAAATGACTGAATGAATCCACACACATCAACATTTTTACAATGAAAGTACCTGCTGATAGCGCAGAGAGCTGGCTCTGCGCTCATGGTCAATCTGCCAAGCCTTGAACTCCTGGACCGCCTCGTCCACACTTATTTCCCCAACTTTGACCCTCTCCTGCAGAGATATAAGCTGCCTCTGGCCTGGGGTCTTCATCCCCGCATAGGGGTCATAGGTGGAGACGGGGGCTTCAACCACAGGCCGGGCTAAAAAGATGGTCATTTTAAAAGAGGGAAAATCAACGCTAAAAGAGCAGAAAAACATGACTAAAAAGAAATAAAATAATACAGTGGAGCAATATGAATGTTAAAACATTGTTTGATAAGAAAGTTACTTTTTTCTGGTTTAATTTTTTTTTTACTTTTAACTTTTGCTCATCAGATCAAAAAATGTGGATCAATTAAACAGTTTGATTTTATTTGTATTTTAAATTATTGTTATTACTGTGGGACATGTTAGATTCAGAGTTATATGTTTGTTTTGTGCTTGGGCAGCTTGAACATGACAGTACTGCAGTCATGGGACAGCTGAGAACGTGAGGTCTGATCACCTAATAGGTTTTATTTTTGGTTTCAGCGATGCACCGTCTCCCCACCATCAAAGGCTTTCAGAGGCTCCAGCTCACAAGAACCAGTGGCTTCAAAAAGCCTTTGGGGGTTTTAAATTGAATGCATGAGTAACATCTGTGCAATGCACAATGAAAGCGCATTCAGGCTGCAAAGCAGAGAAAACAGAAGCTCTTCATCCGGCTGGGCTAAAACACTGAACAGAGTTTTACCTGGTGGATATCCAGCTTCCATTGCTGAGTTTATTGATAAATCTTTATCTGAAAACACTTCAGAAAATGACATGTTATTTAGATTTTTCTCTTCACAGAAAGTTGAAATGTTAACACAAAGCACAGGCTGGATACCTCTGGAGATGTAGGTCATGTTTTTCTCAGGGTCCGACACAGACTCCGGTCTTGGTACAGGAGCTGGTGGACGGTTCACAATCGCACGGTTATAGGTACTTTTAGTATCTACAATGTCATAAATGTCCTCTGGACAGAGATTGTAGGGATTCTCTTCTTCCTCTTTCTGTTTCTCTAGATGAAGGAAGCTGGTGGGTCCATCTCTGTGTTCCTCCCCACTTTGAAGGTTGGGGTTGTTGACTTGCCTGTATGAAACTTGAGGCTTTGCTGAAGAACACAAACCTTCACTACATGCATTGATGTTGAGAAGAAAACAGAAACCTTTCAATAAAGACACACCTTGAAAGAATGTCCTGAGCAAAGCTTCTTCAGGATTCACATCAACGGCACTCATTGCTTCATTTGGAAGAAAAAAAATGTCACGTTGGTGAGATCTTTCTGGAGACAGTTTGCGTGTGAAGTTCACCAGCTTACACAGATCTTCGACGCACTCCGGATCGATTCTCAGCATGGACTCATAGATGTCCTCAGAGCTGCCCGAGTACTTCATTATCATGTCCTGGGAGTTGTTTGACATGGCCTCATAGATGTCTCCATCTATGTTCGCCGTGTCCTCCAGGTGCGATTTCAGCATGTCTGCCGTCTCCTGGATCAGACCAGAGAGGTGGACTTAAAGAACAAAAAGACTACATCCTCTTTGTTATTCCTCATGCAGGGAAAAAAAAAAAAACATACAACAAACTCATCCATGAAGCGTCTGAGATTGCCAAAGCCATTCTTCTCGGCCAGCGTGTTGGGGTAGTCTCCATGCTTGTTCATCACGCTGTAGGCCTGCAGAGCTCCAGGACAGTGGAGCAGCGTGGTGGTGAGTTTCTTCAAGCCGTACTTTGCAGCAAAATGGAGCAAAGTGGGGACTTCCTCACCCCGTTGATCTGAGAAACACAAACTCTGTGAACATCTGAGCCTACGGCGCATGCTGCCGTAGAAAAGGTGCGGCAGACAAATGGTTGAGTTTGTGGAGGTTTTCTCATCATCTTGAAATGTTCTTTATCTTAATTTTCTGTCACAACAGCAAATTTGCATCCTCTACAGGGAGGTTATCACAGAGGGAACAGGAAATGAAGAGTCACACTCACTTGCTGACATGTTATCCGTTTCAATCTGTGTGACTCCAAACAGCTGAAGACCGCTCTTTGGCATCTTGGATTTGAGTGATTCGTTTAATATTTCATCCACTGATTCTGTTGCGTTCAATGTCAAGTTGAAAGCCTGGAAATCACAAATAAGTCCCACAAGATGAGGAACAACAGAAATGACTAGTTTTTCTCCAGAAACCCAAAGGTACTTCACCTGGCAGATGAAATTCAGAGGATCAGCAGCCTGTTCCAGGTATTGGCTGACGTCCCCCATGCAGGTGTAGAAGGTGACAGGCGCCAGGTTAATGCAGGTCTGCCCGGTGTACAGCTTGAGTGAAACCAACCCAGCAGGCATTTCTGTGTGACAAGCAGATAAAGATTCACTGAAGACCTCATGTCTCCTATTCTTCACATATAAAGGTCTTACCAGGAGGGGTGACGCTGATTGTGTACTCGTTTTCCACGGTGCCACAAAGCCTTTTGACTCCGCCTTTTTCAGATGAAAACTCCACCTCTGGTCCATAACCACCATCACTCACTTTGGTCGTTAAAACGATAAAAAGTTTCTCACGTTTCTTTGAGAAAAGTTCAAAATGACAGGAAATCAGTAAAAAAACGAACGAAATATTTTTACAATCAAGATTTTAAAGGAAATGATTAAACATATAGGAAGAATCCATGTTAGGTACTTTGACAGCAAATTGTCAGAATATGTTGAGTAAAGGTCAAAGATGGAGCTTCCAGGCATGAAGATGGCGCCGTACCTCACACTGAACTCTGCTGGGCTGAACCGTCAGGCAGGTGAGCTGTTCAGATGGATTCACTTCATCACCTGACTGCTCCACATGGACACTTTCTGAATCTGCTGCTTCGTCAGAGGCGATTTCAGGAGCAGACGTTACAGCCATGGGCAACTCCCATGTAGCGGTAGCTTCTTTTTTACATGCGGCCTCAGCTTGTCTGCCTTTAAAAACATCAAACTCCATCAGATTTTTGTTTTTCACCAAAGTCATTAATACTTTTCCTGACTATGTCATGCTGATCCATCTCTATGCTGTGAAAGAACTTTAAAGAGCACTTCCTAATTTGTTGCAAAAGGAAACAGCCAAATTCTGGCCAGCGTCACATTCCAACAGAACTGACTAAAACCTGATATTTTAAATCGTCTGCATTCACTCTGAACCCATTTGAACAGAAACAAAGAACCGCACGAGTCTGATCCAAAAACAAGGGACGAGAAAACAGCCTAACAACCTTTAGTTTTATCAAATGAGATTTCTGTCCCTTCAGTTCCAGAGAGTTAAAGCTTTAAATTAACGTCTTTAATGCAAAAGACCTGTTTCAGAATGAGTTACTGCAAACTCAATAGGCTCACTAACGTGTTCTTAAAATGAGAGTTTTAACTCTTGGGGGGGAAACTGACAAACCGTGAAGTGGGATGGGTGAATGGTTTGGTGCTTCTGCATCTCTTTATATTGCAGTGAAAGACACGTCACAGCAAGGTCTAAAAAAACCTTTACAACACAGAATTTTACCCGAACTGCTGTGAAAATGTCCTAAAAGGCAAATCCTGTGACCCCCCACCCCCCAGTTCTGAGTAGATTCTGGCTGAAGGGAGTACAGACAAATATGGGAAGCAAAAGGGGTCAAATTCAGTAAGGTTCCGTACTGTCAGTCACTGCAGCCATGATGGTGGAAGCATAAGTATCAGGTTCGTCTTCAGCAAAGATTTTCCTCCAGCTGCTCCAGTCCATGAACGTGTCCTTCAGCAGATCCTCTTCATACACTCCACAGAACAACACCACCACTCTATGGGGGGGCTGCAGCAGTCCCTGAAGGGATCGCTGCAGGTTCTGCTCATGCAGCATGTCCAGGAAGACTCCAGAGAGGAGCAGCACGATGCATTGACTGCTTTGGAAATTTGGAAAGTTGTATCCATGGAGCTGATCAGCTGAGCTGAGTGCATGCATGGACGTTCTTTGGAACTTGTAAGATTTCAAGACCTGCTGCAAATACGTGGCCCATTCATGCGCTTCAGAAGTGTACAGAATCAGAACCTCACATGTGGACTCAGAATCACCTGCGAGACAGAAAAGATCACAGGGTTATTAGCAGAACATTGTCATCATGATCGTCTGCTGAAAGCCTCAGATCATTCTAAACATGGGGACCAAGCTCAGTCCACTCAGGACTGAACAGTGTGTTGGTTTCATGGAGCAGCGGGTCGTGTTTGCCGTGGGGTGCTGTGGTTTGTGAAGGTGACTGTGGTTAGCGGATGAATGTCCACTCAGTTGGAAATGTGGGTGCAGGGCCAACAAGGAGTTGAGCAAACATTTCAGAGTCAGCACAGGCTGGAGTCCTTTGGTTGGACTCGTTAGCATCTTCTAAAGTCACATTCACCTCAGGAAACCGTTCACGAACCCGAGCAGAAGAGTTTCACACTCCCTCTGACCGGCCAGTGAAGGGAAAGTCTTATCAAAAAAAGAACAGATGAGTCAAATTTAGACTGTCGGAAATTCTTCACGAACCCAACTGAAGCGCACAGGATGCTAACGTTTGAGTTCCTCTTTTTCTGGACGTTCATTCTTCACATTTCACATTAAGTTTAAGGTTAAAGACTGAAAAATAATAATTAAAAAAAGCTTAATGTTCATCTGTAGCAGCTTCAACTTTTTATGTAGAACTAAATTCTAACTGAAAAAACAGAGGAAGAGTGATGGTCTTCTTACCTGATTCGGTGCTAGAGATGGATTCATTCATGGTTCTGGATTGGAAGGAGTCTGAATCAGTCCAGAATGGGCATCATGGCAGACAGAAGTCCTCTGACTTTTCTTTGGAGCTTCTTTTGTGAACAAAAACGTCACCAGCTGTCCCCAGCTAGAGCACTTTGCTGCTTGTATAAATAGCAGCTGTTAATTTCCTGATTTTGGTTGCTCTGCCCCACTTCCTGAAACAGTTGAAGAAGTGAGAAAATGCCCCGCTTGCATGTCTGTGAGTGCAACATGTCTGCAATTGTGTTTGACGGTGTCTCTGCGGTCCAAACTTATTTAAGGTCAAAGGAGGGGTGTAACAAGGGGGCTTGCAGGACACAGAGAATCAAAAGTTAACAGAAGACCTCAAGTTCTGAGCAAACAGACCCCTGAAGACACTTCTGCTCTCAATAGAGAAACGAACACATGTACCTGGTGGGAGTGAGCAGCATCTTTTGTTTTGTCACTTCCCTAAAAAGGTGCAAAGTTTCAGAGGAGCTTCCGACATACGTGCTGTGAGGGTATAGTCCAGTGTTTATCTGCTCCACCTTAATCTGAGGTCAAAGTTCATGCTTGTGAAACCCCATTTGGACGATATCAGGTCACTGCCCCTGAGGGACTGTAGAGTCTAATGATTGATGGTTGGTAAGAAACTGTTTCATTAATGCAGCTAAGTTTATCTTTTTCTGTCTGGGAAATCTGAGAAAACACGAGTGACAAGCCTTGATTTTGAGATTCTCCTTCTAGTTTCTAAATGTCTTCATGGGCTGGGACCTTCCCAGATCTCCTCAGTCCTTACAAACCCTGCCGAACTCTCAGCTCCTCAGGTTCTGCTCTCTTATCTTAACCCACCAGAAAGACCAGGACTCACAGCGGCACCTCTTTTCAGAAATGCATCTGTGGAAGAACTTATCCGAGGATCTGAGAGTTTGTGCATTTGTGGGGATTTTTAAATGTAAATTGAAGACATGTCTGTTTAACTTTGCGTAAAATGTATTTGATGAATGTTGTTGTCTGTGAAGGTTCTCATTCTTTCAGGTGGTGTCTTGAAGTTGAGTCATAGCAACTGGACTTAAAGTCTTCTTTCTTGAAACGTTTCGCTGCTGATCCAAGTGTCTTCATCAGTCTGAGTGGTGCATGGTTCAGTCCACATCTGTGTCCTTCAGGTGGGACAACCCACCTTCCTGGAATCTCTTGTAATCCCCCTATCCCAATCCCAAGGTTGTTGGGTGTGGTCTCGCCGGAGTTTTGGTCTTCTTTGGAACCATTGAAAGGGCAAGCATGGTAAACAGGAGACGGATTGTGTCTAAGGCCTCAGTAGGCTACTTCGATTGCTTATTTATGTATATGGCCTTCAAGTATTTTATTGCTTTCTTTTGTTTATCATTTGTACATTAATTACTCTTTTGATCTTTTCATCTATAGTGTTTCTTCTACAACTTTTAGTCACGGCGTCTCCGACATTTTGATTGTTGTTATTTTTGGTCTGTTGTGTTTTATGACTTTCTATTGTTTTAACCTATGAGTTTTAGGTTCTATGCATGTTGATGAAAGATGTTCTACAAATGAAATGACTGGCTGAATCAGAAAGCAAATAAAGAATGACAGAACGCACTGAAAGAATCTCAACTCCTGTCAAGTTTGTGGACTAAATGTTTGTTTTCAGAGTCCATTCATTTCAACAGAAGTTTAGGATCTTCTTCCATCACACAGCCAGAAACACAAACGCTTGAATAAATGGAACTCCAGACAAATGGTTCTTTATATGATAGAAAATGATCTTCTGATTTAGAAGAAAAATTTTGAATTCGCTTTTTTTTTTTTTGGTAACTGTAGTGTTTCTGCTGAAGGTTTCTGCAAAACACAGAGAACCAAAAGCACATGACAGTTACAAACACTAGATGGCAGGAGAGATCCATATGAAGCATGGATGAGTCCAGCGTTTCTGAATAAAAGCAGTTTCTACAAATAAGAACCAGCTTTTAAATGAGTCTCATTTTGAAGTCCAAAAAACACAGAAGACCAGTAGAGAGGAGGTCACCAGGAGCCCCAAAGATGTGAAGAAGCTCCTTCTGGCTCCTGAGCATCTCCTCCTCAGCCTCCTCATCCTCTTAACCAATGACAGTTTTCTTCCTCACATCTTGACGTATGCCAGGGCCGGTTTCTGTGTTTTCTGTCACCTGTCAACTGAAAAGCTACATTTCATGCATAACTGTTCCTGACAGCTTCAGCGCACGTCAGTTCAGCTTCAAAATAATATATTAGTTAAAATCAATAAGGAAATGTTCTTCATAAAGTTAAACTGGTTTTCTTTTTTTTCTTATATTTTGAGGGATAAAACTGTAGAATCTAATCTTTTATTTTATAGTGTCATTCTTCTCAGTGCATCTAAATATCTTTCACTAATTTTCATATTTTTCACTGATTTTCATATTTTTCACTGATTTTCATATTTTTCACTGATTTATCTGCGATGCTGAAGTCACAAAAAAGAAAAAGAAAATCCATCAAATCTCACTCATAAGAACTTAATCAGGTAAAAGAGAAGAGGTGAACGTATCCCACAGTAACACATTTAGACTGTAAGTCATGAAGATAATTCTGGCTTTCAGAAGCTCATCTTCTTGGTATTTGGACATAACTTGACAAGAAAAGCAAACTCCGCTTCACACAGATCAGCCGTGACCATGGTTTGATGAGCGCTTTCAGCGAAATACTTTTCAGTATTTCCTCCCTGTTTCCTGTGTAGGATGGCTATGACATTTGGAAGTTACTGCCCTCTTACCTGTGGCTCTCCCACTCACTTTGTGGTTGTCTGTGGAGTGGTCCACAGCTGCTGCATTTGGATGGGTTTGGATGAGCAGCATTTTAGTTTCTCTAAGTCCTCCATGTCTTGATGATCGGATCGACTCGATTCCCTTTTGTCTGTGCCTTTAGCTTGTTTTTTAGGTTTACGTTGGGGTTCTCTGCCACCTCAAGTGCTGCTTCTTTTTATTATAGTTTTTCGTCTGATCTTTCCTACAACTGGATCACTCTGCACCACCGTGACACAGAGCTCATGGAACAGCTTTTCCCACAGCAGCTTGAACTTTCCTTAGTAACTTCACCATTGCAGGACATGAGTTTATACACCTGTCATGTGTATTCCAGCCATGAAATCAATTTACACATCCCCGCTTTCCTCCAATAACATGACCAGTTTAACCTCCTTCCCCAGTGTAGACCCTGGGATGGCTGCAGCAAAAGTTCACCCCCGGACTTCTGAGGCCACCTCTGAAGAGCAGGGCGATCCATGACCTGCCCTTAAGTACAATTTCCTGTGGAAAAGAATTCCCTAATTTCATCTAAATCTGCTATTAGCTACCATAAGCATGACCGTCCCGTCACCTTTTGTTTGGGCTCCCTTGAAACCACTATCTATTAGGTGGCTCAAACCAAATCCCTGTAGCCTGACTTTAATAAGAGAACATTTTTGCTCCAATATTTTAACCTTGTTATCCAATATCCTGTCTTTTCATGGCGTGTTTTCAGCAGAGCCTGCGTGCAGAGTGTGCATTGCTGCAAACGTGAACATGTGCAGTGTGAGCGCTCTGTGGGTCTGGATCCAGCTGAACAGTAAACAGTTTGAATTTGGGCCCGTCTGTCCTGCGCCTGCAGGTCATCTACGCAGGCCAAACATGCATCTGCATGCAAGCGGCGCAGGTTTACAGGAAAGTTTCATTTTTGGGTGTAATTGTTTCACTCCTGAGCAGGGATTTTGCACATTAAGTTCCCTCATTGTCACTCGGCTCTAACATCTCTTTTATAGCTGACAGTCATAATTACTGCTGCAGCTACGCGCAAATTGATTTGTGCAAATTTTCCAAACTGCATTTGATTTGACGAACATCTCTGTGGCTCCTGGCTGAAAACTTTCCATGAAGGTAATTTTCTGGGAGTGAGAGAGATATTCAGCTTTCCTTAAACATTGATGGCAATGCATTTTTCCCCTTGAAAACAGTTTCATGAGTGCCTGGAATGTGCCACGCTCACAGAGAAATGTTTAATTGCAGAAAATGTGCAGAAGTCGAGCGAAGAATAACTCCGGGGGCAGAAAGGGTGGAGGCAAAGCACTTTGCATTCATAATGGCAACAGCCATGGTCATGTTACCATCTCGTTTACTGTACTTCCCCATCCTGGGTAAGCTCTACCTCGTATCTGCTCTGCGTCTGAGGTTCGACTGGAAGACTTTTAAGTGGAGGAAACAGTAACAAAGCCCAGTCTGAGGACACGGAGCTGGATCCTGAAATGGAAAACTGAAATGGGTAAAAGGGTCCGGAGCTGAAATGTTTTTTGGTGATAGCCTGAATAAGAAAGGAACTTTGTTGGGTTTCTCATTGAGAGTCACCAGCAGGGCTCATTGTGATAAGGAAATACGTCTAACGTTACCTGATCTGGTATAATGTGAACCAATTACCACTCCATTGCACTTCATTACAGGACTGTAATAGGGCCGGGGGTCAGAGCTTGAGATGGAAAATGGAGGCGTCATTGATAATATGATAAAAACTGACAGTGAGAGGCCCCTCCAACAAATTATTGAAATTTACAGTTGATAGGGAAACACTATAACCCCATTTGGTGGACAGCTGGCAAGCACTTGTACAAAGCAGGTCCTCCAGGACAATGAAAGGCTTATGGAGAGCAAGAAATCCAAAACTATTAGGGAATAGTTTGAGGCTCTCTCTCTCTGAGGCTTTTTGCACCAAGAGTTCATGTAGCTGAGCAAAAAATTGCCCAAACTACACTTAAAAACATGGAACATGAAGAATTTCAATGGAATGAGACTAAAGTCCGGCTAAAAATAAATCAAGAAAATCAAAAACAATTTTGTTTTTGGGGCAGGACAGCAGAGAAGAGGAGATGCTGACAAGATCCAAGTCTGTGTTTGTTCCATCCAATCAGGATCCCCTGAATAAATAAATTAAATAAACTGGAGCCAGACATGCATTTTCACTCCATCAAGGTAATCAGATTCTGTTTACTTCAAGAGGAACTATTCTAAAATGTTATTAAAAACTTAAATGGAGTTTAGGCGTGGAATAACGAGGCACATGAAATCATGAGCAAACAGCAGGATAAGATTCCAATTACTATTAAACAAGCGCCGCACAGACTATAAAAAGGAGCTTCTCCTGTCGGCCTTCGTTGGAGAGAAGAACATTTTTTCAGAGGCGGGAAAAACTGTCTCCCTTTATCAATTACTCCAAGATCCGTTTCCAACGTCCAGGTTCATGAGGAGGTAATCATGTCCTGCTCAGCAGTTTACAGGTTATGTTCCTGCATGCTTAAATGTATGATGAGGTTAAAACAGTTTAAAGCTTTTCGTTGAATTGGTCACGTTCTTGCAGCGTCTTCTGAACGCAGGAACTCTCGCCTTCCGCTGCAGGAAACATCATTTATGAATAATTTAGACCAATCAGGTTTATCTCTGCTATCTAAATAGGCAGAATAGCAGACGCTCATCGATCCAAACCATCCTGGAGAAACTTATCAAGCATCCATCATCAACTGCTATTCAAACATCGTTTTGCTTTCGTCTCCAGTCTGCACACGTCTGAATTCCGTGCAGCCCGATAAGACAGTCAATTTGGATGTCAACTTTGGCTAAAGTAATCACACTGTCCCTCAGATAAGTCTGACTTTATTTATTTCTATGAAGTCTCCTTAGAGATAATGGTCTCATTTTGCAGAGGAGTTTGCTGGCTGCCCTCATTGTACAGTAAATGTGACAGATTGTGGCTTCATTAGGATTCATCAGGCTGACAAAGATGAACTCATGAGATGACTGAACAAAACTGGGAATCAGCCTGAAAAACCTCCCAGAACTCGGTCCCGAACTGAACGTTTCCTGAACTAAAGCGGCACACAAAGAAAAACCACAGTGTTTTCAGGAAAATCGGTGATGAAATAATAAAAAAAAACATAAATGAGAATCTGAGGAGAAAGAGGAGCATTTGCTAAACATAGAAAAAAATCTCCCTTTAAAAAAAAAAAGAAAAATTTAAATAGGTGGAAGTTTTCTTTTGCTCATACTGCACTTTCTGTGAAAGACACCAGACTATGGAATTTATTTTCCACTGATTATGTGGTTCTTAGCATTAACTGTGTCTTTATTTCTGTTTTTATTCTCTTTTTTGTAAAAAAAAAAAAAAAAAAGTCCATCCAAATGGTGTAAATTAGATTCTGCTGAAAGCTTTATGATACGGGCATGGGACTGCTGTCCCCGTTCAATAAATACACTCAATTCAAATTCAATTCAGAAGATCTTTTAAAAGAAGCCGCACATCACCAGTGAACGTTACATTTCAATGAGTATCAGCTGTAACTTCCAGAATAACATTCTTCATTTCCAGGACATTTTTTCAACATAAACTCTGCGTTTCTTCAGGAATATATATAAAGTTGTTTCTCTATTGAGGCTTCATTTGAGGTCGATTTCTGATTCAGTAATCTGGAAGTTTTTTTCCTTTTAATTTGTCTGTTGTAGTTAGTTTGTTCAACCAAGCAGCTTCCAGAGTGACCTCTGACCTCTCAGCTCATTCTCTGTGAATATTTTAAATCGTTTGAAGGAAAAGAAGCTAGAAACCAACGAAAGACTGAAATACTGTTTAAAGCTGAAGGAAAAATGTCTTATAAAGGACTAAAAGCTGATGAAAAACCAAAGAAATCGTTTGTGAGTTCATCTGCTCCTGCTGCTCCTCCGTGTCTGACAAAGAAGGTGAAGACTTTAAGGAACATTAGGAATATTTTGATGACATTTGTGTGATAACCGCGTGAACTGGAGGGTGACAGCTGTGCAAAGGTCATAGACTATGTGAAATAATAAAAATGAAGGGCAACAGAAGATATGGATAATTAAATATGAATGTGATGAGGACGCAACTGACACCAAATCTGCTCCGTTACACGTTGAAGCAGCTCGGGGCTGGATCAGACTGACAGTTTCAGTCTGATCCATTGAGGTGTTTTTTTTTTAACTTAGAATTAGACTTTTTTAAATGTTTTCAAAATCTGCCTAAAGAATTCCTAAAAGTCTTACACATAAAAAGTGTAAATAGAGTCTTCCAAAGCTGTTTAAATGTCAGTAACTATGTTGTTTTTCCCCATTCCCACTACAGATGAGTTGCAGGAAACTAGAGGATCTTGCAATTCCCACATGCGGCACAAGAGGTCAGATTTTAGCTATAAATTCCAGATCTGTGGTGAACCCAAAGCTCCTGTGAGGAGAAGTCATCTGATCATGAAGGCCCGGTTCTAAGAGATGTCTGCTGAGGTAAGTTTGCCTGAAAACGGGATAATAAATTCACTAAAAGCCGTTAAAGTAAATGTAAATGCATGAATAGAAATGACCTAAAGGTGAGCAAATGATTTATGTTGATTATAAAATGTAAAAAAATGGCTGCACATGACAAGTACACAGCTATGTTCCTTTTTAAAACCTGAATGTATTTGATTTTTGGAAAAAGATAAGTTAGTTTCAAACAATTTGAAAGCAAAGTTCCTTTATTCTACGTGTTACTAAATGCATGGAGTCTACATCAGCAGGCAAACGCTGTTCCTGAAGCTGCTACAGAAACACACTGTTGTGTTAAATTATTACATTTAATTATATAAACATTGCATTTCTATATACACTGAGTATTTTATAATAAAGAGAAAATTCTAATTGATGGAAAAAAATGCAGGAAAAAGTCAGAAAATGAGCTCCTCTAAATTGGTAAAAGAAAATCAGACATGATGTCCATTTTTTCTGATAAGCGTAGCGGCTCGGTTCAAAGCTAATTGTTTTTGTTGGACAAACATTAATGAGACCAAAAACTAATAAGTTCATTCATGTTTGGTATGTTGTGGAAATAGATTCTGACGTGTGTCACATAATAAGAGCGCAGTGGTTCAAGTGAACTTTACAGGGGAGATTTCCGCCAACTCAGCACCACGTATGGATGCATGTGAAGACATTAATTTCTGCTGGAACGGAGATGCAGGTTTGCTTTTGTCACTGACGCCTCTGAGGATCATGAGGCAACTCAATAAAGATCTCCTGTCATCATCTGAGTGAACTGGAATTCTCTTAATCTTTCTATAACGATGATTCCCTGTCAGCGTGAGCAGCTTCCAGACTCAATGATGAAGATCAGCATCATCATGGTTGTGTTCACATAAGCAGATGCTCTTCACTTCTTCAAAGTTTCCTTTTCATTTTGAGTAGATCTCTAACTTTCAGCAAATGGCACAGAGAAGACGTCTGTCCAGACACGTGAGTGTTCCACTCCCCACTTTTTAACAAGCATAGTAATACATCAGTCAAAAGCAATAATTTTACTATTAATGAAATTCCAATTTGCCTTCAGTGCATTTCCCATTGACATTTTCCACATTGCAACAGTGCTTTGATAAAGTTTTTAAAATGCAAAAACGCATCTAAGAGGCTAAAGAGCAGGCCGGGTGTCAGCGTGCCTGGCAGAGGACTATAGTACTTCACTTTTATCGTCGGGCGCCTCAGGCCCAGGAAGCCTGAATGTTAACATTGGCTCCATTTTCATTATCATCACATGATTATGGATTTTACTGCATTTAGCTGATAATACAACTGGGAGCTCACCTTAAAAGAAGTCGCTCGGAGGTTTCATTTCTGCCCAAATGAAATTTTCATTTGACAAACAAGTATAATTAGGCTGCACTTCTTGTTCAGTGTCAGTCTGTTTCCTGATTGAACTTAGACCAATTTGCTGCCACTAAATGAGTTTGAATAATTTCCATCCTGAATGTCTGGGGGACATTAGCTTTAGGAGTGCTAAGTAGCAGCATCCTTTTTGAAGTTGCTGATGATTTGATGCCACCCCTGTCTACCTGTCCGTGCTGCAGCTTACTTCAAAGTTAGCGTCAGAAAAAGCGTCTCCACGCGGCGTACCTGGGAGTACAATGAAAACCTGAAAGTTTTTTCTGGGGTCTGCGAGGCAAAGTGAAAATGACTTTAATAAGTGTGTAATACACTTCGTTAGCTTCAAAACTCCTTGCTGCTTCACTTTATTTCTTTCATGTGTCCGTGTTTATTGTAGTGAATGAGCAGATTTGTTTCTGCTGAACCGGTACAACTAAAAAACTAATACTTTTCTATCAGTTTCATTAAAGCTGCTAATTACAAATTAATAGGATTTATGAGGGCAGCTCCAACACGTGCAGTAGTTTCTGATAAAAAGAGTTTAACATGCTGAACAAGTTCAGGAAGCTCAACATAAAGGATGCCATTTACATTGTTACTATTAAAATATGGTATTTCCGTCTTGCAACAGCAGAAACAGAAAACAGCTGCAGATTATACATCAGTGTAAAACTGCAACTACAAGGCCAGACGCTGCAGGCTGCTGCAGATGCAGAAAAAGCATTTCTGCCTAATGGATTCGGGAGATGACCTCTAATCTCACCAACAGCTAATCCAGTCATCCTCCAAATAAGTAAACACCAAAGTGAAGCAGGCGGGGTCTCAAACGAAGCTCACATCCATAAGGAGTAATGGGGATTCTGACAATATGATTAAGTAATGGCTTCAAAATGTGAATGTGGGGATAAAAATGAAGAACTCTGAGTTTGTGAGGGCTGGATGTCAGTAAAGGAATTACATTTCATTATCAAACCAAGGAAAATTTCAGCTTCAAACCAGAGAGAAGCATGTACACGCAGGTGATCTTAAACCAAGAGCTCCCAGGATCACTTTCCCATGAAGCTCAGCTGCGTACAGCAGCAATGCACACTCAAAGAAAAAAATGTGGTGACAACAGCCACAAAGACACACATCTGTATAGTTTCAGTCTGGCTTACACAATAGCACTGGTAATAATACACTAACAAAAGACGACTTTTGAAAATTCATAAAGAAAAACTCAACAAACAGCTCAGTGAAAATATGTATTTCAGAGAAGACTCACAACAGCGGACTATTTTAGGTTAATGTCCCATTTCTGTTACTCTAATACAACGTTTTTTAGGCTTTTTTTGTTTTTTGTTCTGAAATATTTACAGCAAAATGAAAATTTTCTAAAATGATTTTCCTAGAAAAAGTTTAAAACCATTCTCTATAAAATTATATTTTTGTGTTGTTTTAATACTGTGATTTTAATTGTCATTGCAGTGGCACAAATATTGCTGTTTATGTTTAAAATTTGATGTCAAATTAAATCTTTTTTAAATGATTTCATTTATGAGCTCCAGTTTTATCAGCAGCTGAAAGCGCATTCGTTTCCGTTGCCATGGTGACGTGTTATGGATGGATGTGGAGTTTGTGTGTCAGAAAAGCCTAACGTCTGCAGTGATGAAGACCTCAGCAGCAGCATAAAGACTTTTTTTGTGAAGATGTTGGTGCTGAAGTTACAAGAAACCAAACCAAATACAAAAAGGAATCTGATGGGAAAATGAAATACATTTTGGATAAACAAACGTGATGACACATCCCAATGGTTTAACTCAATATATGAACTAAACGCTGCATTCGCATACAGACCTCATTTTTCTCTAAATATAATACTTAGAAAGCATAGTAATTAACACATAAACAAACATAAATATCACATTTTTTGTTTGTTTTGGAGGCAAAGTTAGTTTACGCAGCTTGATTTGTTTGAATAAAAGCACAAAGACACAATTCCCACCATGTCTACAATTCAGAGGCTCAAAATAAAGCTCTCTCACCTTGACAGGTAATTACAGAAGATCATCAGTCACCTTTGTTCATTAACAGCAGTACGAACAAAAAGTTTTGGAAGTCATTAGAAGAAGTTGGAGATGATTCGCTGTCTCCCTGGATAAGGTTTCCTGAAGATTAATGCTCCCTTAAGCAGCTGCACCAAAGCAAACAGTGATAAAGTGAAAATCAGATTTGCGTATCTGCATTCCAGCTCAGTTTGGATCTCTGTCCATAAAAAAAGCTGCTTAGCTTTGGCAGCTTCTGCTTCAGAGGCAGGAACTCCAGGCCCAGGCCTCCTCAGAAACAATGGAAAGGCTCCACAGCTATACGTTTATCCCACAGGGGTTATTAGAAAAGATGGCGTGTTTTTGCTGCTGAGAGTTTATTCAGCTTCAATAAATATCCAAAGTGTGCGTCTGCTCAGATCTCAGGTGAGTGACAGGTGGCAGCTACAGCCGGCGGCAGAGCGTTTGTTGGTTTAAGCGTGTTTCCTCTCTTTGAGTGACTGATCTGTAAAGGTACACATAAAGGCCCTCCTTCAGCCATGTAGACACAGCACTTCCATGGAGTACACAGCAAAGCCGCCCCCTCCCTGAAACTTTAAACTGTGAGGGGGGTGGGCACAAAGGGAGGATGGGGGAGTCAAACAAATGCTGGAGAGTTTGCCCACACCAACAAGCTCCTATCTCATTAACAAACCGCTGAAATAAAAGAGCGATTTTTTGGCTCACAGCTATAAAAAAATTATCATAGTGATGATGTTCCTCAGCCGTCAACAGAGCTGTGATAACGTTGTTTGATGATGACTTTCCCATGAATGTTAAGCAGCCGCGGCGGCGGAGGAAAGGAGCTTATCAGCGCCTAATGCCCATCTCTAATTCCTGCCCTTCTTGAACTAGCCATTTTCTAACAGCGTTAACTGTCAAATTTACATCCCGTCTTAATGCCACTAAAGAGGACGGGGATGAAGAGTAAATGACAGCAGTGTAATGAGGAAGGTATGGCATTCCTTCCACTTTCTCCGAGGAGACTTTCCACAATGCGAGGGCTCCCCCCGTCTGATGGAGAGGTTACCTGTGAACTGAGGTTCAGAGGAGCTTGATTAGTGACAGACTTTGTCAAACAGGAAAACAGGATTAGGAAACGACAGGAATGTTCTGTAAATGAAGAACGCTTTCCAGAAACTAAAGAACAAAACAATTGTTTTAACAATCCATGATTCTGTTTGTCACATATATAAAGAACTGCAGGCCGATTGCTGCTGTTGGTTAATATTTTTATAATATCTTTCAATAATTATAGTAGCTTGATGTTCTTCTTTCTTCCTTTAAAAGTTTGATTGTGAATCTGCACCATTGGCGGAATAAACTAAAAACAGAAAAAATGAAAATTCATTTGTAAAATTAATTTTAACGAGGCTGCACGGTGGCGCAGTGGTTAGCGCTCCTGCCTCACAGCAAGAAGGTTCCCGGTTCAAGTCCTGGCTGGGGGACCTTTCTGTGTGGAGTTTGCATGTTCTCCCCGTGCATGCGTGGGTTTTCTCCGGGTACTCCGGCTTCCTCCCACCGTCCAAAAACATGCTTCATAGGTTAATTGGTTGCTCTAAATTGTCCTTAGGTGTGAATGTGAGTGTGCATGGGTGTGTGTTTGTGGCCCCTGCGACAGACTGGTGACCAGTCCTGGGGTGTCCCCTGCCTTCGCCCATAAGTAGCCGGGTTAGGCTCCGGCAACCCCGTGACCCCGAAAGGGATAAAGCGTATTGGAAAATGAATGAATGTATAATTTTAACGATTAAAACAAACAAACAGTACAGAAAAGGAGTGATCCCAAAGGCAAAATAAACTACAAATGTCATGGCTTTTTCCATGAGAATGGGTAGTTAGCATCTTAAAGGTTTGCAACAGAAAACAATTCATATTCAGACATGATGAATTTCTTCTGCACACAAAGCAGAGAACTTCCTAAATGAAAATCAATGTTTTCCATGTGTTTTCATGATCTTCTTCCCTTCAACAGGCTGTTCTGACGGACCGTCATCCAACCCTTTACAGCCTTTGATATATCAGAGCTCAGCGGCTGCAGCACATAATGAAACAACAAAACATTACATTCAGGATCAGCACATTTTTACATGGCTTATCTGTAAAATGACCACTTTAATTACTTATTTTAAATTTGCATTTTGAGCATTAAGTCAATTAAAAAAGCAGAACAACCTCAGGAAACAATTAGTCAAAAGTAGTAATGAGAAAATGACCAGCGTCACTGTGAAAGAATAAAGGAGTGAGGCCACAAAGGTATATGGAATATAGAATGATAGATGAATCACGAATAAATCATTTCATGAATTAGATTTTTTCCCACAAAAGTGTTTCTATTTTTTTGTGTCTTTTTTCTGTAAAAATCACCGACCAAGTTTTGTTCTCTGTCGGGGTAATTTCAAAGTTAAATCTCCAAATCCAGATCCTCATCAGGAAAAGTCATTAGTATTAGAGAAGAATATCAACTGCCAGAGCACCTAATGAAATAAAAATGTTTATGGCAATAAACATCTCTAATCTATCAAATATACACATTTCCTAGAGGAAAAACTACTAGAATTGATTAAAAAAATGATACATACACAAATGTGATTCTTATAGAAAAATAAATATTTAAAATTCTATTTTAATTTTTAGTTAGAAAACTGTGACAACAACACAGAAGAAAGGTTGTTTGTTCCATCTGTGTTGCTGTAATCAGCCATGGGGGATCGTATGAATATGTAGTCCAATTCATCCAAGGGGTCGGACTCTGGTGAAGCGGGCCAGCAGAGATGAAATCTGTGCTCATCTGATTGGACTACAGAAAAATTCAAACTGAGCTCATTTCATGCTGATCTGGTCGCCTCCAGTGAAACTATCCAAAAGCCGAGCAGCCATAATGATCTGCACAGACAACACAGAGACGTGGGAATTACGGTGAAGGGCCTTCTTACCTTTGAGAGGAAATATTTCAATTTAAATGTATCACTTCATCAAGATAAGGTCCCCCTGCTTTGGAGCTGCAGATTACACCAATTAGATAGCAAATATGTCGAACTAACTGCAAATGAACAAATGTTTTATGCCTCACTTATCAGACTACATTGCTGATAAACGTCAATTTCCCTGAAATGACTTTACTGAGACCCAATCTAGCTGAAGATCTGGTCCAGATCAGAAACGGATTCAGATTTTCTTTTGTTTTTGCAGCAGAGTTTTCATAAAACGATGAGAAATACTCTGCAGCACTTTGGCCACCAATGCACTTGAATGGAGCATACTGTTCAAAATAATGTTTTGTAGGAATGCAAATACAGCATTTCTGAGCAATGTTGGTTTGTTTAACTAAATCCTTCATTTTAGCCTCCCTCCCAGCATAGCAGATTTCAGTGTCAACCATTGACTGTATATAGAAGACTAGAGAGAGTGAGTGAGGTGTCACCCATAGAAAATGAATTACTTCTGGCTCCAACCAAATTAAGTCAAATCAGTTGCCATTTTTCCATAATATGTCGGTCGCCATGTTGGAACCAGATGTCCTCAGTAAGTCGTGATTGGTCCGTGTCAATCTGAGTCTACATTTCTATGGCAACCACTCTCCAATCAGTAGTTAGCATGTTAGAAGGCCACAACCCTTCTACTGAAAACGGGCTCAGGAGAATATGTTAATCAAACGCCAGGCCACCTACTTTTATTGAGGCAGCTGATAGATCCGTTTATAACTTGAGCTACAAAAAAAATATTATTATCAAGAACAAAAGACACATCAGAGAAAGAATAGTTATTCCGACAAATAAAATGACTAATAGCTGCTTATTTCTCAATAGAAGTCTGTAGGATTTCGGCTTTTTGGGATCATTCATTCATTCATTCTACATCATGTGCAGTGTCACAGGGTTGCCGGAGCCTATCCAGCTTCTGGAAGGTGCAAGTGAGATTCATTCTGGACAGTCTGTGATCAAGCAGCTGCACCTGCTTCCGACTGTTCCAAGACATCCAGAACCTTCTGTAAGTTGGAGACAGATCCTCTTGTCTCGTGTTATGTGCTATGTGTTTTAGTTTATATTCAGCTTTTTAAAAACCTTTTTTGATTTCTTTTTTATGGATTTGTCTTCGTCTATCTGACATCTTGCTTCAGATAGCAACAATATTGATTTTAGGTGAACTGATGATCCTAAAGCGCCTTCAGATAAATGTGTCTGTGTTATGGGATCTTTGTAACAGTTAGTCATTATAGTAAATGTGAATCTTGTTTTCTATTGTTACGTTTGGTCAAATACAGCAAATAAATGAGTAGCTTTTAGGGATATACATGAAGGTTATTGTGATTTTATGTTTTATTTGAGTCCAACCACAAATCTAAACCGGTCATAAAACACTCAAGCCTTTAACAGAATATTTGATGGTAATCTTGGTTTATTAATATTTTAATAAGTTTTGGTTTAGTAAAATTGTACATTTTTTCCAGTACATTTTATCAAGGATTTCAGCTGTCACCATTCTGAATGTGAAGTTATGAAGTTTGAGTCTTAAAAAAAAGTCTGTTTTCACAGTTTATATTAGAGCCAAACCTTAAATAATTAGAACTCCACTAACAAATGAATTCTGACAATATTGTTATGAGTAGCTTAGCACAGCGTCAGTAATCCTTTCAGCATTTATGTGCACTTTAAGTGACTGCACATGTTTTTAAAGAAAGTTTTTTATTTTACAGGATTGTTCAGCTAAAGACCACCAAACCAGCAGCATCTGAGCTGTGCCTGTGGGCTTCATAAATTTGACAGAAGAGTGCTGATGAATCTCATCAGTTTAATGTGTTTATGCTCGCTAAGCCCTAAAAGCTTATTACTGTTCAATGGAGTGCTGCAAAGTTACCTCATTTCCCGCCGTCGTCTCTCAGCGCACCGGCTTCTCTGGGCTCTTCTGCCAACATGGACTCCCAACAACCCTGCAGCCTGTGGAACACACTATGCACGCAGTGTCTCTCTGATTTGTGTAATCGGGCAGAGAATGGGCTCTGACAGAAATACAAGGCGTGCAGATTGGAAGGTTTTCCTTTTTACCACCTTAAATTCAACCCCTGACAGTCTTCCTCCATATTGATCCCCTTTTCCAGCCTTTTTCTCAGTAAGTACTTCCGTCTTATCTTCTCTGCCTCCACCTTAACCGTCTCATATTCCAACCAGCTGCCTGTGTGACAGCTAGCACCCAACATTAATTAAAATGTCATGGCTCCAAATCAATGTGGTGAAACAGTTCAAACCCAGCCCAACGCCACTGCTGTGATAAGTGCTTTTGGGGTGACAGGTGAGTCCAATGACGGGGACGCCACACAACGCTGTGACAGAATCACCCAGAGAGAACATGGAACATTAAAATGGACGACCCCCCCGTGTTACTTCATTGCTCACAATTGAAAATTATCCACACTGTCATGAAGGGCTCTGCACAGAACTGACAAATCCAGAAGTCAGCAGGAACCGGCCGGGGGAATGGATGCTGGAACCGCTCAGCGCCGCGTCCCAGAACCACGAGAGGAACCCGACAAACAGGCGCTCCTGAAGAACATCAGATCACTGCAGTACCGTCATGGTAATGCACAGAAAAAGAGGAGAAGCTGGATTGCAAAACCTCCTGGTATGAGGGAGTTTGTGGTTGTTCTAAACTTTGTGTGCGTTTGCAGAGACTAATTGACAGGCGACGTTCAGAGGAACGGCTCAGGACACGGACAGAATGTGACAAATTCTGTCAAAGTAAATATGCTTTAATAAATGAATTAGCTTCATAAATAATGGCTGTAATGACATTTTAGGGGACAATAAGCCTCAGCGTTGTCAGGAAATAGTTGATGTATGAGTTTCATGCCTCAGCGCTTCCTCAAAATGAATAGGCTTGGGAAGATAGCAGGGGCCTGCAACCAGCCTATTTCCTCAAATTATCTACTTGTTGTCAATTTGCACAGTGGAATTACACATGCAAATTGGACTGCCTGCGCAAACACCACTTGGAGATGATAAAAACAAATTAACAAAGGCTATAGAAGGAGGATTTATTTCACTGGCTAACCTAGGTCAAGCAATACATGTATTTTACGATTGTGTGTACCCAATTTTGGTGTAATTATATCAGCAAATTATTCTTTGTAATCTTATTATTTTTCCCCAACCTTCTCCTTACACACATAATTACCTTCCCGCGTCTCCTCGCCAAACCTCAGCTCGCCTCTGCATCGCGCCGACCCACTTTAATCTGATTCGGGTTCAGTTTTCTCACCTCTCAGCGGCAGAAACTCAAACGGAGGGGGAAGGTCAGCAGTTTAGTAACACTGTTTAGTGCAACTGCTCAGTGACGGAGCCGATGAGTGAACGCAGCCCAAGCCGCAGTGTTAAAACATATATAATCACCTCTTAACATCATCCCTCACACTGGGAAGGAAATGAAGAGTCCTAGACCTCCATGTTTGCTATTAGATATCTCATTTACTTTGTACACAGAGTGATAATCTTTGCTAATGAATTCTGCCACACCAACCAGATCCAGATGGCTTTAAATTATTACCACTCACACAGATACGCCTTTCCTCATTTGAGGCTCAATTTGGCTGGCTGGCAAAAACAGTCTGTCACAGTAAGATACTAATAATTACGGTTTTAAGATGATTAGTTTATCTCCGTGCTCTTACAGTCCTGCCTCTTTTCCAGCACGGCCAAAACTTAATACGAGGCTCTAAGTTTTAAAAAGCCAACTCCAAATTACCAAGAAATGACAGAAATAATGAACTGGAGGACGTGCCAGGGAGCAAGGAGGAGGGGAAGAGGGGCAGGAGGACGCTCAGCAACAAAGCTGAGGCATCAATTCATGTGTGAAATAGAACACAAAGGCTTGTAATCAATAAGAACATTATTCAGAAGAAGAGTAAAACCAAAACAGCGTTAACCAGGCTTTGTGGCTCTCATTTACATCCAATCTCTGATGCGCTCATAAACTTGTCACGCGCTGTAATTAAACTCCCAGCGACGCCACAGCCTGTAAACCACTGCAGGAGATACCATGGTCACAAGAGCATTATCACACAACTTTAAACTTCACTTTAAAAACAAAGACAGGAACTTTCACACACAGTGACCAAAATCTGCTGCTTCTTGTTTTAAATTGAGTAAATAATTACAGAATTTTTTTTTTACTATTCCTTAACAGTTTCTCTCTGATAAAGATGCAGACCCATATGACCCAAAACGTATTTATTCCAAATATTTAAAATATTTATTTCATAATGACCACTAATAAAGACGAGCCGGATTGAGTATTAAATTATATTTAATTGTCTGTAAATTTGATTCATTCTATTTGGGTTTTTCCTATAATAACAGCTACAGCTTAAGGTAAAGTTATGTTTACAGAAATTATGTTTTAAACTGATTTTAAAAAATATTCATAGAATATTAGATATTTAGTAAATGATTTTTAAAAACCTTTCTTGAAGACACTCTGCATTTACTCATCCTGTTCTTTAATTACATTTACATGGCAAACAAACGCGGCTGTAATTTATGCAGAAAGTGGAAGTCCATGCAGCTCAGAGGCGCAGTGAAAGAGCAATTTAAGCGGAGCAGTGTGCGCCAGGTCCGCAGGCGGCGCAACATTTGCATGCTAATCATTCTAATAAGAATGTAACGCCCGCAGCGCTTCCTGCAAATGGAGAGCTACTGGTCAAAGAAGGAGGCTTATCGCAGCCGGAACATGACACAAATACAGCTTCACATTTGAAGGATTTCTGGTAATTCTTGGACCTGCAGTCTGTCTCCTCACCTCCATTACAAACGCTCCGACAATTGTTTCCTGCATCATTTTAGGACATTTATAAAGCTGCTTCCTGGTCATGTGTGAATGAAAGCTGTGAAAAGACTAATAAAAACTCGTTCTACAAACCAGAATTTAAATTAAAACCAAAAAGTTTGTCTGATCTCGTTTGACTAACAAATTATCGATGGGTTTGCTTTATCAACAGCTGATTGGACAATACTTTCCCTCCTGCCCCGCCTTCCCGAGCTGTTAGCCAATTATCCCCTCTATAGAGCCTACGTCACATTGTTTACCCGGAAGTACATCAACGCCGTTACTGCAGTGTTTAGTTTCTGTATTTCTGTCCATTTTTGCTCTTAAGTGCGATCATTAAAATGTACAGTGGACTCCTGCCTAAAGGTTTGACTGAGGAAGACCTGAGTCCAGATAGTGAGGATGAGGAAGATGATGTTAGATGTTCGGTTCCACCTTCAGCGTGTTCCGCAGAAACGTCAATGGCGGAGACTCCATCTGCTCACGGCAGTGGGAACCCACAGACAAGCGACATGCCGGGGATCTCCCAGGAAATGTGGCGAGTGAGTGCTCTGCCTTCTCCACGATCTAACAGCGGTGGTTCTGCTGTCTGTTACGGTCAAAACAAACTAGGAGCTGTAAAACACTGAAGATGTTTCCTCTTTTAGAAGTTCCAGGACCTGCGAAAGAAGAAAAACGAAATGAAAACTATAAAAATCCGTGAAAAAAGAAGAAAAAGACACAAAAAAGGTTAATTTATGAGCATATTACAGCTTCACCGGAACGTTCTTATTCATTGGTTTCTATCTAATGAAGAGTCTCTTATGATTTACAGCAGCAGAAAGTCAGGAACCTGCAGGAACCAGGTACAGTTCTGTCACACAAGAACACAAATGTTTTTACCCATAACAAAAAGTAGGAGTACAGTTGAAGTTTATTTTAAGTATACTAGAGTATAAGTATAGCAAGTATACTATTAACCATGTGTGTGTAGTGTAGGAAGAATACTAGCCGAATACTTCTTCACGCTAAATTGGAACGTTTCAAATTTTCAATATATAGATATTATATAAAAAGTAAACTTCAGATATACTACCTCACTTTTAGTATAGCCCTAGTAATGACTAAGGTTAAGTTAGTAAGGTTAAGTGTCATCAACCTCACAGTCCTTTACTGTTCTGCCAGTATTTCATGCCAACACATCGATGTATCGATGTTCCAACATCATAATTTCATTTTGTACCATTTGTGTTTTTTTTTTACTAAACGCTGTGATGTTTCACTCTGATCCTAAATCCTTCACATGTCAGAAAATAAATATTTTTGGACAAACAGATAATATTATTTAACTATATGGAAGGAAATACTTTACATTATTTCAATTAGATTCATCAAGGGGTTTGATTGATCAGTAATCGGGACAAGTCTAATGTTGACGATCAACTATAAATATATCTCTCTTTCTTTATATATATATATATATATATATATATATAGTTTCTGATGCATTGTTTAGCATTATATTTATCTGTCTTTAGCCTTTAATTTTTACCCATTAATTAAATAAATCTCCTTATTACTTAGCTGTGCTGTTCTGATTCCACTGCAATGTTGGAAGGAACTTTCAGGTCGGCGTGTTTCAAATGCAGGTGTAAGGTAGCTCATTTCAGCAGAGGAGCTTGAACGATGAACTCCTCCATTGTTGTTGTCAGGGAGCATGGAGAGGAGCAGCAGAAACACTGGAATGACTTACAGCAGTATTTCGGCGTAAATGATCGATTTCAGCCTCCTCCTTGTTCCAAACCGCCTCCAAAGGTAACTGACTCTCCTCCAGCGGATCTTCTTAACTTTGATTCAGCTTCTGTCATAGTCGTTAGTAACACCTTCTCATCCTTTGTGTGTCGGTGGCACTGTGTGTTTGATGTGACATGAGGATTACAAAGGAACCTTCCTTAAAAGTCATTCCGACTGTGTTCTGCTGCGTCTCCTGATGAGATTAGGTTGAATCTCTGACGGGTTAATATGAACATATGTGGCGTTTCACTTACATTAAACATTTTGTTCAACAAAAGGAAACAAAGTTCCTTCAACAGCATCTGTGAGAACTGCAGCAGAAACATTTCTTTAACAAGGAGATAACAACGTTGAACTACTTTTATAATTGAAAAAGGAAAACTTTCTTTCAATTAGAGCATTTTTTAAAGATGCGTGAGTCATTTTCGGCAAACTGCCAATGAAGCAAAACATTCTAACTGAGCGGGTCAATAGAAACTGCTCTGATTTCAATGGGAAATTCCTTTAATGATTATTTTGGAGTATTTTGTGCTTAATTAATCTCACAGCAGCAGAAAATTGGGTTTTTGCTGATTTCAGCCTCATTTGGAAGTGAAGGGATGAAAAAAGATGAAGCAGCTGAATAAAACAGAGCTGTCTCATCAGCATAATAAGAGTTCCTTCATTAAAGGCCGAGCGCCGTAATTAATATCTTATTTGAAATAAGGAAACATTCTGTTGTTCCAGTAAGACATGTGATAGCAGATGTCATATTTTATCCAATACTTTTATTCAGTGACATAAAACACATTAATACATATAAAATAATGTCATTATTTTTGAATTGTATGTGGAGAAAAAAAAAGAGTAAATTAATAATTAGAGGCTTTTTCTGCTGCGTTTTCTTTCCATAAGAACATTTTTGTTGCTGAGGAAATGCGGTGCTCTGCTCATCACAGCAGAACCAGCTTTCCTGTCATAACTGGGGGCTTCTCTGCAACCCCCTTCGCCCAGGCCTGTAATGGAAATGTGTAATTAAAGAAGCACATTTATGTTTGGTAATCTCCTGTAGCATTTCTAAGATTTCCCCACTAATATCCAATCAAAAAGGTTTTCATTTGTGAAGCGAAATCTACATATTTGTGGTAATGGCATTGGTATTAAAAATAAGGCCCCGGGGACTTTTGAAGTTCCTCTTTGATTTTTTTTTTCTTCTTCTCCCCTTATTTGAAAATTCTTTCCCCCTCTGCTGCAGTCCGGCCTAGAAAAGAACATTGAGAGGGCCATAGCTGAAGGGGACTTTGCAAAGGCGGAGGAGATGAGCGACAGACTCGCCACTCGAGAGGTACGTGGAGTCGATAAGAGATCTTTGGGGTGCTCCCGCTGTGACAAATCTGGCTAATGGATCCGTGGCCATTTCTGCCGCAAAGACATAGAGGAACAAAAACACACACAGACATCCTCCATTCAGTCCTGCAGCCCTTTTCCATTCAGTTAATGGAAAGCCCTCCCCTTAGTTTTGAAGTGCTGCTCTGTCTAAAGGACTTTTGGCTCTGCTTTTTAATGAAGGCTACATTGCTTTCAAGCCCAACTGTTAAATCATACTCCAGGTAGGAGTTTCATACCTTTGAAGTGTGCTTGTCCCTGAATGCACTGCCTGAAGTTTTGGAACTAGCCGCCTTGGCTGGCATCTCGGATCAAGTGGTTCCAAACTAATTTAGCGTAAAATGTAGCCCACACAGGCGTAATGGCGGTTAAAACGATGCTCCTGCACCGCAGCAGGAAATGCACTTTCAGCATCAAAGTTGCATTTCTTTGTTTTTGCGTTCATGGTGCTTAGACCATTACATATGCGTTTACATTTTAAAACAACATCAACACAAAGAGGGGCTGTTCTCGCTTCATCTTCGCTCTGAGAATTCATTGTCTTTAAACGCGAGGTAACAGGAAAATTCTTCTCTGAATCCATCAGGGGTGAAAAGATAACCTTCAAGTTCTTCAGCAAACAGTGAGCCGTTCACACATCACACAGAAATCTTTCAGCTATTTTCCATAAGTTAACATAAAAAAAGAATAAATTAATGCCACTCAACTAAAGCAATTTCTGAAAATTTGATTTTGTTTTATTTTTTTTATACAAAACCACACAATATGTTTTCAGTACATCTTTAAACTTTAATACTACACCAGAATGCATTAAAAATGATCAACCGAAAGGTTTTTCTTCACACACTTTGGTAAAAGTGTTCTTATAGTCAGGAAGAACAGTAGAATGTAGAACCCTTTTGTAATATCAGGATTAATTTCCTGTTTCTAATGGATCCATTAGTGTCTTTGCTTCTCATTGCGTAATTACTACATTTTTTTCCAGTGAGTTTGATGCAGAAACAGAAGCTGCTTCCCTTCACTTTTTTATCTCAGTTTTGATGCAGTTCGGTTTCAGAAATGATTCAAAAGCATCAGTGACCTCCAGAACTTCCCACCAGATGTGCAGAAATGTTTAAATAGTTCTCTGGAACCAGCATCTGACAAATTTTCAGAGGAAAATCTTTGTTTCTGAAAAATTTTGTGGCTGAATGTCGTTCTGGAAAAGGGCTGTGTTGCGTTTCCTGTCATTAAATGTGCCTCCAGCGCGAGGTTCAGACATTCTTCTCGACGTCTTTACCGGTCTGGTCAAATGAAGGAGTTGTTTGAAAGCTGCTGTGAGTGGCACCCGCTGTACTCGCAGAAAGCTTCTTACAGCAGGCGTGGATTGGTTTTTAGCCTGAGCTGGGGTCTCTCCTCTCCGGCACCTGCTGTGCGTGGTGCCAGAATGGTGATGGGAAGTGACAGCAGTTTGGCAGAACCAAGTCATTGTAGTGCAGTGATAACTTCATTTTTAGGGAGGTAAGAAGTGGAGCATTTTAAAGCCCAGAATCTGCAGATATGACTGTGTTTACAGTCGAATGAAGGAGAAAGCTGTGAAAACCAGCAGAACATGTAGGAAAGATGCTCAACTTTCAGAAAGATTTCTAAAAGATTTTTAATTAAGGTGTCATTTTTCCACATTACTGCTTTCCTACACCTCTCTACACCTGTGCTTATGTCAGATGGTGTTGGTGACTCCACCTTTCCCAGGAGATGTGCTTTTTGGTCACATTTGAACTCTGGAAGATGAGTGACCATCTGCTCCACAGTTCAGTAAAGCTCTGGTGAAAGTTGGTAAAGTTCCTCTTTTATTTTGTCATTTAGTAAACGATTCACTTATTTGTGGACAGAGAACCCCCCCCATGAAGATCCAGAGGTTTACCAGAAACACTGGTACGCTGCTTTTTTTGTGCTATGTTGTCATTTCTGTAGTCATATAATTACCATAATTCATCACTATAAACATGTAAACAAATAAAGGATTCAAATGGTAAACAATGTTTTCATAAAAACCTTTAGCTAAAAAGCAGTTAAAATACTTTCATGTGTTTAATTCACAGATATGAACTAGTTTGGCTCCAGATTTAGAAGCTGGATTTTATGTCTGACAACTTAGACACCCTGAAGTCTTTCTGACAACCCGATGAACTTCTGACTCAGATGAGCTTTTTTAGTTCAGCTTTGGCTCATATGGGGTAAGATTACTGTCAAAAAGAAAGACAGAAAGATAAAGTTGTGCACAAATTATTACTTTGTTCACAACTTTGTCTTTATGCATATGTTTTTTTAACAGTTAGATTACCCCATAGATTTGGTTATTTAGGTTTTAGATTTAAATTAACTCAGCTCCTCTGTGTATTTTCTGTCTTTTTTTCCTGGAGTTTCACATACTGAGATGTGTTCTAACGCTGCAGCCTTTCCTGACCATATCCTGAACATATCCAGTCCGTATCCTGAGCACATCTTAACCATATCCAGTCCAGATGCCATGAACAGCAGTTGTTCTGTTCAGACGGATCAATCCTCTCTGCCATGGCCAGAATCTGTGTCAGGGCTGAAATTGAGAGGTTCATTTGTTCTGCAGTGGCTTCTATCTTTAATGTGTTTACGGTCATAACAGTGAATCCCAACAATGGCTGTCTGTTGGTTGGAAGAATGGAAGCAGGTATTCTTTGGGAAAAGCATTGCGACAGCTATGAAAAGTGAGGAGGTCTGTTTGTCCCTGCAGGCATTGTTCTGTAGAGAGAACAGCTCCTGCTGCATGACAGCGTTTCTATGCATGAACGTCCATACATCTTTATTCTAACCTGTTTCCACTCATCTCTTCAAAGCAGAAGGAAATGAAAGGAAAACGAAGAGAATCACTCCTTTTATGACGGTAAATGTTTGTGTTGTTTTTTGTTTCCTAAAATCCTTTAATGATTTTCATTTCATTCTTTTGTTTCCAGAGGAAACATTAAAGTGATTTGATAAGCTGCGTTCTGAAGGCTGCAGAAAATCCAGGCGCATTGATACATCTGTTAAACATCTGTGATACGTTTCTTCACTTGAATGTTGTTATTCTGGTTACAGATCTGAAATTGCTCCACGGAGGAAAGTTGGGGTACTTTCTTGATTAAAGTATTAACATCTTTAACATTTCAGCAAATAAACTACTTCCTGTTTTCTGATTGCGAACATGAAAAATGCCAAACGTCTTTAAACAAAGCCCATCAAGTGTTGCAGATATGACTCCTGTTTTTGTTTTTAGCCCTCTGAGCTTCAGATTTCTTTTTGTGGTTGGATGTAAAAGCTGCTTCTTGAAGTGCTTCTTGTAGGTCCAGTAAATTAAAAGTCCTTGAGAAGACTGGGTTTTCATCCTTTGATTGCTGCCCTTATTTTGAACTCCAGTAAGTTTCATATTGGCTAATTAATTCTGTAATTAGCTGAAGACAAAGTAACTGAGGCTCTCTGCAAACGGCTCAAAGCTTGAGTGCAGGTTGGACCTCCTGCAGCAGCTCCTGTTCAGCAGACTGATGGTTCTGTGTTCTTCCCTGAGCCAATGCGAATGCAGATATCAACTGTTAGACAGCAGCTTGGAGGGAAGTTGTGTTCTTCCCTACTTTGTTGTTGCATCAGGAAAAATCTTTCTTTTTTGTTTCTGTTTCTCTGAATGTTAAATAAACTTTTTCCCTTTGGGTCAGGTCATTTTTCAGGGAGGTCTGAGGACCTTTACATCATTCCTGTCATTTGGTCAGAATCTTTCTACCAGTGAAGTTTCAGACCAAAAACCTTCTCTGAAATTCCCCTGCATGATTTTCCATGCTCTGACGAAAACATACAGGCATGGAAATGGTGGTTAAGCACCACTGTTAATATCCATAGAACATGCTTCATATCTGTAAACGTTTGCTCATGCAGCTTCTACACATGAAGATCAACGAACATGTTTGCATTTCATCAATGCGGCTTTTCTGTTGATCAAGGGGTCATGCATGTTCCGCAACATCATCACAGTTTCTGCTGTTGTGAGGATTAGGAACATTTGGAGGCTTTGTTTATTCTACTAAATGTTGCTAAGAAGTTCATTTGAAAAAGAGCAAAAATATTTGGAAAACAGATGAATAAAGAAGCAAACTTTTGTTAACAATTAATTAAGCAATGATATTAATTATTTATTGAAGGTCAGTTCTTCAAACGTCTGCTTTTGTTCTGCAGTTCTTTGCCCTTCTCCACTCCCCTGTAGCTCTCATCCTACCTATTATAGCACATTTAGTACATGGATCCTTCCTGAGGTCTGCTGCATGGCAGCTGGAGCTTCATGAACATGTAGAACAGAAACTGCAGCTGAATTGCTGTTGGGTTCTTCTGATTTTTTTTGTCAAACAAACCTACAAATGTTTCAAAAGCTGTTTATGAGCTTATTTTTATCACAAAGATAGAAGTTTTTCGTTTTTCATGAGCATAAATCTGGACACAAAGGAAAATTTGCTGAATATTTCTGCTTAAATTTGGATAAAATTCTGATTAATGATCAAAGGATTCTGTTGTCCAGGGCAACTGGATTGTGAGGTTAAGATGCTTTAGAGACAGCCTGACCAAATGGATCAAATAATGTAAAACTACCTCCTATTGCAGTATGAATATGCATCAGCCATGTCGGTGCATATAACTGCTCCTTATCTTAGTATTGAGGCTGCACCTGAAAGAAAAGGCCCCGCCATCCCTCAGATCTGCCCTCTGAAGACGGGTAAAGAAAGGTGCTGATCCTTACGTCATTTCTCTCTTAGAAAGGTAAAGGGTCTTTTCGTGGTCCTCCCCTGATCAGACCTCTGCCCCCCCAGGCCTCTTCGTTGGTTCTTCCTTCAGCGTTTAGTCCGTTTCTGACTGAATGAGTCACATCATGTTTGCTCGTTGGAGCGGGGGCTACGCTTTTATCAAATGCTTTGGAATCTCATTTGGATTATTGTGTTTCATTAATTACTTGATAGACAAAGCATACTTTTCAATGTAGATTTGTGTGCTGTTTTATTAATTAGCATGTTTTCTCTTTTAATTAAAGCCATTTTTAAAATGAAAGCCCACAGCAAAACACATATATAATTTGTTTGTAATTAGGCCTTAATTGGTGGTAGTGGAAGCTTAGCACCCTCGCTTTCCTTTTTCATGATTGCCATTTTATTGCCAGTAACTCATTAATTAAACTGTTTTTTCTAATTAGCTCATAAAACTGTTGATGGCATATTATTGCAAGTGTGAGTTCAAAGCTTCCTAATAAGCCTAGCCTCCTCAGAAGAAGGGAGATAATGAAAAGTGCACAAAGCAGAAGAACTTTCAGAGATTTAGAGGGAGCACGCTTGCTGCCCAGAGATGACACATCTATCAGATTACTGGAAACCAGAGTGGATCCATGTCTGCCTCCTGCGCCTTCCCTGGAGTGGCTTTCTTTTAACTCACCATGTAATTCTGTTTGTCAAAGTGGGGGCTAGATTACAGATAAAATAGGGATGAACTTTTGCAGGAGAAGCAGCATGAAGGTGGCAGCTCCGGGACCCACTCTTTCTGCTTTTAGTTTCTGGGACTTTGTGGATTTTTGACACTGAAACTTCTGCAAAAATGTAAAGCAGTGAAATTAAATTAATGAGCCGATGAAAAATGTAGATAGTTTTTAATTAATGTTGTAATGTAATGATCAGCATTAAATCCAAGTGTTTTCCCGATGAAAGAATTAAATTAGATACGGTAGCACTTGTAGATTACGGTAGTAAATGTAGGTTGTCAGCTGTCTCTGAACTAACAGTGTTGTCCAATCACACCGGCTGTTCATATAAAGGAATGACACCGATCCCCCTCCCCCATTAGTGTTGTGCTTATTCAAAATTTTACATGAAGTTTAAAAAAAAAAAAAGTAGCTTTAAAATGTTGGACCGACATAACTGGAGTCATGACACAGAACTCTGATAATGAAGAAATCCTTGGAACTTTACATTTGTGGAGCTTCACCTGCTTTTAGACATTTTTCCACACTGTCTTGACTCCATTTTCACTTTGATTATGGATTTATACATTTGTACTTTGTCTCTACACAATTGTTTTTTATATTAATTTTGGAGTAAAAGAATCTACTTGTCAGGAGTCTGAGCTCTGTCCCCTCTCTGGTCACCGGCGGGAGCCGTCTCCTGAATGCTGACACTTCATCTCCCATCAACCCCAGCTCACACTGATCTGATCAGATCAGATCCCCTGTTACCAGACCCTGCTTTGTATTTGGCTCTGCCTCTTTGCCGCCTGCCCCGACCCTTGCCTCGACTCTGACTCTGATTTAGCTTTGTGGACTTTTAGTTGAGCTTTGCTCCTGTCTGAATCCATAAAACCTGCTGCACGTGAGACCAGCCGTCTTGCCTGTTTGGGACACTACTGCTCTGAATTTCATTTTTTGGACAGTTCAAGTTGTGGAATTATTGTAATATAAAGAAAAACTTCAGTTAAAACAAAGACGTTGTACTGAAAAGATGGGTGTTAATTATACTACAAAAAATAGTTTGAAATAATAGAACAAACTATGAAGTAGAAAAAAGCTTTAAAATGGCCCAAACTACTGTTGGCCAAATCAGAAGAAAATGCTGCAGCTTTAATAATCATTATGTCTGACTAAAAGTTGAACAAAATCAGGAGGAAGAGTAGCTTTTTATTTTAATGAGCATCCTTATCATTCCCTGGAAACACAACAATAAAAGAGGAAGATGAAGCTGAATTTCCGGGTCAGCTCTGGTTGCCATCAGCTCCTCTCTTGTATCCCTCTTTAATTGGATCTAGGTGGCACTGTTTGACCTTGTGAGCTTCTGACCCTCCTGGTTCTTCTGTAACTCTGAGGATCTGCGGTCCCATTTCTGCAGCCCTATAACGCCCCGGTCCCCAGGAAATCAGGCTGAGAAAACACACAGGCTGCCTAATCTGATATTCACTCCTTTCTTCTACAGCCCTGCTTTCCAGAGTTGACTAAGGCCACATTATTTAGGCATTAAGGTGGCGCGATAAAGGAATTAGGCTGGTCATTAATCGTTTACACGTCAAATGCAGCAGAGCAGCTCGGGGAGGTGATTTAGCGAGGCAAAGCCATATAGCCCTCGTTAATCCAGCTCTCACATGTTTTAATTGGAAGAGACTTCCTGGATAGGACATTTATGAATGGGTTTAAGGCCATTTCTTCCTTAAAGCCATCATTTATTTCGTATTGTTAACAGGAGCTTTAACACTTTATCCACACACAGACGTATTTTCCTCATCTTTTATTCAGCTATTGTCTTTCTGCTTCATAATTGGCTCGGTGTTTTTCCTGATGGTCTCATCAGGATGCACAAGCACATGCAGCATCCTGAGCACTGCCCTGCATTGCTGCTCTACATTGCTGTTCTGAATTTGCTGCTCTGAACTTGCTGCTGTGCATTGCTGAGCAGCGCTGCAGCTGTTCCTGCTAGACCTCATGTCCTTTTGAATCTCCATGACAACCCAAACATGAATGAAGAGAAAGCGGTCCTGTTGACTTAACCCCGGCGGTTGCGGCTGCAGTGCCAGCATAGTTAGAAAGAGATTTTCTGTCTTCAGGTCCCTCAAAGGTCACAGGATGAATCCTCTAAATAATGTTGTTTTTAGCTGCACACAGGCCCCATGCACAGCAGAGCAGCAGCACAGCAACGTGTCTGTGATGGACGTCTAATTGGATAGTAATGTGTGATGGAGTGGGAAGAATTGCCTTTTAGGAGGCACATAAAAAGTGGAATGCTAGAGGTTTCCTGTCTCTTTGCTTTAATCCCGCTTTTTACCTCCATTGTTATTTTTCAGCAGCTTCTGATCTGAAAGGACTTGGCACTAAGATGCACACAGGGGGAGGGGGAAATCCTCAAAAGTGGATCAAAAAAGTAAATGAAAATAATGTCACATTACTGCAAATATGAGAGGCTAATTTGTGCCGACTTTTTGCTAATTTTGTTCTCGCCTCAGAAAGAGGAGACGTCACCTGCTCGGCGCCACGGCGCTGACAGTGCCAGTGATCCATGAAATAAGCTGCCGCTGGCTTTGTTCAGATAAGAATGAACAAATCTGCACAATGTACTGCTCTCCCAATCTCATTTTCATACTTGCATGCGGGCTAAAAGAAATAAGCTGTTTGCAGGCTTGATTAATCAGACATTTGAGAGTTTTTTTTTGTCTCTTTGATCTGTTCCGTCTCCTAGGTAACTCGCTTGACATTAATGTTGAGCTCTGCTAAAGACAATCAGTGAATGTAGACGAAGCTGATAAAACCAAGGGCCTCTGACGCTTTAACCACAGTAAGGCGGTAGATGCTGACAGTTTAAAGGAGGCAGGGATGCGTCCGGAGCAGCAGGCGTTTGAAATGGTTAGAAACAGCGGGTTTTTTTTTTTTTTTTTTAGACGTACCACGTTTCATATGCAGCCCCACAGGAGAGCGGGTTAATGTGGGTAATCCTTTTGTCCCTTTTCCCTGCGAAAAAAAGGCAAAAGCTTGGTTTGTAAATCTCCAAATGAAACTATTTAGCATCATCCAGTTTTGTTTGACGTGTTTGCAGAATAAGCCCGTCTGATTTTTGCTTCTTCATCCCTCCTCCAGCTTCATAGAAGGATAGCTGCTCCTGGATTTGTCAACAATTTAATAAACGTGTGGTTTCTAATCTCCACATGCATCGCAGCCACGCTAAGCATTTAGCTCACACAAGCCCCCCAACAAGGAGCTGGGAAAACCCTGAAGTGAATTTATCTGCCTGAGCAATCACGGGTTTGAACTGGCTTTAAGAGGAAAAAAACATGATTTGAGGAATTTAAAAGCTATAAAATGGTGAAGAACTGGAGAACTGTCATAGCGTGTACGCTGCAGGTTATTCAGACGCTTTCACAAATCTTCCAGTGACTGTATAGATGAATGCCTCCAGGGCCCAGCCGGAGCCCAGGACTTGCAGCCAGCCGAAGCCCTTATCTTAAATCCAAGCAAAGTACCATTAATCTTTTTGAAAGACCTTTATGGCTTTTAATGTATCCCAAATTAGAACATTTTACACCCTTGGTTCCTGAAATATGGTGATAAAAAGCCTTTAGAGTTTAATTTTTCCTGCCTGCTCGCTCTGACCTGCTTAATCCCAACATGCAGCATGCAGGAGATATTTTAGTTTCAGTCTTTCTAATAAAGTTTATCCCACTTAATTATAATTGAAACATTTTTTTTCCCGAGCAGGTCTTTTTCTTTTTTCCATTGGCGCAGTGGTGGCACATTTCTTCATTACCTCCAGACTCCCCCCGCCCCCCTGATTGCGCTCTCAGAATTATCCAAAGGTTTGGTGAAATTGTTCCAAGTTGTTTATCAAAGTTTGCCTTTGCTTGAGTAATAAACCTATCTCCAGAGTGGGAGCGGTGGCAGGGTTTTGGCCTTTGTTTCGCGGCGTCTGTGTGACTGGGGTTATTGGGATTATTCTGCTTCACAATACGCTCCTGCTTTCCCGGGGATTTGGATGTTTGCCTCTCGCAGTCACGGTCATTCTTTTCTCTCCTGATTTTCAGAGACTGCTTACACCACACCATTATTGTCAGCTAAAGAAAAACCTTTTTTAAAATGATCAAAAGTCATTAATCTATGATTTGTTTGTTACTTTATAGTTAATTATTTGTTAAAAGAAATAAAAAGTGATTTGAAGCTGCAGGGGTGCAACTATCAAACTGTTCAGCTGAAAGAAAGAGACATTAAAATCACAATTCTTTTTATTTTTGTCATAAAAATATTTAACATTTTTGTTCTTATTATCATTTTTCCTTTTTTAAATTCAGATGAAATGTGACTTTGATAAAACACCTTAATACAATGAAATGAGCAGCAAATGACAGTAACTATATACAGAATAATATTTAAGGAAAGAGGATTCTGACCTTTAGTGCTAAATCTATTTTAGTCTTTTCTAAGCAGCAGCTTTTACAAACTAAAACTCATTAAAAACAGTTGAGAGTGACTTTAGCTTCCGCAGTTGCTGATGTATTTTTCATGTGTTCACTTAAACAGAATAGTTTAGTCATACATCTGTTTTTACATTTAAATGTCATCTTGATTTTAACAGAGTTCAACCGTTAGTTTGAGTTTAAAAGGCGTGATTATACATTTCAGACACAAAACTCATTTCAATGTAAAGCTTTGTGAGGTTCTGTGAATCTTAAAGGAGAATTTTTTAAATGAGTAAAAATGAAACCAGAGATTCCGCCGCCACAGATTTAAACCACCTTCCGAATCTGATTGCTTTTCTGACAAAACAGTAAAATATCTGTTAAAACCGGAGAAACAAGGGGAACATACAGTTTACACTCATTTTCATTTAATTTATTGGTTTATTTCAAGCATGGAATAATACCATAACAAATATAAAACACAGATTTACCAAACCAAATTCAGAAATAAAGTAATGTATTGATTAGAATATAAAGAAAACTGAACAAATAGCTTAGAAGAATCTGTCATCTTTTTGACAGTGTAATTACTCATGATCATAAATAGACGTTTTTCCAGCAAAACAAACAGTACACATACACGCCACATTGGATTCATTATAAGGATTATCAATTAAAGGGAATTAGTTTGTTGCTTAAACGGGAAGAAGCAAGCTTATATAATCCGACCCCTGTAGAGTTATTTCTTTCTATATATTTTTACACATTTACTATAATCAGTTTTTTTATCAGAGCAAGTACAACAAATTATTTATCTTGTAATAAAATTGAGTCTTATTGTTTATCCTCAGAAAACATTCTGGAATCATTTCAGTAAACGTTAATAAAAATCCCTCCTCAGTCTGTGATGCTTTTTACTGAACCTTTTTCTAAATGTACGCGTCTGCTTGATTAATGGCTGGCTCCAACACTGGTGTTATGAACCTTTTTGTTTAATTCTGTGACTGTAAATAGCCCTAGTTCTCTCACTTCCTAAATCATAATACTTCCACCACCATGCTTTACAGTTTGCACTGCTGAATAAAGCCTTGATGTTCTAACAGTAAACACAGTGAACAGTAAAGGTTTTCTCTGCTGCTCACAGTCAATCTGCTGATGAAATAATAGTGTACATGTATTCTTCCTGTTCAGATTTGACACCTGGTTTGTACCTGTTGGGGGGAGGAGCTCTTTTCTCTGGAATAGGCACAACATGTCAGACTGTTGCAGCATTTCGTTTCCACCCCTCCATTCTTTCCGGTTTGTCATTTAATAGCTGGCTGTGAAAATTGCTGAAGCCGCCAACTGTCGGGACTTCGTTCAGCACAAACAAGAAGAAGAAGCTTCCAGGGCGTCACAGAAGAGAAAGGAGCAAATAGCCTGGGGGTACGACCTCTTTCCCAAGTCCATCATCAGGTCTTTTTGATTTCAGAAGTGACTCAGAAAGACTTGAAGTATTTACCGGTGAAGAGGTAAAGGAAGCCTTCAGAGGTAACGGCTGTTTTCTGTCTTTCAGGTTCGAAGCAAAGAAACGATGGGAAACCAAAAGCAACATGGGATTCATGTGACAGCAGTGTTTCCTTTTCATCACAAAGACTGCTCTTTTTGTATGTTTTGAGGGATTTGCACCAGCAGCTTGTGAAGGGGGAAAAGTCAGGCTCTTGGCTGAGAGTAAACCCATCAAGAGGGTATCAGAGAAAAACCCATCAGGCGTTGGAATAAACGCCAAAGGCGCCCATCGGCGTCTGCATTGTGTTTTTCATTACATTTCAGTGATTTGAGCTTTCTGGCTCCGTTTTCCCTTCAAATTAAATCTGGTGTACATTACAAGATGATGCGTTTATTTATTGCTGTAAAGTGGGTTAATCATGGAGGCGCTCCTTTCTTCTGAGGAGGAAGTAAAAGAAAAGATTAGGACTCTAATGCAATGAACAGGATAATGCGCCATAGGATTTGGGAGTGGAATTGAAATGTGGCGGCTGTAAATTGTTTGGAGCGGTGGTAAAGTTGAAGTTTGAAACAGAAGCTTTGCTGTTGGCGTTCATCCATGCTGGAAGACGAGCTTTTGTTTCTGGGTTTGAACATGAGGCTGGCGCTGTATCTTCATGCCTATTCGTGCTGTTCATTGTCTGCTGAGCTCTTTGCAGCATCTCGTCTAGAAAGCATCAACTGCTGCTCCTTCTTTGATCTTTTTAGATCTGCAGCTCCTTAAAACTTCAAGAATGCTCATTCGGATTTCACAACACTCCATTGCAATAAAAAAAAAAAAAAAAAAAAACATAATTACTTTCATTCGTGGCACACCACCACCCCAACCCACAGAAAATAATTTCTTTGCAACAAGCCGATGAAAACTGAAATTAACGGAGCAAAGTTATTTTCATGGGGAAGATTTGAGCAGTTTGTCCTCTGGTCAGACGTTCCTGCAGCTTTGCTGCTGAATCAGTGGGAGAATAAACGAACACACCATCAGCGGAAAAAGTTTGTGGGCAATTATACAAATTAACCCGGAGAAGGAAATCTACATGAGTGAGAAAACGTTTGCTGATGAAAAAAAAACTGCTTTGCGTGTTATTTTACACCAAACGTGTGTCTGAGAAGCTTTCAGTGAGAGATGGTGCCAATTATACTATTAATTATATCTGTAATGAGACGCAAGTTAAAAAGGGTGCTAAGCACTTCCAAGAACAGCACGGGATTTCTGCACTTTGATGAAAAATGGATCTCCACTGAGGAGTGAGGAAACATCACAGATGCCTCATTAACGGGACAAATGGAGGCAAAACTTTCAGGCCTCTGGACGGTTTAACAAAATAAAAACTCATTTTTTTCAGAATTCGGAAACCCAACAAAAATCTCCACTTTTCTGAAACATTTGGAACTTCTGGGACAAAGACTTGGTTTAAGGAAACAGATTCTGCCAGATCAGAAACCAAATCTTCCCATCTTTGGAGCTTTGCATATGTTAAAGGCTTCAACACCTAAGCGCAGGTCCAAACAGCATATCAATAACATCTTATTTTATTCATTATTTTAAACACAGCCTTCAGCAAAGATGAGACTGCTTTCAAACTGGAAAATCGACTTTCTGCTCCGCTGGCATTGAGGACCGCCTTCCTGCCGGCCAGTCTTAGCCTCTGACTCGCCAGACTCAAAGACACAATCCTCGGGCGCAAGTCAAACCATCTTCAGGAGAAGATGTTGAGAGAGAAACAACAACAATCCTGTTAAGTGGTTGGAAAGCTGCTGTTGTGTGAAAGTGAGCATATGTCGCTTTTGCGCAGACATCAGCGTTATCGCTCGCTGCTATCAAAGAAGGGATTAACTGCCAGGAAGATGCTACTGATACAGACGTGCAGCAAACGCCTCACGCACCTGCTGAGTCCCAGAGGAGGTTTTCTGCTTTTATTGGTATTAGTAATACAATTTAAATGGAGTGAAGCACATAAAACAGAAAAAAAATTCTAGATTCAGTTTTTCTCCATTCTAGCATGAGAATATCCGATTTCTTAAGAGAAACAAAGACAGCTGCGTGAAGTCGGATACGTGAAGTTGGCTGCGTTAAGTCGATTACACCTGCAACCCCCACAAGTTTAGTACTTTTAACCAGGTGAAGGTCTGCTTTGGAAAAAGGCAGCAGGATGGTTTAAAGGCTGATGTTTCTCAGCTAAACACGTAACATTTGATGACTGAAAGACAAATCTATCCGTGTAGAAGACAACGTGAACCTCTGTGCTGGGAGGATCATTTTTGAACATTGTGTTGGAAAAGGTTCAGAAACTGCTGTTTAAAAAACACATATTCAGACAAAACGCAACAGCTTTTCATGTTCGGTTCAGGAACATCACAGGATGTTGTCATAGTAACCAGAATGTTTTTCACACACAGAAGTTAAAGACACAAACTTCGCAGAGCAAAGACTAAATTGGGTCAATAGAGTTCAAATAGTGTTTTTTTTCTTCTTAATAATTAGAAGCCATAACATGTCATGTAGATTTCATTTCTTTTCTGCATTCAAAACTGCTTAAAAAGCAACAATTTGATCCTTTATCGCAGAACAAAAAAAAAATCAGAATTAATTCGCTCTGAGCCATGGTAAATGAAAACGTTCCCACACACAAATATGCTGAGCACGCACTCATTCTGGATTCATCTTTATTCTGCAAAGCACATATTCCATTTTATCTGAATGAATTATTAACCAACTTAATGAATATTTCAGTTTTCTTTATGGAAGCGTTTAACAGTCCAACAAGGTAATGACATCTTAAGCAGGGTGACGACCTGCAAAAGCGTTTCTTTGTCAGGGTTCTGCTGCCTCTGAACGGGTTTACCTGGTAAAATCTTTTATTAACTTTAACAACAAACTCGTGAAAGGTGATGTTTCCACTGAGCACACCAATGTCTTTATTGTTAAGAGTAACTTACACTGACCTGCTTTTATTTCCACCTCGACAGAGCAGAAATCTCTTTGTATGTGAAGAACAGAGCCTGCCTGAGGGAGCTCTGCACTGACAGAATGAAGCTAATGGAGTAATTAACATTAACTTGATTTCACCCAAGAAGACCTGAGTAAGTAAGCTTATGCGGTAAGACTGACCGCATGAGGAACACTCGCCGACTGTACAGCAGCTAATTACAAACAAACGTGATTAGACAGAGGAGGAAACGGCTCCGTACTCGTTATTGATCAATTAATACTGTAATTACAGTGTTAGTAGACAGAGGAGGGTCAGTGAATTAACCTGATGTCTTTGAATGGGTCTTCCATTTGTGGGTCAGACATGTCCTGGGTCACTCTTGCTTCTCTTTCTTCCCTTCACCTCTTAAAGCAAAAATCTTCTCAATTTTTTGTTGTATTTCATTAGTTTAGTGAGACCTTTGAATGTTAAATGAAACATTTTGAGGCTGAACTGCTGGGCTACAACACAGTTATAAATACGGTCACTCTGTACTTAAAGGAGCTTTTGAAAATAGTTGGTAAATACCCATTCCAGTCATCTTTTGAGCTATTTTAAAAGCGTTCCCAATGGTCTTTTATTTATGATTTAAACAGCAGTTGTTTGTCTGCTCCTGATTTACAACGAATTCTGTGAATATAAAATACTCAAAAATGTTCAATTTTCTGGAAACCAGATGTCCTGGAAAATTGCCACAAGAATATGTTAAAAACACCAAAAACATTTTTTTATCAGAGTGGGTTGTCAAAGAATTTATTAAAAGTAATGAATCCTCCCAATTTTTCCTTTTTAAAACCGGTTTGATCCTCAAGCATGAATTCTGCTTTTCCAAGACTTTAAGCAATTTGTCAATAATACAAATGTCTGTGGTGACTCCATTACAGCAAGGGAGTGTTAAGTTGTCACTTGCAGTTCAGGTAAAGTCTATGAGCAAAGAACCGTTTTTTATCCAAACTCTGTCAGGTAATTCCATCCATTCTGGTTATTTAGACCTTGTCTCTGCAGAAACAATACCAGCGTCTTGTAAGAGTGACTCTAAAACTTCTGCCAAGCAAAACTTATCACTTGGAAAACAATAAGCCACTTACCACAGCTTAATTATTCTTGTTCTTTATCTACTACTTGCTTGCCGTTGTGCGGTAACGGTGGCCGATCATTAAAGCCACGAGGTGACATGCTGCTTTCTTATCTGAAGCTTGGCCCTCAAGAGTTTACTTTTGATGAAAAAAACTGCTCAGCCATGACTGCAAAATGACAGCAGAGTCGAGAGAGCTGAGCTTCAACTGCTCCAAAGCCTTTTCTGTTTTTAGCAAACTTTGTGAGATGACAAAAAGATCACATTTTATTTCTAAAAAAGAGAAGAAACTGGAATTGTGAAACTGAATTTAAGGCCATTAAAATATATAATATATCGGTGTAACATTTACAGGTGAATAATCTCACTTCATCAGGCCTACTTTAATGGGGTGGAGGGTGGTAAAATGGTGTACACTTGTATAGTGCTTTTCTACCTTTCTTGATGTCCCAAAGCGCTGATACACCAACCTATAACCAGAGGCAAGGTGGGGTTCAGTGCATTGCCCAAGGACACTTTGACACATGGGTGGGCAAGGTGGGAATCAAATCTGCAATCTTCAAATCATCAACCGCCCTACCTCTGCACTTTAGCCACCCCTAAACATCAAGATTGACCAACAAGACAAGCTGTTGACTTTTGGAGTTTGTCTGAAAAATAAAACGAGGCTAGTGCAATTCACTAGTTTACCACTAGGGGCGTGTTGCACCAAAAAATACTTTTAAGTAAAAACAGAGGAAGAGCAGTGGTCAGGTGATAATGTGATTCTATGGGGAGTTTCCATCATCATACAAACAGGAATGTATCGTCTGCATAGAGTCCAATTCTGAAGTCATCCTATAGAACTCAAAGATGAAACTTTGAGTTTCAGCGTATGAGAGTCTGTGGCAGTGGCGGTTTTTGATATGGACGACGTGGCGGCATTTTCCAGGGGGCGGCAGAACGAGGGAAAAAAATCATTCTGTTTCTTTAACATGAAAAGCGCAGCGAAACTGTTTTTTTGTCATCTGAAGGTGAAATAAAATGTCAAACAGCGCCCTCTGCTGCACGACACTGAAACTGGTGCCCTCCCCTCATTGTGGTACATTGTGGAATATACCAAGTCAAAAAATGCAAGAGGGGGGCGCAATTCACCGGTGGCTGGGTTGGTCACACAGGTAATTGGGAACATTTTTCAGTCAAACATCAATCTCAAACTCAAATTACTTACAAATCAAACCCCTTTAACTCATCACACCAAATTCACCATGAATGTAATTTTGAAACTAAATTCCAATCTCTTAAATAAAATATAACAAGTCTTGGTTTAGTCCGAGGCCGAGCTGATGCGTTGCTAAGCGGTAGAGGATGCTAACTCTCAATAAAAAAAAGGACAAAACTATCCAATTTAGAAAAAAGGGGAAAGCATACCAAGAGAAATGTGAAAAGCACAAAGGTATGATATTGAACATTGTTAATTGTTAATGTCATTATTTAGGCCTAATAGAACTTTATTAAACATTCACAATAATCTTAGAAGAGTTAGGCTAAGGCTATTATTAGCTTTTAGTTTTAACGTTTTGCTAATCCAAACTCAATTTGTGTATTAAATGCAGCTAATAAAAAAAAGTTTTATATTCAACGGATTTTAAATAATTTCTTCACTCATGCTTTCATTAAAATAGCACAACACGACATGATGACCTGCTGTCATGTTATTTAGATATTTGTAATTATATTTATCCAGTGCTTTGTCTCTTATTCTCAGTATTTTTAGAATTACTTTGTGGTGGTTCCTCAGCTTGTTGTCTTAAATGAATATATGTGTGATGTTATCCTTGTAAGAGTTGCTATTTTTTCCATTTTAAGTCATTTAATGACAGCCTAATAATCTGTAAGAATTTTCAAGCTCTAAATTGCACTTGTTTTATGTAGTTTTCTTGAATCTTATTATGGAGGTCATTTTAAGCCTCAAACAAACATCTGTGATGTTATCCTCCTAAGAGTTACTCTTACTTTTAGTCATTTTTATAACAGTCCTATAAGCTGTAAGAATTGACAAACTTCTAGTTGCACTTTCTGTAATAGATATCTTTTAAATAGGGCTCTGTGCTGCGCAACTGGTGTGACTTGCCCAGGGCATCGTTTATGCCAGAACCGCCACTGGTCTGTAGTGTTTGCTATTTGTACACCTGGAATGTCCTTTCATAGGTAGGAAACTACAATGAACAAGACTGAGAGAAATGAATCTATTTATCGGAAAAAACTTTAAATGAGAAAAATCCACCGTTTGACTGTTCTTTTAAGTCTGTAAAGTGTCTGTCTGCCACTGTTATTCTGCTGCTTTCATGCAGCTGACAGGATTTTCTTAGTACACCTTCGGCATTTCAAAGATGCCATGTTTTTCCCATGATGCTTGTGTGTTTGCTCACATCCCGACCAAAGAGCCTAAAATCTGGTTACTAATGAGGTTCTAAACTGGGGGGTCACATGACCCACCTTACGTTAATCTCTTCAGTTTTTGGTCCTGACAGTTGATAAAAGATACTTTTATCAAAGATACTTTTATCAAAGATACTCTGATACCATTTGATTGTGTCACAACACTTTTTGTGTCTAAAACGAACATGAAAGCTGAGGTCCACCAGACTGAACCATCACTTGATCAATGTTCCGTTGATGGACAAGACCAAAATGAAGTTTGACCTAATGCACGCACTTGGGTTCCTCCAGCTGTTGAGTATGGCAGTGGAAGTGTGATAGTTTGGAGTTTCTTTCCACATCAAAGACTTAACAGTCCCAAAGGTGTCCTTGAAAATTCCGCTGAATAGCAGAACATCTCTGAGATGAAGCTGGACGATTGTTGACCAAGACGGTCCTCTAACAGGAAATGAAGCAAAGCCTTAATCTACAGCATGAAAATGAAAGACGTTTGAGTCTGTGCAGATGTTCTCATGATGGTTTGACTCAGCAGCAACTCAGTAAACAGGAAACAAACGGCGATTCGACCCCCTGTGAGTCCTTAATCGGCTGATAACCGTCATAATGGAATTTTCCATTAGGAGAAACAGAATGGGACCTCTGTCATTTATGGAGTTCACTGTGGTAAAAGGCTGAATGCTATCAAGCCAGAATTCAATTGTTAAATTAGATCCTCTTTGTGTGTGAAGCCAGCGCGCTCGTCTTACCATCTCCATTCAAATAATTCTCCATTTAATTAATTCTCAAATGTGGAAAAATTCATGAATTTATCTGCAGTTTGTGCTGCTTTTCTTGGAAGAGACTTGAGTGGTGATGATAGGCTTTCAGGCAGTTTGGAAGAGAAAAAAAAGCCCACCCTCCAAACAGAAGAAACAACTGTTTATGTAAATAGAAAGTGGCTGTTTACTCCGTGTAAAAAGTAGAGACCCTGAACAGAGCGCTGAGCTTAGTGTGGATCAGCCAAAGGGGACCTCTCACCATCAACTCCAGTCTTATTAAACTGATTACCAACTCCAGCTAATTAATCAGAGACAGTGCCCTTTCTTGTTATGCAGGGAGGGAGCTCCTCTCTGCGCTCCCCCTCCCATCTGCTCGCCTCTGTTGCCCCCTTTCTCCCTTTTCTTTTTCCTGCTCTGATTGAAGTAGGGGAATGGTAATTTTCATGCATCATCTGGGCCAGCAGGATGGGAGGACAAGTAGTAATTACGTTAAACAAACAAGACCAAGATTGCTGGAGAAGCTACCTCTTTATTTAAGCTGCTGGAATCAGAAAACGGGCAGAGAGCAAAATGGTTTCAAAACACATTTTACCGTCTGTTTTGCTTTCAGTCCACTTCTCGTGTTGAGTAAAGGTTAAACCAAAAATTGTCATTTTTTGTCCAATTTTTCTTTTTTTTTTTTTTTTTTCCTAATAAACATGAATAGGGTGCGTTCCAAATGGAGACCCTCCAGACTTTTTTCTACTAAACTGATGTGATCTTCCTCAGTTTTTATTCAACCACATGAGCCAACAGGAGAAAGATGTTTCCTCGGCAGGGCCAGATGTCCGGATCTGAAGAACATCAGGTCCTTAAGGTAAACAAATAAAACCACAGCAGAATCAGTCATTACAGGAAAGTCCAAATGTTTGTGATGGCTCTCTCAACAAAGGATGTTGAGAGACATTTATATTAGTGAAAACTTACATGGAGTTTATTTAGGATATGTTTTAATTTGTAGCTTTTGCTATTTTATGTATTTAACCCATACCTACACATATAAAAATAAGAAAAACGTGACATTAGAGAACAGAAATGTGACTTACTATAAAATCAAATAATCACCTGTACAGTTTAAAATTAACATCTTCCAGGAAACTGCTGTTCCTGCCACAGAGGAAAGGCTTTTATTTTGTTGGGGGGCCCTCATGGGTCACATGGGTCCTGGCTTTGTTTTTTTCTAGCTGGTAGTAAATAGCATAACTCAAACAAACTTTAATTAGACATTAATTAAGTCAGTCCATGCATGCAGACACAGCCAAGGTGTTTAGCCTCTACTTTGCATTAAGCCATTTCCTGCTTGGTTATGTTTTGCAGCCAAAGCTCCCAGAGTCCTCTGCTCTTCTCTACTGTCCAGTTCCATTCTGTGAACTGGACTCCAGAGTTTTTGGACACATTGGAACGGTTCACTGCTGTAACTTCTGCTGGTTTTTATTTTTATTTTTCTGACAATGTTCTGCTTTTCCTGCTACCAACATTAACTCTTCTGGTGCTGTCGGTACGGTGCTGGTATGGCTTTTTTAAGTTCTTCTGTTCTGTGGGAATGAAAGCCAATGAACGGTTATCTGATCACCAAAGTGCAGCATCTGTGATCCTGCATGTTTGGCTGCTTGAAACAGGGTTGATATCAGATTAATTGATCATTGTGTTTTTTCTAAAGTCCTAAGCTGAAATGACTCAGATGCTTGACAGTCAGAGGAAAGTCTATTCTGAGCTGATGCTCCAGGAGAACCTGCTTTTTGTGGGAGGAGGGCTTGAGAAGCTCAGACCCTCATTCTCCAGTCCCCTGCTTCCTGCTGTTCTGACTGATTGTGTCGTCTTTGTCTCGGCCTGGGGGGGATGCAGGGCCCCCTTTTTTTTTCAATCTCTCCAAATGTGCCAAGTGTAACTGCTGCCCTATTGATACTAATTAATGTGTGATTACAGAGTGAAATGCGGCATTCGAGCAGTGATTTGTTTTTTTTCAGGGAGGCAGAAATTAATCCCCTTTGGATCTTGCAGAATCATTTAAGGATTCTCCTTGTTCTGTTTATCAAATAAACCAAGTAATTACAGACTTTAGATAAGTAGGCTAAATTGATGCCCGCCCTATGTCTTCCCAAGTTAGCGCTGGCTGATAGAAACAGCTGTGTTGCTCTGCTAATGTGTGGCATTAGAATTGTCCAATAACAAAAGCCTTTGTGTTTGGCAGTCATGTAATTACACCGGGGAGCCTCCATGACCTTGGTAAGCGCTTCTATCTTACGTATGGATCAGTGTATTTCATTTCTTAACCTACATCATGGGGGAGTTTATTGACAACCCCAAGGATTCACAGAACTGCCAATGAGTGATAGTGTAGTATGGATTACTGCAGTTTACACTCACACAAGTGCAGCCGGTTCTTACCAGCGTGGCATCATGTTTGGTATGGTATGAAGGTTTTACGTTTTCTGATGTCACTTCTTCCTTACTAACAGTATCTTTAAACTTCTTATGCACTTTAGTTTTAAAATGTTAAAGGTTTGTCGAGTCGCAGGAGGCGCCTGCTCCTCACGGCGGCACCGTTCTCCCCCCTCCTCCCTGTTCAAAAGGAGCTGAACATTTCTGCTGTTGCATCAGTGTTTCCAACATTTCACCTGCAGCAGGCGTCCAGCCGCACACCTCAAACGGCACTTTAAAGCCAGGCAGCAGCAGGCTTTGTAAAAGACTTCCTCCTGTTCAGATAAAAGGGAAGATGTTTCCCAGAATTAAGTGGGATCTGGCTTTTATTTTGACGACCTCTGTCCTGAAAGGGTCTCAGAATTGAAAATCATAAGTTTGCACATCACGGCTGTGTGATGCTGTAAATACATTCGCTGAAACTGTAGGAAAAAAAATTTATGTATTTAATGAGACTTGCTTTATGTCTCCAGAGTTAAGGATGGTTGTGGTCGGTCCAAGTCATGTTCTGCTGAGACCCACTGCTGGGGGTCTTTCTGGGTCACTCTGAGCATATCCCCTTCTGTTCTTTTTGGAACATCTTTCCTGCTTGCTCTTCCTCTCATTCATGGAGGTAAAGCCGTCACTAACGTTCCGAGTTCCTGCTCATGATCAACCTTTGCTTCAGCTTCTATTTAAAGTGAGTCTTTCTGTTTTACATTCAGGTTCATGCTCTTTAAAATAAAATGTCAGTTATGCTTAAAGGCTGATTATTTAGTTCAGTTCTACAGCGTTCTTCTTCAGTGTTCTTCTTCAGCATTCTCCTTCAGGGTTCTTCTTAAAGCATTCTTCTTTAGCGTTCTCCAGCATTCTTCTTCAGCGTTCTTCTTCAGCGTCCTTCAGTGTTCTTCTTTAGCATTCTTCTT
>BSAI01000096.1:17168984-17218130 GCA_036245035.1 Adrianichthys oophorus
AGATGGACGCACACACACACATGCACACACACACACATGCACAGTCACAGGAGGTTTGCATTAGGAGGAAGAAGAGCTCATCCCACACAGCCTTGCGTCATGTATTATTGAAACCAGCTCTTGTATAAACACAACTCCAATAAATTGGGGTCTCAGTTTTTCTGATTCATTAAGGGTAATGCAGTTTTAATTAGTGCTTGATTTGAAGTCTATTAGAGGCAATTTATAAGTCCTTTTCAGGGACCTGCGAAATGACGTTGCGTGGGATTAATGTGATAAAAGGCACAAGTTGGAATGGCTGGTCCTCCTGGGTTCCAGCACAGTCTCCGGGATTCCTGTGCTTCCTCTGGAACAGCTTGTTTATTTGCTCAACTGCTTTCAGGCACATTAAAACAATCTAATGAATGGAAAGCTTTGGCTGAGGGGATCGCTTCATCCACTGCTTGGGCGAAAGGAAAACGCAGTTAGCCTGATTAGAAGAATGCTCCGAAAATAGTTTGAAACAGCTGAGAGCTGTGATGACAGCAGCTGACGGCGTTTCCACAAACACATCAGCTTTTCCTGCCTGTAGTTTACAGTGCAGAGAGAAAAGCACCTGCAGCCAAGGCGAAGGGCAGGTAGACCGACATGACCTTAATGGGACTGAAAATAATAACAAAAATATTTCATAAGTCTTTGATTGAAGAGACATTTCCCTCAGTCTTTATTACAACAAAGATTCTGGCATCGATTCTGGATGAAACTACTTATGAGATTTTAATGTGAAAAATGTCTGTTTACAGCATGCATTATTAAATCATTTTCAGCAAGTTACATGAGACAAAATACAGCTATGATTTGGTTAAACCATTTACTGTTGAATTCTGCTTAAATGTAGATTTTAAATTAAATGTTTATTAATAGAACATTTTAATGAAATTAACATTATTTTTTAATGAGATTTTTACATTTTTTTTATTAACCAGCTAATAAGGTCATCCATTCTTTTTGCTTTTTAAATATTTTACTCTGTATTGCCAAAATAATTACAATTTCTTTTTTTTAACATCAGTTAAACAAGCAAAGGAAAAAAAGTTATTTCATTGTAACTTTAGTAAAATTACAAAACTTGAAGAATTCCTGAAAAAAAACAGTTCAATTCAAAATAAAAACATAACCCTTTTTGACAAAACACTTTAAAACAGGCAAAACATCAGTAAATATTCAAGGTAGGATTTTTTTAACATACATTTTTTGTATTTTTTATTTTCATCTTCACGTCCACAATAAAAAAGGGTTACATAAAAATCAAAATGATTTAATTTTAATAAATAATAATTTTCAAAGACCTATTGATTTAAGTTTAAAGAAAAATCCCTCATGTCTGTAATTCTTTTCTAGAGTAATTATTGATCATTTTCCTTTTTTATGTTTGTTTTTTTTTTTTTCTAAAATGCATCATAAAGTGGCTCGGTGCTTCTTCCTTTTCCTTTTAAAATAAAGGTCCGGAGAAACTGGAATTTACAAGGAGACCTCAAACGCATCTTAAAAAGGCTCTGATTATCTCCTGAACGGGAACATCTTTCATTCATCTGGGCCACACAGGTGTTTTGAAAGCAGCTTGCTGCTCTCCGCCATCAGACATCAAACCGCAGCAAACAGCTGAGCGCTTCGGCGGCGTTGTGAAAAGGCTGTGAGATGCTGCAAATTACAGGAGGAGAGAGCGCCGCCGAACTGCTGACAGCAGGAGTCACAATACATTAGCAGATCCTCCAGCTCTCTCTGAGGCAATCCCCTCCACTCAGATGAATTGTTAACACACGTGGGTTGACAATGTCACTGCCAGCTTTTTTTTTCAGGGAAATTGTGCTCAAACAAGGTTAGAAGGCAGGTGGAACTCCATCATGTGGCTCACAGGCGGAGGTGGAGGGCTCTCGGTTTTGCATGTTTGTAAATTGCCACCAGAAGTGAATAAAATGGTCCCATCTGTAAAGTCAAGCTCTGTCAGCTCACTTCACAGACCTGAGATCCATTCTGGAGCGTTTATTGTCAAAGAAAGGCGCAGCGTGTGAGCTCGCAGAAGATACGTTTCCAATTGGATAATGGGGTTGTGAAAAAAGGGGGATGTAGAGGGCATTGCTTTCACACATTCTTATGGCTTCATATCTCTGTAACATGAGCCGTGCACCCCTCCAGTCTCAAAAGCTCCCTTACCCCACCCCAATCAAATTCAATTTGCACCGAGACTTGTGCATCCTAACCGGAGACTCTGTCGCACCGAGTGAAAGCTCATCGTAATGAGATAAACAAACACATTTGATCCAATTCCGTCTGTTTTCTTTTAATTTTACTGAAGTAAACATCTGCAGTTGACTTTGAATGAAAGAAAAATGTCAACTACGTAAAACTGGAAAAAGCAGCTGTTGTTCCTCCTTAACCTGCTTCAGCCACTAGATGGAGCATGATAACCACACAGGCGCTCTGCGGGCCTCCTGCTCCTCTCCTGCTCCTCCTCAGCTCTGATTCCACTCAGCCTCACGATTTTTATGCATTTCTTTGGGATCCACACACTTCATTGTGGAACTGTTGACTCCAGACACGAGGAGGTACGGCACGCTCCACCACAGCAGCATTTCACGTTACAGGAGCAGATGTTAATGAGGATTTTTACATTAAAAACTAAAATGTTGATAAAATCATAAAACAATCATTTATAAAGCTTTTCCTGTATATTTTACTGTTTTTTAAGTGTTTATTTAGGTGATAAAAAAGAGAAGTCTAAAGTTAATGTAGCATATTTTTGTTTTTTGTTTTTTTTAAAAAAAAGCTCAGGTTGGAGAAACTTTATTTTTATGCAGTAAACAGTTTCAGCCTGAGCTCACATTTCACAAAAAAAAGTCCAAATGAACCGATGGGTCACAGAGACCTGCTTCTGACCCGACCCCACAGTCAGCTGCACTGAAACATGGCTGGCTTCTACTTTTACCTCCACATTCAAACTTTATTTAAGACTGCAGGAACAAAGAAAACCAGCGGTAAAACTCCAGCATGTTTTCTATTTTGCAGAGGAGCACAGAAGGAAAATCCCAGTTAAAGAGGTGAGTTTCCTGACTGATTCCCCTTTGGTTCAGATTCTGAATTTGATTAACCTGGAGTTTCTTTGACTTTAATTTCTGACTAAAATGCAGGAAAAAATGCACTTTCTGTTAATGAAATACAAATAACTCTGACTAATCTTAGAAAATACAGCAGAAAATACTTTTAAAGTGCAGCGAGGATCCTGCCTGCAGTTTTACTGGGCGTTTTGGATCAACACCTGACTGGTCTCGCATCTCTAACTGAACGGTAACTGCCTGCTGGTGATTGTTAGAAATGAGTCCAGATGAATAATAAAGACATCGTCCGGGTTCTAAGTGTTCGGGGCAGATTAGCGGGTAAAAGAACGGCCTCTCATGGTGGTTCTCCAGCCTGTGAAGCCTTTTTTCAAAGGACGCAGAAGCTTCTGTGTTTGTGTTCGACATGAAGGGAGAAGGATACAGCTTTGAAACAGAAAATGAAAAGCAGCAGGACTTACTTCAGCTCTTTAAATCATTTCAGACAAATTGAAAGTGACTCCAGTCCTTCGCCCGTGTATTTTCAGAGCTCCCCACTTTGTTAGCGACTCATTGAGTTTTTGCTGAAAGACAGCGTTGCAGCAAAGCTGTGGCGTTCTAATGACAGGCGCCGTGGAAATGGATGCCCCTTATCTGCATTAAAGCCAAGCAGCCGTTCCTTCACATCAATGACCAAAACAGATTTATTTTACGTGGGGCACCTGTGTCAAGAGTAGTTACAGGAATTACTTAGAATGCAGTTCTATTATAGGATGTCAAATATTTTGATGCCATCGGTAAATGGCAGCGGGGTGGGGGGGACAGCGGCTGGATAGCAATTCTGCAATTGCTAGATCAAAAAAAAATAAAAGCCCGCCGCGCGCCTGCTCACCTCTGCAATCTCAGGGCTCACTGCAGCCAGCAATGTAATGCTGAACAATGAATTTTAAATAAAGTCAAACATTTGCTTCATGCTCGTCTACAGATGGGGACGTGTGGATTTATTGTAAGTAAGAGATATAAGAGATAACTTAATCCCCAATTGGATTGTAAACTCCACCTCTGCTTCGCTTGGCTCCACCCCACCACTCCGCTTCTTTGACCTTTTGTCTCATTTCTCGGCGGGTAATGAATGCTTTCGGACTATTTCAGACGAAAAGATCTGCACACAGTCCGGAGCGTCGGAATGTCCTATCAGAAAATCAGCCAATCAGCATGCTGCTGCTGAAAGCAAACAGAGATGCAGGCCGCCGCTGCTGCCGCCGGCCCAGCAGAGGAGGACTGGGTCGTCTGGATGTCAATATAATAGACTGGCTTATGATGTGTAAATAACACTCCACTTAATGCCCGGCTCCCACTCCATCAGAGCATTTGGAGGCGCGGGGGGCAGCCTGTTTCCCCCCCACGGGGTCGCTTCCCGGCCACTCTCCGGGCCGGGCCCTTTCACTCACAGCAGCCCAGCTCCAGGGCGACCTCCTCCTCTTCCTCCTGCTGTGGGGCGGCTGTGCCTCAGAGTTAACGAAGATCACAAGTAAAACTCATAATTGTTGCAGCAAAAATGATCTAAAAACAGCTGATTTTTATCCACATTTAACTCTCTTTAATCTTAAAAAAAAGATTTTTTTTTCAACATTTTGACCTATTTGCTAAAATGTTTCTATTTTAAACATTTTTGTATCTTTGTAAATGTATATTTCTTTCTGTTCTAAAGTAGAAAAATTATGCATTAACATTTTAATTTTGCTATTGCAGAAATCCCTGAAAATAACAGTAAAAGCAATTATTCACCTTTTCTTTCTAAAAGGCGTTTGTTCTTTCTTCGTACTTTAAACAGAACCAAAAAAAATCCTATAAATGATTGACCTCTGAATGTAAATAAAGCTCTGCATTAAGCAAACCTATGAGGAGAATAAATGCTTCGAAGGCAGCAGAAGCATTTATAACAGGATGTAAAGAGACAAACATGCCCCAGAGACATGTTACAGCACACAGCCTAATAATTTTATGATTTCATAATTATAGTACTCACTCTTTTTGATGTCAGCCGTCCTTTCAGTGGTGGGGAGCACCATGACATGTAGAACAATAACCTTGAAATGAACAGACTAAGTCTATGACACACTTCAGTGGATTCGCTTTATTAGTTTGTAAATTTGTGAACACAAAGCTTTCCTTTCTCTGAAGATTTCACGCCGTCAGCCTCAGAAAAACACGACCCCTCGGAAAGTTTCCGACTCTGGAGGAAGACGAGGGTGCAGCTTCAGACGACAACTCATTCACACCTGCAGGTGACAAACATCAGGTGTCCCTTTATAAAAGGCCAGCGGACATCTGATCCTCTCGGAATAAATAGCTGTGACCTCCGTGGATCACTCATGATGGTCCCTATTTTGGTCAGACCCCGGAGACGGTTCCCACATCCACTGACCTTGGAGGCTCTTTGGAGCTCGCTCCAGACCCCCCCTCAAGGCTGCACTCAGTCTGCCTGTTGTTTTTGTACATTAACAAACCTTGACCCCCACCCACCCTCACCCGGAGCCCCCTTGAAAGCCAACACCTGAGCACGAGGCCGACCTAAGGGGAGTTGCGGGAGGGCAAGTCGAGGTGAGTCAGCTAGGGGGATCAAAAACAAAGCAGCTGGGTAAAAAATATAATTTCTCCTCCTCCAGAATCCTGGACTTCTGAGAGTGACCTCTGATCCGGCCGCATGTGCGGTACGCTGAGCCGTCCGCCTGTGCCGCATGTCGCTCTGATCCCGGGAAGCAATCACCGAGTGCGGCTATCTGAGGCTGGCGGGGAAACGGCCTAAGCTCGAGTTCGGAGGCGGGAAAATGTGCAGGGATGCAAAAAAATAAGCAAGTGCAGCCGAGCACACAGGAAGCTGATGGAGCAGAGCAGCACATGATAACATTTGTTTGTTCTGATGTTTCTGCAATTTAACCTCCAGGATTTTCAGCTGCAAAGAAAAAAGCAACTGTTATATTTACACCTTCATTAATAGAAAAGATTACAAAAAAAACTTCCAAAATATGATCATTTTGGAAGAAAGTTCTTTCCAACTGGATCAGATTTTGTTACCAGTCAGTCTGTAAGATTTGAAAGGTGTAGCGTTTGCAAAAGCAGCTACACAGGTTTGAACGCCGTGGGCGCAGCACATTTGCTCCATGTGCGTTTTTGTGTTTGTGTTTAAGAGCGATTTCCGGAAAGCACAGTTTTGGACGGGCCAGGAGCTGCCTTGTAACAATTATGGGGTTAAATGGCACTTGGCCACACAGGAGGGCATTTGCCTGCTGGCAATCCCTTCCTGCTCTGCAGAGGTCAGAGGTCACAGACTTTTAGGAAAAGTCCATTTCTCAAGCACCCTGAAACAGGTGGAGGCCCGGACAACCGTGTTTACTGAAACAGCAGAAGGGAAATGGGAAACATTAAACCGGCTCTCTCTGTCAAAGAGGACATGGAGGCGCTCTTACTGGCTCCTTCCAGATCAAAATCCTCCCACAGTAAAGCAGAAAAGACTCTGAAATGTCAAAAGTTCCAACTTTAAAATAAACTCTGAATTTAGATTTTAAGTCAAACAGAATTAAAGCTTTGGAAAGTGAAGCGGCTCACCGACTCACTGCGCTCTCATCTTTTGGATCAGTTGATCGATAGGACCCAAACGTACCAGGGCTCAGAGTAAGGGATCCTTAAGGCACCTGGAGGCCCAGAACCAAACCTCCAGGAGCAGCACATTGCTGCTGCAGGGGGAAGATGCATCTGGGGCTTCATCTGCAGCCTGAGAGGGACAACAGCTGCGGTGCTGCATGCTGGCGTGGCCCAAGGGCAAGGCCAGTCGGACAGACCGCGGTAACAGAAGTCAGATTGTTTTCACTCAACTTGTGAAAACCACAGAGATGCTGGAGGTTCCAGCTGCAGAGGTGGACTTGTTCTCCATAGCCTGACCTCATATTAACACCACAAAGGGAAGCCGTACTGCTAATGACCCGCGGCCTCTGGCCTCACCTGAGCTCTCACTGAGCTCACGGGCCTCCCCGAATGCAACAAGCTCATGTAACTCACTGATGGCGCTTAATGAACAGGTATTTACGCTGCCCTTTTCCAATTTCTAAACTAGAAACTATATTGATTGTTGATTCAAAAAATTTGAAAAGAAGAAAATAATTTGCTCCAAATTTCCTGGATCGGCTGGCGTGTGCAGCAGTCGCATGAATCCATGAGTGAGGCTGGCGGCCTCGGGTGCAACTGGGCCGGACAGTTCACATCAAAGGCTTTCTCACTCATCTATTCTCTTCTCTGATACTCTTCCATGAAATTTTTTTTTAAAAAAAGCTTCAAACATTGTGATGAAGGTCATTCTCTATCAATTCACTTTGATCTTTAATGGCAAAAATTTTGCATTTTAATAAAAAATTCTGGGGAGCTTCCAGCGTTCAGTTTGGTGCCATCTTACATACAATTTACCTTTTTCTTCTATCATTTTCTTCTTTTTCCTCTTTTGAAATTTAAACTTGCATGATTTTAATGAGACTGAGCAAACAAAGATCACAACACAAACACATCCATTCTCATTGCTGTGACTCAAAACCTGCAGCAGATTTGTGAAAGCACCACAACTAGCTGCACAACCAGCTACATAATGAGCTGCACAAAAATCACCTCTGGAAATTCCCCCTTGAAGCAGTCAAAGATTATCACTTAGCCTCTGAAACTGAAGGGCGGTTGGTAACGTTGTTTATTGCCATGCCAATCACAGGGAATGAATATAATTAACATGTTTGCTTGAAAGGAAAGTCGAGCATCCCAGCATGCTCTCACAGTTTCATCTGCAGCTGTGAGCTTCCATCATAATGAGAAATCTACTGGCCTCAGATCAGCCTCCCAATGCTGTAACCAGCCGCTAATACTTCAGGATCAGCTGCAGTGTATGAGGCGGCTTTATCCACTTATTAGGGTAATGTAATGGAGTCCTGTAATCCAAACCCACCAAAACCTGCCACCATAGGGGGCACAATAGAGAGGCAACATGTTATTCCAGCACAAAGCTGTCTTCTCCCCTAATGTAGCAGGACAGACAGGCTCACAGCCTGTTCACACAAGTCCTTCACAGTATCTCCCATAAAATGATTTTCTTCATCTTTTTCTTTCCTCTCATTGGCCGCTTCCAACAAATGCTGAGCTGGCGGGGGATATTCTACGCTCCTTAATGCCAAATTAAAGCCCAACTCTTTTATTTTAAATGAGAAAAGGCAAAAGAGAGAGCTGAAGATCTTGATTAGGCTAAAAAGGAGGAGGGGAAAGAAGAAGAGCAAAAATTAAACGCTATTAAAAATACAGAACATTACATTAATGCCATCCGGCAGAAATGGTGCTAATTGGCAGATAATCTAGCAGCTCTGGGCTGGGCTGAGAGCAAGGCGGGCCTCCTGTCCTCTCCCAAAGCCGAGTCCTGGGATGGGGTCAGAGCACGGTGGAGGAGGAGGAGGGATTAGCGCTGGCATTGTTGGCGCTTTCCACTGGAACATGACCTTGACAAGAGTTTGGTTTGCCCCCCGCTCCCGCCTCCCACTCCTCTCAATACTCCAGCATGAACTTTATTAGGAGCATAATTGGCTGTTTTAGAGGAGCCAAGAGAAACACATGAAATGCAGAGATACCTGGAATGAAGTTAAAACACTTTCGATTTTCACCCCCCTTTACGGAAAATCCTCTCTGGCTGTAGGGGTTGACGCAAAAGACACGCAGATATTCACATTTAAACACATATATTGATATAAATGAATAACAGATCATGAAAAACCCACACTTTTCCCTGATAGAATAAAACGAGTTGATCCTGGATGCTGTGAGGATCAGAGTCCTCCCAACACTTCAGGCTCAGGAACAGCTGCTCCTCCTAAAGCGCTGGAGTTTAAGAGCCAAAATGAGATGTGTGATCCACAGTGCTGTGGGAAAGCCTGTAAATGTTATGTGTTTTGAAAATGCTTCTGATAATCTTTCTCCTAATCCCCTAATTGGGAGTCAATGTGGCCCTCTGTGAACACAAAGCAACTGGCTGGGGGGAGACTCTGAAAAAGGAGCCGTCTACACCTGATCAATGCGCTTTTCACTTCTCTGAGGAGGCTTTCAGGCAGGTCCTTGGCTGTGAAAGTTCCTATGTTAAAAGCCCTACCTATTAAGGTACATCCGACAGAGATGTGTTTCCGCGCAGCGTTTGAAGATTTCCTATTTGCATGAAAAAAGGAGCTTGGCAAAACTGTAACTTGTGAACTGATCAAAAGCCAGCGGCCGTTCTCCAGCTGAATGGCTTTCCCCCTTTGACACGAAAGAGGCTCTCTTGAGGCGCCTTCACAGCGGTGGCCTTGGAGGTTAGGAAAATGTAGGCCCCCCCAGACCATACGGGACCATTCTGCAGAGTCTGTGCAGCACTTGAGTCTGCGGCAACTGAAGAGAGCCGGTTTGCTGTTGTGGATTAGTCCTTCAACAGGCCTCACTCACATTCCAGTGGACGGCTTTCACCGGTCCAGCTCACGGCCTTTCATGTTCAGTGTGTGTGTGTGTGTGTGTGTGTGTGTGTGTGTGTGTGTTTGCCATCAACAAATGCAGATTGATTTTTTTTCATGCAAATATTGTCTTAAATTTACCAACACACAAAGAAACCATTTTTAGTTTTAAATATGGAGGTGGGGGTGTCAGTGGAATAACAAAAAATCTCTTCATGCAAACAAACAGTAAACGTTCAGATAAACCCGCTGTACTCCCCTCAGCTGAATCGATTCTGATAAATCTTCAGAATAAAGAGCAGAAATCAACCCGACTAAACTGCACCGCATAGCAAGCACGGTGCTCCAGGCCCACGAGCTGCTCTGTCCAGCCGCGGCCCCCACACTCCCCTGCTCGGCCCAGTGACTCAGCTGGTTTCACTTAGAGAACACGGAGAGAGCAGGTCACGGGGTCGCAGCGTGACCTCATCAAATTAGCCCCAACCCAGTGAGGTGTTTAGCACCAGTTAAAACAAGTAATCTGAAGAGCATTAAATGCAAATGCGACGGCCATATGCCCACTTCAAACGCTGGAGCCCCTCTCCTGCCCCGCACCGCTCCCTCTCACTTACACACAGGGGAGCCGTTGGCGGCTCTCACAGAGCAGGGCTGCTGGGATGAGACCCCACCATACTGACCACGTGCAAAACATTTCATCTGACGGTCAGCATGTTTGATATGTGTTCTGAGAAAAAGTCTTGAAAAGGGATGTCTCCTGCAAGAACGCCTTATCTGCATGAAGATCGCTCGTCGTCCTGACCTTAAACCGGGAATCTGGAAATAAAGCGAGTGTTGCTTACAAAGGCTGTCCAGAAGTTCACAGAAGAGCAGGAAAAATAACAGCACTTTTGCAGTGCTTTATAAACGCTCCACCATGTGCCCCCGTTAGTGAGAGTGAGGGCTCGGCCTAGGCTGTGAAGATTACGGGTGAAGACTGATTTGGCCCCTCCGGGCGGCGGCCAAGCCGGGAACATGTGGTAGCTCATATGTGCTAATAAGCACCTGTGGAGAGGAGGAGGAGGAAGCAGAAAGCCCCCGCAGGGCCGTGCCACCTGCACAGACCTCCACTGTGCCTCTGACTCAGAGAAACCTGACAAACACAAACGGCTCCTGAACTCAGCACCGGAGAGCCGGAAAGTAGGATTTGTAAAGTTCTTGCTTTGAGTTTTCAGGCAAAAATGCTATAATTTAATCTGCAGGCACCGATACTTTCTGCTAACCTGCTTCGGCGCACATAAACGAAACGTCGCCGCAGGAAATCCGACATTTCCTGCAGAGGTCTCAAGAAATGTACATCCCATAAACACCCTGCTGATGGATTCAAATGACTCACAGATTTAATTACTTGCAGTGTTGTTGACCTGATATCAGTGTTTTACGATAATAACTCTCAGTGATGCGAAATGACTTCTGAAGCGTGTCACGAGGAACAGATTCAGACCTGTTTCCTGCTCCCGGTTGACCGCATGTGTTTAGCCCACGTTTCCAGGCTTCATCTCATCCAAAATGGCGCACAGCTGCTTCGGAGGAATGTGAGAGCAGAATGAAGACATAGTGGGAGAGCGCTCTGGAGTGGCAGCCATGTTTTTAGTGTGTCCTGCAGCTGGAAACGCCTCCTTAATTTCACAACAGAATAAAAAAGTTTGTCATGTTTCTGCAACTGCAACCTCACATCTGCACTGATTTGTTAACGCTGTGCAGCAGAAGTCTTGAGGTCCTCCTGCGTGATGGTTCTCAGCAGCAGATGGTTGCATGTGTCAGAAACAGGCGAATACCGGCACGTCCACCTTTAGACCGGACCGTCCTCGGTTTATGAGCTGCTGGGTCTCTCATGTGAGAGCTTCGTAAACCACAATAAAACCTACCACCATTTAGAAAATATGCATCTGTGTAATCTTTGGAAATCTGCTGTGAGCGGTGAGTGATGCGCCGACCAAAAAGAAGGTTAATCAGCCAGCAGTGATTTATAGAATTTCATATTTTTCACATCTGGAATCCATCTAAACAGGAATATTTAAGACACTCTCTGCATTCTTTATTGACAATGGGACTGATGCAGCAGGAAGCTCAGGAACCAAAAGCTGCTCCCAGAGTCCGCATGGAGATCCGCCTTACGCTCGATTCTGACAACAAGAAAATGCTTGATGTTCATTTCTACTCATTATGCGATGAGTATTTAGTCTTTTATCAATAAACTATGACCTCTTTCATCAAAGCCATTTTTAAAAATAATTGTGTCAATCCCAGTTAAAGTTTGTTGGAAACATTTCTAATTTGAATTTGTCAAGGATGTTTGAGGAAATTAGACAGTATCAGCAGGAGAGTTCTCAACCACATGAGAAGATAGTTTTAGTCAAGGTTTCTCAGCTGCTGCAGCAACACGACTAAAATACAAACCTATGATGAAAACAACACAGCGTGGCTTTTCTGCTGGATTCTACTCATGAAAGTGAAGCCCACCTGTCTCCATCTTCAAGATGCGTTCTGCAGTTAATTAAATTCTCACTCCGGTTATCTTCAGACCCATTTTCGAATCGCTCCCAGTGGTCTTTTAGTTATTTCGACAAAATCTAAAAACCTGTGTTGTTTTCCAGGACATAGTTTCTGCAGAGCAGCAGGAGTTCATGAGAACCTCTGAGTTGTGGGTGGAACCGGTGGTGTGGAGCAACCCCACCCCTTTTCCTGTCACTCACAGCCCCTCACACTCCTATCCTAATATTACCAGTGCAACAAAAACAGCGAGCAATATAGAATAGAATAGAATTAATATTAACATATTAATTGAAAATACAATAAAACCATAAACATTTATTGAGTTTTTCTTTTAATAATCAGTCAGGGAGTTGTACTGTTTTATAGTCTGCCGTCTTCCCAGGGAAGGCCTCTTGCAGCTGGTGTAAGGGGTTTGGTCTCCATATCGTAGCTAATACAGCCGTACAGTTTTGAGCCAGACGCCAGCTTGGACAAGGAAAACAAAGACGTTCATGGATCGATTTGTCTGTAAGTGGATGCATCAGAATGGAGCGGAGCAGGGAGCTTGTGGCTTCATCCAGGGTATTTTCTATGTCACAAATACGATCTTTTTTCAAAAGGCATTTTTTGTCTGCTCCTGATTCATAACAATTTGAATAAAGAAATACTCAAAAATTCTGTTTTAAAACTTAATTTTCTTCATATTTGTCCTACATTATCAGAGAAATACCACAGGAACATGCTAAAAACACCAAAAACCTGACTTTATTAGCGTGGGTTTTTAAAGACTCAAAGTAAATGAAAGTGAAATTTTGATTAACAGTGAAAACTGATCAAGATATAAGCTAATGTTCAGACATATTATGATGTGTCTAAACATAACAGAGGATGCAAAGAGTAACTACATCAATATTTTGTGACTGGACTGATGATTTACCCTAATCTAGAAGTTTACAGCGTTTGCAGCCTCAGGATCCTGGAGGCCCTCTGCTCTCCTTCCAGCCTCCACCTAAAACCTTTCTCCACATCTCTCATTACCTTAACAAAAGACCATCATCCCTGTTTGCTCGCTGCTGTTTTATTTCTGGGAGATTGTGTTTGCGATGAACAGAAATAAGCCCCACACTTTCCAAATCCCTCAGATGCTGAGGGTTTTTTTGCCCCTCCAAGGAGCAAAAGTCTTTCATAACAACAAGTTTGGGGCTAACCCCCTCCAAGCCTCTGCATCACCACCCTCAACTTCTAAGACGGAGCTTCAAACGAAGGGGAGCCCGATTGGCTCTTTGGGAGAAAGAGGCATTGCAGGAGCATGAGATCAAGCCCTGGATTATTCTTCTCCTGGCTGAAAGCAGTCCTCTCCATCTCCTGGATGCTATAATACTCACTAGGAAGACTATTTGGATTAAGTGGCGCCCCTTTCATTATAAGCAACAAGTGACAAAGAAGGAGATTGGGCAACTAACCTGCTGTTTAGATAAATAAAGGTACTCTATCAGCTTTAATAATTGTCCCCCCCCCTGCTCTCCCCTGGCTCCATTGTCCGCTGACAAGAGCTGCTTGGGCTTCCTCTAATTGCTGACAGATTTGATTTTTCAGCAACAGCAGGAGCTCTGTTTGTGGCCCCTCCATCATCTCACCCCGGCTCCCTGCTGCCCCCTGTTCTGCCCCTCTGCTGTCAAGACCAGAGTTTAACTTCTTTCGTGTACATCTAAGATGTAAAAAGATTTTTATGGAGGACTTTTCCTACCATAACTAAAGCCAAGTAACCAATATTGTAGTTTTTACCAGGACTTTTACGTCTCACCTTTTACTCTAACCTGGAAAATGTCAAAATCTCTGAAGGTAAAACTATATTTTTAAAGTGTTAGAAGAACGAAACCTAAAAGAATTACGTTTGTGAGCTTTTCCAGAATTCTATGAAAACAATACAGCAGTTATTAGCATGTGTACCAACTTTATTAAAACCCTCTTTACATTCATTTTTGTTATTCATCAAACTCTGCTTTGGCATTTGTGTGGATGCAGCTGTGCAGCGCTCTCTGAGCTGAGCGTGGACAGCAGTTTGCTTCTCAGAGCATTAAATTTTAGGGAGGTGAATATTTCGGTGATTTACGACAGACTGATTTACCAAACTTTGCACTCTTTAATGGTTGCAGCTTTTTCTACAGTCCAAAAAGAGGCTCTTGAAGAGGTGGAGGAGGCACAGGTGTTGTTAAAACCCACATTTGAACATAGTTAGAGAGCGCTCTGAAACGCACACGTGAAAGCAGTTTATCTGTCAAAGTTCATACGATTTTTTAAACTACAAGTGCAAAAGGGGGTCGGGGTCATGTAAGAAAGCTCTGACAAAAAAAAGTTTATTTTAATTCAGCTTTTTCATTTTTAAGGAAAAAACTCAGAACTGTTAAATTATATTTCAAAGTAATTTTCAATTTATTCTTATTATTTTTAATTTAGAACACTTATCTTAAGTAGCACCACTGAAATATGATGTACACTTTCACATCTATCTTCTAGGAAATGTTTTAATTTTAGCAGAAAGAATAAAGTCATTTGTACTTTCTGCCTTCACCCCTGTAATGTTTTAATTCATTCTAATTGTTGAAAATGTGTTTCAGTCGATGTCATCATAAAAACGCAGTGTCGATGTTTAGTAAACTTAAGCAGGATGTACTACTGCGATACTATAACACACAGTGCGGTGTCCAAGCATGAGGACGCTGGGTCTGCAGAGGTTAACACATATCAGACTATCAGACTCTTGCCGTATGTGTCTTCCTCCTGATTATTTACCTGTCTTGAGGTTTTGAGAAAACACAACCTTGAAGTTTGACTCCTTGATTCTGAGCAGGCTCTTTTCTGTATTTTACCTGTAATCCAGAATCGTATTGATTTTAACTTTTTCTTCTGGCTTTTTTCTTACATTTTCTGTGTTTTCACATTTCTTATTAGTATTTATTATTCATCACGATAAACCTCATCAACTCAGAGATGAAAAATGTCAATATTCCAGTCAGCAGAATCAACCTTTTACATCTCCTAAACTCTGACTCTTTGGCTGAAGACTTCAGAGAATCACCAGATAAACGGAAATGATCACCATGAACTGAAAAATTTTCTTGGGGAAAATTTCAAAATGTCTCGTTCTGTAATCAAATCAATAATCTGGTGAAAAACATTCAAACTTTCCAGCTGATTGAAGGTTAGGATGTCCAGGTATACTAGGTGGAGGCAGAAAAAACTGGAACAAATCACCCCCTCCACCAAAACAGAAAAAAAAACAAGGAGTAGGAAACAATATGAGAAGATCTGGAGGAACACTTTCTGCAATATCAGTCATTGGAATTGTGACTTAAATCTGGTTTTGTAGAGAAGAACAAACAAAATATTAAAAAATGAATGATTTCTCCAAAGTGGTGTCAAGCATAAATGTCTAGAAGCTCATGAAAAGTGATGCACATCGATTTTTCTGAGTCTTCCCATGATCATCAGTGATAATTGTTCCACTTGAGCTGCAGTGAATTTAGTCAGTTTCCTCTTTCATTTCCATTCTGCTGCTTCTAGTTCTCTCTGACTGGATCTTGTGCTGGTTACCATCCATACTTATGGGTTCATTGTGATTCTCTGTAAAAAAAAACGTTCTACCACTGAAGTGGGCATTATGTCTCTGCGGTACTTCCCATGATGCTTTGCTAGTGTCCATGCTTTTGTTTGCTCCCCCTGCCTGTTTTCCAGATTTCCAGTCTTCTAAATGAACATGCTGAAGAAGCTTTTTCCTTCTCTGTGTTGCATCAAGTCAAAGCTCTTCTTTTTCTGCAATTTTTTCTGTCATTCATCCACGAGCTACAACCTGATCAAATCTGCAAGCAATCTCTTTTAACTGCAGGCAAATTTGAATATTTACAGACACCTGCAGAGAATGAAGAGCAGATGTCTGACTCACAAAAACAAAGTTATTCCTTCATCTTTTCACTTACACTCTAGTTTTTTTCTTCTTCTTAACTTTTAAAGTCCTCTGTAACTTTTTCATTTGTTTGAAACATTTCATAAAGTTTGTTGCTGAAAAAAGGGAATTTGTTTTCCATAAAGTAATGGATCATAATGCATCCATCAAGGATGAATCCTCGTTCTTTTGGTCCGCAAATGCGGTTTGTGTTGTTGCACCCGAGTTGCTGTTAGGAGGCCAAAAACAGATTTATCCAAAACTGGAGATTTATCTTAAAACTGAGATGAATCCTAAAACTCAACTTTGTTGCTTTGCAGATTGCAAATCAGAGAAATGTTGGATCTTTGTCTTCTGAACTGACCTTTCACCTCATATAAAGAGGTCGTTAGTTTTAGCTGAGGAGCATTAGCACGTCACTTTTATGTTCAGGTTTTTAAAAAAAGAATGGAAATACTGAGTTTATGACATAATAACTAAGTAATTGATATACACAAGCCTATAAAATGCAAGAACCTAAAACAAATACCAGAGCTCATCAAGCAGATCAGAAATATGGAGAATGACAGTTTAGTTAAAGACAGAAGAGCACAGTTTTTTATTTCACATCTTTTTGTGCTTTCAGTTCATCAGATCTGCTTGGCATCATCTTTAAAAATTGTAGAAATTTTATTTTTATTGGTTTGAATTACGTTTTTAGACTCCGACTGATGGATTTATTTTACTGTCATGTTAGTTTTTGCTCATTTCCTTTGTCAACACATGAGCAGATGTTGGTCCTCAGCTCTTACCGCTGAACTTCTGCACTCTACCCCGGGTGAGGGACACCGAACACACAATTCAGCTCTGCTGCTGCTGTGGGATTTTGAAACAAACAAAGACTTACAAAGACAAAAGAGTTCTGGTTCGTCAAACGTTTCACTTTCATCCGTTGGCAGAACTTCCTGCGCCAAGAGTCCTCGTTGGTCTGGAGGAATATTGGAATAAAGAAAACTGGAGTGGATTTACTGAGTGTGCTCTCTAAATGCTCAGTGAACCTCCCCACCTCACACACGGACATACAAAGATGTTTTACAGCAACACAAGAGGCTGATGTCTCACTTCTACAAAAATGAAAAGAGGAGCAGTTTCCTACAGCTCAAGTCTCTTAATTCTAAATGCAGAAGTCAGAAGGACAGTGGGGTACAGTGTCCCAGATGTGCAAATCACATCAACACATCACAAAGGCAAAAACCTTTTAAAAATCACAATTAACAATTGCAAAACAGCAAAACAATTGTAAAAGAACAGTATAATCTTTCAGAAAAGGAAACAAAACTCCAGAAACAAAAAAAAAAGGAAAACATTTAGTAAAACAAAAGTAATTTACAGAAAACAAAATGAAATGTCCAAAAAAACAAATCACAATGAGAAACTGGAAAAGGTAGGTACTGTGGGACATCTCTGATTGGATGATGACATTTGTCCATCATTTCAAAAAGTTATTTGGCATGAAGTGATACTGGATCATACAATCAGCCATGTCTCAGATGTCCCATTGTTCCCGCCTTTTCCAATTTCTCACTGGTTCGTTTTTTGTAAAAAAATAAAAGTTTAATACATTTTTTTCTTGAAATTCTTTTTTTTTTATTTCTATTTTCATTTATTTATTTACATTTTTATTCCTGAAATGTTTGTTTTCTAAAATGTAATGCTTTTTTAAAATACTTGTTTTGTTTTTTCAATTGTCATTGTGATTTTTAAAAGTTTATTTGCGTTGAATGATTTGTTGTTGGGATTTGCACTTCAGGGCCACCGTAGTGAGGAGGTCTTGATGGTAACATTAGATTCTTTCCCTTTCAGATGTTTTGTCATTCACAATGTTGTATTGGAAAGCCAGAATTTTCCAGAATATCAAAGGAATGAAAATAAATAAATGAATGAAATTATTTTGTAAATAAATTTGATCTAAATGTAAAGCAAATGTAAGCATCACTCATTTCCTTCATAATTCCTTTACAGGACATTGTATCCTCTTAAACTCAGCCTGAAGTTGATTTGGTTAAAAATTTCCTTTAAAGGATCTTCTGTTTATTTTCCCATTAATTTCATTGAGCCATTTCTTTTATTGAAATGTATTTTTTATAATTAATTATACTTTTATACATTTTCATACTTACTACTCCTTGCTCTTGTGCTTTGTTGGACAGATAAACAATACATTTCATTACATATTGCACTATGTGTATATATATATATATGTATGTAACCAATGAAATTTGAATTGAATTTATCTTTTTTTGTGTGTTCCTGAATGTAACTCTAACCCAGACAAATAACAGAATCGGCTCAGCAATAACAGAGAACTGCTCTGTGAAATAAACAACCTTGTGCTGACGGACGGAGCTTCAGGTGAAGCTCACGGGTTTTGCACACGATGAATTTTACTTTGACAGCAGCAATGCAAAAGCACCAGCCTTATGATGCAGATTCTGACAGAGCTTAGGGATTCATCACTGCTGCTGGTTCTTTTTTCTGGTTTTGATGGTTTTCGGTGATGTTCTGTTGGGAACTTTAATGTGTTTGCCCTTTAGGGGTTTGAGACAAATTTTTTGTCACGTGCTGGATTAAAATCAAATATTTATTTATTTGGAAGTTTTAAGCTGATTTAGTCAATTCTTGTAAATGGAAAACTATTAATGATCATTTTCTTCCAGATGTTTAGTCCTTGAGTTTAAAAAATATCATCAATCTGTTTAATTTATGTAAACTATGTAGAAAAAAAGAGCATTTTCCATTAACCTTTCATTAAAAATGAAAATAATCTCGTAAGTTTTGGCTTCGGTAAGTCGTGGCCTCTCGGAACAAGCACTGCTTGCCCCCCCACCCTCTCCTCTGGCCTGCAGGCTGCATGTAATGAGCACTTTTACCCCATGGGAGAGCTAGAGAGCTCACTCCACAAGCAGTGGAGCCCAGGAGAGCCTCCACATTCACCCTCGCAACATTTAAAAGCTAATTATCCCAGAAACAAAAGTGCACTTCATTTTCACTTAACACAATTAGTCATAAACTGCGCTTCTGAGTTCTAAATCTACACAGGCTCCCATTCTCTAGCAATTATTCATAGTTTCATATTTGTATCACATTCAGAGTTTCAAAGCAAACATATTTTCAGTGCTGGTGTCTGTGTTAATCATCCCACCCACACATTTCATGGATTAGTCGTTCACATTGCATGAAATACGAACTGGAGGGCAGCTCTGCCAACTATATGCATACATATTATCCAGAATATTTCTATTGGGGACTTTGAAAGGGTTAGGTAGACACTATATATACATGCAAAGAGAGACAGAATCAATGATTCATAATCCACTCAACAAGCAGCTGAGATAATTATGCATTTCATAAATGATTAGCAAAATACAGGAATATTTAATCCCTCTTTGCATTGATGTTTTTTAAACAGAGCTTAGGTACACCAGGGCACATGATGAGCATCAAATTGGCCTTTCTGTTGGAAAATAGCATATTTGTGGCAAAAGCCATGTGTAAATGTGACCTTTTTTGAAGGTATTAGAAAGGTTTTAAACATATGTTCATAATTGAAAATGGATAACTATTTGCAAACAGACGGAGAGGCTTAGGACACATTCACATTTAGGCCATTGTCATGTGTTTGCTGAATTAATTTCACATCTTCTCCCTCAGGAACAAGCTGCATTTCGGAATAAATTCCTACTTTGTTAGAAACACGGTTCAACATCACTGCAAGAACTTACGTTATTGAGGGAAGCTTGCATGTGCAGGAGATAACTTCACGTCAGGGGACATATGCAAGGTGTTACCCAAAAAAGGCCCATTAAAGTCAGTCCCTGTATGTCAGGAAATGACAGTACAGTAGTGCGTAAGGTACTAAAGGTCAGGAGCCTCCGTTTGCCAATCAAAGACGTCATCTTGGCTTAATGTCATCGGAGTGACCTTTATTGTTTGATAAAACACAAAAAACAGACAAGGCTGCAGCGTTTCTCCATCACAGACTTCGACCTTTGTTGTCATGTTGACAATGTAACGGTTATCAATATGCCATCGCTCACTGATAAATAATAACAAAGAAAATGTGTTTTTTGTTTAAAGAGTGATTGCCTACTAAAGCAGGTGGTGAACACTCCATACATCTGGATTATGCCAGCTGAAGATGAATGTGCTAAGGATTAGCAGGTGAAGACGAACAGGAAGAGCGATGATGACGGAGCATCTGACCTCAGCGAGGAACCACTCCAGGGAAAACTAACCCCCCCACCTTCACCACAAACCAACAGCTCCACGGGTCCCATTTCTACTGCAACACAAAAAAAGATTCAAACCAGACAGCTCCTCAACCTGGAGCTGGACGCTTTGAGATTATTCCATGAAAACACCTGACACGTAAGGGAGTCCTGAGAGGACTGTTAGTGTTGAAGATCATGTCACCTGACAACTCAGCCAAAGTCTCATCTGTAGGTTCCTGGTCTTTCTGCCAACAAAGGTCATCATTTGTTCCTCCATGACAGTGACATCATAACCTCATCAATGACCTTCAGAGCATACTGATGCCATAGACTAGTTTAGGAAAGTTCATTTGTCTAAAGATTATTTCATTAAGCGAATGATGGGCTTCTGTCAGTGTCAGGCTGGTTGCACAAATACACACACAAACATGCAGCAACACACATGACAACAGGACTTTTAAAGCCAGAAAAATAAGAACATCAGTAGTTTTTTTGGTTGGTACACAAATCAACACTCAGCAACACAGATAAAGGCACACAGCAATACAAATAAACACACAGGAACACATATAAATACACAGTAACCCTCATAACTGAAGAAAATGTTTGAAACAAAGACATTTTTACTGGTAAGACTGTGAAGGGTCTCTGTGTTATATATGAAATATCTGCCTTGCTGACCTCCTGTTGTTGAATATGTTTCATAACTGTATCCACAGCACTAGTTCACTGCAGCTGTACTAACATCCAGCCATTTTTCAAAGTTGCTTGATTCCCATCCGGTCCATTGGGTTGCTGGAGCCTATCCCATATGCTGGACAGTGCACCAGTGATCACAGACAAACATGAAAAACAAGACCCAAAGTCTCATTCAGATTTAAATAATTTTAGAAGAAAAAATAAATCATTTTCAGTATGAGGGTATTCTGTTGTTTTCCCAAAGTTTTCATGAAATACAACAAGATGGTTTTTATACATTCCACAGAGAGGATTTCCACAAAACATAACCTTTTTGTTTTGTTCTTTTTGTCAGCTTTTCACTGAGAATCATTTTTGTGTGATTGTCCATTTTAGCTGCTCCTTTGACCTGCAGACCAAAAGAGCCGATTTGAAAATTACTTTCACTTAAGGTTCTGACTAAGTTGCATTTCATCTGTGTATGTGGAGAAAAAACTACAATGTGAGAGGCATTTTTGTTAACGTGGGGAAATTGGTTTAAAACTCTGCAGACTGAACAACTGTGTGGGATGTTGATCCGTGTAGAAACTGGTAATAAGATGCTTCCATTCTGCTGCGAGCGTTCAACACTGGTAAACGTAATGATGCAGCCCACTCGTCTTTTCCGCACAGCTGAAGTGAAACTCTTCTGCATTTGTGTGCTTCTGCATCTACTTTCTGCTCTTTTTTATGTCCACAGAAATCCTGCTACAGCTTAAAATGCTGGTTATGCAAATATGTTTACATTACACATTCTGGCTTCTTAGAACAAGAAGGTAATTTGCTAAGACTTTTTATTCATTACTTTAAATTACCTCAAACCACTGTAAAAAACATGCAGATGTATTTTCATTTTGGCTGTGAAAAGCACATTCTGGCAGTGAGGATTAACACAAATAAATGTCTATATTTCCCTAAAGCAAATGTGCATGAACAGGGAATGCAAGTGTGTCATTCTCACTCTGAATAGTACAGAATGAAAGGAGCGCTGCTTGAACCTTTTACCACAAAACATCTGACTTCTTTCAGATATTTGGAAGTCGTGTTTGTGGATTTCTTAAAGTTATGAGAAGTTTGCAATGGCTTCACCTTCAATCCATTCAGAACAGACGCATTTCCTTTCTCAGCATGCTCTTGTCATTAGCATGCCTCTGAACTTTGCCTCACAATGTCTCTACTGAACAGTTCTGATGAATTATTTCATCCTGTGGAGGGCTGACTGCAGGGCATACACATGTAGGTACTTCCTCTGCTCTGGGTAGTCTTTTCATGCTGGTTTGGGGTGGACACCTGTTCTCTTGCTCTGTTAATCACGACCCCAGAGTGTGCTGCTGACATTAAACTGAGCATGTCAGAATGCACACCTTCTGAGGTCTGCAGAAACACAGCAAGGGGCAGCACTGATGTTTTTAGTCTGCAGTCTATATCCTTAGCAGAACTGAAAACTGTGTAGAAGTTTGCATTTGGAAACAAATGGGATCACAGATGTGTGTTGGTTCTTTGAGTAGTGCATGTTGAGAGAGTAAACCTTCCTGCATGTTCAGGAGTGGTAGGGATCATTCTGTCATGAACTTTGTACAGGCTCTGAACACATTTTAATTGTAGAACACAAGGAAGTCACCCGTCATAAAACACTCCCAGAGGATGACCTCTTCAGTTTAAATCAGTTGAACTGCACTTTAAAGAGGCTAAAACTGTGAAAATGTTCTGCTGTGTCTACCCTATGTCTTTTAATTGGGGTGAGTATATTTCCTTCTCACATGATTGGATATGTATCTCCATACATGGTCCATGAATCGCTACATAAAAGTTTCAATTAATTTTGTGGCAAAACGATACAGTCCTATTCTTCAAAGTAAATGAATACAATCTAAATCTTTATTAATTTGTCATTTAAAACCATAGATGAAAACCCCTTTTAACAGAGAAGCTTTTTTCTCTTACTAGTACTTTTTATTTTAAACAACAAAAACAAAAGGACATAACAGCTTCAAACATTAAAGTCCCACTCAGGGGTTCTTTAGAAACTTGCCTTTGAGTTGGCGGGGAGTAAGCCTTCCCTCATTTCTCATCATAGCTGGGACTGAAGTGATGCAGCCAAACAGATGGTCAGAGTAAAACTACGTAAATTTTAAACGCTTTAGTCTCATGCATATCATGCATTCCTGATGAAGGTTGGATTTGAGCTTCATCTCGAAGAACAAATGTGTATTTTATTTGTTTTTTTGAGTGTCTTATTTTGATCCAATGAACTGTTCGAGTCTGCAACCCATCAGACAGAAAATGGAACACCCAGAACAATCCTTCACAAACAGAAAGCAACCGAGTTGTACAACTATGGTTGCGTTTCAAGTGTCCAGAACTTTTCTGAGGTTATGTAGTGGATATCAGGACCTTCAGGGAGGTGCTGGGCTGACGCTGGGCTGACACGTTGCCCCGACTTTGCGGCCCTTTCTTACCTCTGCTCGTCAGTCGCACATCTGCACCAGTATATCAAAGGAGTGCATAAAAACATTCCTGAGAGCAAAGCTGAGGTGATTTGTGTGCCTTTCTCCTTCTTTTTTGATTAAAATTCATCTGTGATCTAACTTTCTTCTCAACTAAAAGCTGTAGCTTTTAAATCAGTCATCCATCCAAGAGCTTAGACCTGCACCACATTAAGGCTTGAACTGACATCACGACTGTTTCCACTCTCCCTGCAGCGCCCCATGCCTTTTCATATACTCTCTCTGTCCTCAACAGATGGGCACCCTTGCAGCCAGAGATTCTTAAAAGTGTTTAATAAATGTAATACAACCTATATAGTGTTGAAAAACGAAGTCTAAACCAAAACCATGTGCAGAGGGAGGATGGCGGTCGTTAGGGAACACAGCTAATGTGGTTTAACATGTAGAGGGTTCACATACAGGTGGGCAGTTTCTGACCCGCAGCCCGAAAACGTCTTTAGTTTTGGTTTGTTTATGATGTGATATTTTGGTATTTAATGCAATAATTTACTTTCCAGCAGAGGAGAGTAATAAAATAATACAGATGATGCTGGAATGTAGTTTTTCAAGTTTATAGAGGATCAATGCAGCTGTATTTTATTCCGTCAGAGGGTAATGTATGAACACTTTTGACTTATTGTCAAATTAAGGAAGAGTGTCATGACCCACCTTGTTTATCTGCATGCCTCTGGACATTGTTTCACTCAGCTGAACCTGACACTGCAAACACCAACAGATCATAAAATACACCTGAGAAGGAATGTGAGCAGAGATGGGACTTGATAAATCCCCAACACTTGGAAGTCCACCAGCAGCTGCGTGAATCTTCAGACTGAAGCTATGTCAGATGTTGTCTTCAGCAGTGAGCAAACATGCAATCCATTTTGATAAATCTGTTTTTGTGGTTTTATACTTTGACACTGTGGTCCTTACTATTTTTAAATATTTATCTTTGAGTGAAGAAGGGTAAAAACATCACAGACTCCATGCAACACGTCTGACAGTGCAGACTGTCACATTTAATGGATAAACATTTCATTTTCGGTGTAAATCTTTTTTAGATGAGCTAATAAGGCAGATTTCATCACCAACTACATTCAGGCGCATTTATATCCTCTGTAGCTGCTTAAACTGACAGTTACCTTAATATCCACATAATGTAACAGTTCATGTAAAACGTGAGAGCTGAGATCCGCCAATGTATTAAATCCTGCCAGACACATTTTTGTACTGCCTAATATTTCACTAAGCCTGAGCATTTCATTCAGAGATGTACTCCAGATAAGAGCAATAATCTTGGCTTGATGGATGGCTCAGCTTGAGCCTCAGGGCAGTGGTGTGTACATACCGCACTGGTTGCAGCAAAACGATAAAAACCAACATAGGCAGGTGTGTTTGGTTAAGATGCACTTGTCAAGTGGGTTGACAAGCATGTCTGTGTTCATTCAAGTGAACCCCTTATCTGCACCTCCATGTCCCACTCATGAGACAAAAGCACTTGCCCGTGTTTGTGCCATTTAAGAGGTTTTCTTGTCAAATGCACATGAGGAAAACAGGAAAAGCTTGCTATGAAATTCTTGACCCCTCTCAAAAAAGTGCACCCTCTTGATGTCACCCATAGGTAACCAGACCAGGATGAGACATCCTGTACTACATATTGACCTGCATGAGGGATATAATAAATATTCAAGCTTAATCTATTTTCAGATGTGATAGGTGAACTTTTACATTTTAATTTCCCCCTCGATGCATAACTGTTTGATGCTTAATGTAACCACAAGGGGGCAGAGTCCAGCACTTTGTTTGCAGGTCCCAAGTCCGGTAAAAGCAGAGGGTTGATTCAGGAAGAGGGTCCGAGATAAACCAAAATAAAAGAAGTCATGATAATCATGAACAGAACCTTCATACTGGATCGGTCATGAACCGGGTTAACAATAACAGACACCGGTACTTCTCACCCACAGGAAACAGCTGGAGGAGGGAGGAGAGGAGGATGAAGATGAAGAATAAGATGAGGAAGGACATTAAAAAGGAGAGGAGGAAGGAGTGGAAGAAGGAAAGGAGAAAGGAGGGGGGAAAGTAGAGGAAGAAAGAGAAGAGGAAGACACGTTTTCTTCATCAGAGAATAGGAAAGTCAGAAGTGAAGAACTTAAGAGTGGAACTTTGAATGGAGGAACTTTGGAAGTAGAGAACTGGTGCACATGATAGACTGAAGCAAGGTGGATCTCCTGTGGGATTAGGGTTCCAGAAAGAGATCAGGACTGATATGGAGCTTCAAGATGTTTGATCATGGAATGGATGGAAAAAAATAATGGAGGAGGAGAGATCCTGAAGGTGAATTTTGATAAGAATGTTCTGTAGGTGAAGAGAGGGTCAGATAAGAGGATGACTCTGAGGCTGTAGAGGAAGGTCTGAAGAAGGTCTGATGTTAAATGTTTCTGTTATGATCTCCAGGTAGGCACTGGAGAAGAAGAAATGTTGGAGGGAGATGGATGAGAAACAGATGGAAGGATGTACAGCAGGTTCAGGTGATCAAGGACAGAAGCAGCTCATGGTAGAGGTTCTGGAGATGAATGCAGGGATGCAGATGGAGATGGTTTGGACACTTTGAGAGGAGGAAGTGATAATGTTGGTAAAAGTATGCTGAGGTTGGAGCTACCAGGAAAGAAGAGGAAGACCAAAGAGAAGGTTCATGGCAGTGGAGGAGGAGATGAGGGAGGATGGTGGAAGGATGCAGAGGAGAGGTAAGATGAAGGGGGGGGGTAATTCCCTGTGGCGCCCTCTAAAGGGAGCAGCAAAAAGGCAAATATCAATATTCGTTTTTAGGTGGTCATCAACATGATTTCAGTTTTGTGGGGAATATTATAAATTGGTCAACTTTTAATTGACTTTGATATGTGTAAGAGTTATAATTTTGTGGTTGCTCTTGATGCCAGTTCAGGTTGTGGTTTGAACACAGATCAAAATGATAGAACTTGTTTTCTTCAGTCTATCCAGAGCATTTTCATTGGCATGGCAACAGTGAACGATGCAGCTTGTGTTATGTGGTCATGGCTTCACAAATTTTAGAGTCTTATAGACAAATGAGGAGTGGGATTTTTCTTCTCTACTTCTGGTTAAGTTGTTTTTTCACACATTACTTTCAGGAATGAACAAAATAACAGAAGCAGATCAAACTGACTGAAGTTCAAACAGCTGTTTGCCTGAAACAAGTTCTAACCAGGAAGAAAAGGACGTGTGAAGAAGACAACCGCCTGGTCCCACTCGTCCTCTGACTCTCACTAACCCACAAGCCTTTGATCAACACACTTTTTCATATTTGGGTCAGGGGCCTTTTGTCTAACTTTGTTACTCGTGATGCACAGTGTTAACCTCATTTATACAATATTTAGACTACTGACTATACATAAAACGCCCACAACTTCTAAATAAAAAAATTTCAATTTAGTAAAAAATATTATTAACTACAGGTAATGTTTGATCAATAAATGTAATTGTTAATGGTCTGAAAAGGTTTTTAAAAGATTAATTAAATGATTCAAAGAACTACCACATTTGATTTATAAACAATAAACTGTGCATTTAAAAATGAGTTAAGACTGTTCTGACTGTAAATCAAACTTTTTGATTCATATTAATTGATTGCCTTCCTACATAAATTAGCAGAACTGCGTTTGTCGTTATGAATGTAAAAAGAATAATTTAGACAAAATGCCTTGTCACGTGACCTAAGACGAAATGCCGGACGTGACGTCAGAAAAGGAAGTAAGTCAGGCTCTGTCAGTAAAGTAGCAATGCTACCAGAAACAGCTACATGAAGTGAGAGCTGACGGCGGCTGAGCCTCCAGTACCCCCGGATGAACGCTAACGTGGATACCGGTAGTGGAGCTGTGAAGGTCCGCGGTGTTCCGGTAAAAATGACCGTAAGGTAAGAAGCTCTGACGGGCCGTGAGGGTCTATCTGCCTCTGATTAGCCGGAGTTTGCTAATTATATTCTCCGGTGAAGAACGAGTCAATGTAAACACAGTCATTTAATGATGTTTAATCTAAGCCTGGAATGATTTTACGAGATTATTTTAGGTAAATACTTTATTATCACTTCATTGTTACAGTTTTGATTATAAATACTGTTAAATAAAGAAGAATTAACTTGATTTCTGGACTGTGCTGACAGACTGTGAAAATGTAAAGTTTAGGACTTTATGGTGGATGTTTTTAGTTTATTTCTCTCTTATTTCTATACAGAGCATCTTCACGTATTTAGCAGGACAGTTTGGGCTTGTAATCATCTCTGTGTGTGACTCATTTAGCAGCAGCAGCAGCAGCAGTCTGAAGATACAGCAGCATTACATAGATCTCTGGGTGAGATCACTGATGCTCCACCTGAACAAATAAACTCCCCCACCTTAATGAATAAACTCCTCCACCTTATAATCTCCTCAGAAGCAGCTCCTATTTGTGCTAAAGACTTCCCAGTAAAGAGCATTCAAAGTCGTCAAAAATTTCTACCCGTCTCTCTCTGCTTCATAAAGATCTCCCAGTAAAAAGCATTCAGTCTAAAATCTCAAGCTGTCTCTTTGTGCTTCATGAGTCACTTTGCTTCTGAAAGTAGATTCTGATGTTCTTCTGTTTCGCTCTGTGTTTGCAGATGAGTCACCCGTGGCTTGGACATCAGTGAATTGGTAGAAGATGAGGCGTGCTCAGCTTGCTGGACCTGTCAGTACACGTTGCCATAGCAACTGTTGTCACAAACCACACTGACATGGAGGAGAAACTGTAGTCAGTCATGTTTCCTGCCTTCTATTTGTTAGATAACTAACAGCATAAGTTCCTGGGTTGGTTCATGACCAGGGCTGATCATGTCACTGGGGGAGCAGTCTCAGAAATGGTTTCCCACCCATGTCCAAGCCACTGTTCTTCAAGCCAGCGGTTTACAGCCCAAGGGCAAACATGGCACCAACGATGCCTACACTATCATCCAGCTGGGGAAGGAGAAATATTCCACATCAGTTGCAGAGAAGACTGTTAACCCAGTATGGAAGGAAGAAGCCTCCTTTGAATTACCTGGTCTACTTTTGGAGGGGAATCCTGAAGTGTATTCACTCTGTCTGATAGTGATGCACCGCTCTTTGGTTGGAATGGACAAGTTCCTGGGTCAGAGGCTCATCAACCTAAATGAAATCTTTGAAAACAAAGGACGAAAGAAAACTGAGTAAGTACAGCCGTGTTAACTCTGGTTTGTTGCTCCGTCCTCTCAACAGTTTCTAACTTGACAGCAAATTTTTTTTTTTTGTTTTTAAACTAAGCATTTTCCTATTTCACACCAAATAGCTTAAACTAGATGATAATTGCACTAAAGAACGTTTCCTCTGAATGTAAATGGATGTCATAATAGGAGAAACTGGGTTCGGTCATTCGGTTCATACTGAAAACGCTCTAAAGCTACAGCTCAGGATCTACAATCTACTGTGTTTATTGAATATATTTTTAGTTTGAAGTTTGGGTTGTGATTTTGATTGTGTTTTTGCTTCATCACATGTCCAGTGTCTGAGCTCTTAGGCGTGATGTCCAGACATTTGGGAGGAAGTGGAAAATATGTTCTCAACTATTTCAGTCATAAGCAGATTACTGTGCAGCTATTTCAGAGTTTTTCCACCTTCCTGTATGCCTCACATTATTGCTATACAATTCCCTGTCAGTGGCTATTCTGTTACACAGTCCTTTACACTCCATATTTATGCCACAGCTCAGTAAGTCAGTTTGCTAATAACTGTACAGTTTTATCCACCCATTGATCATAAAGGTGAAACACTTGGACTTAATCATCCATCAAAACTGATTTAGTGATTTTTTTTCTTTCTGCTGCTTTTGTTTGTGGATTAGCAGAGATTTGACACACTTTGTTTCCAGGTTCATTTAGCTGAACTGCTGTTCGTACCTGGTGGCCAAAACAAGTGTAGCTGGCCAAACGTGTCATGTTAGTCATTCCTGTATAGAGTGCCTTATAGCGTGAAAGGAAGATTGTGTCTCTGTTGCTGCCTAAGGCTCTGGGGTTTTAATTCACCAACAATGCATGCAGCCTGGCTAGATTTGAATCGTCTTCAAACAGTAGAAGGAGGAGTTTCTGCTCAAGAGTCTGAACATAGAAGCAGAACTTCCTCTAGACCATAGTTCCTACAGTTGCTCTCTCACTTTTGGATGTCCTCACAAATCTGTGAAATGAATCTGCCTTCAGAAGAGCAGTACATTATCCTGATCAGGATGCTTTCTTGTCTTTTAGCTGGCTAAGTTATTTTTGCATGCTATCAGTTAAGACTGACTTCTTCTGGGTCAGCAGCATCACATCCCAGAAGATGCTGGGTGGAATTTGCAGAGATCTCAAAGGTAGTTCTGATATCTGTTAGTAATTTAATTTGCTTTTATTACATTGCATCAAGTGTGGAAAATGTTTTCGTTCATATTTGTAAAAGTTTGTGTTTTCCAAAGACTGGTCAATCATCTGCAGAAGCACTTGCTGGCTCCAAGAAGCCAAAATCCCATAGACTTCTTTGAAAAAATAAACAGCTATTACTCAGTCATTCTATTTGTCAGAATAACCATTCTTGTTCTGATACCTTTTTGATCTGTTTTCTAGCCAGGCTTTGGTCACCATGATATTTGATTTTTGATACAACAGAAACTGCAGGACCTGGTGTTGGTTCTTTTTTTTCACTTTCTTTTCCCATTCCCTTCCGGGGGAGATTCCAGATTCCAGGTAGAATCTGGAATCTAGAGTCAGGTAGAATCCAGAAGATCGTCTGTGCTCCTGTCTTTGGTCCTGGAGCTCGCCTCTGGCTTGTCTCGCACCCCAGCTGTCCCCTAGTTCCATCTGAATGTAGCCAATCTGCTATACTATTCAAACATGTAGTTGTTGAGTTAGATAAGGTAATTCTTCTTTAACAGTTCAAGCACATCGCCTGTCCGTCTTGGGAGAGGATACCTCCTTCATGTGAACTTCCCTGAGGTTTCTTATTTTTCCACCAAAATCTGTTTTTTTAAATGAATTTTTACTTGCTGAAAAGGAGGGTCCAATGGCAGGGATGCCTAACTTAGTTTGTTTAGCAACCAGCTATTATATATTTTATGAATGACTTTATGTTCTTTTGTATAAATACTGGTGTGTGACCCCCATTGAGACAACTGTATTGTGATATTGTGCTATATAAATAAAATATAATTGCATTGAATTGGTGTTGGTTCTGTCGGTGTTGGACCCGGTGTTGGTTTTATTGGTGCTGGGCCGGAATTTGTTTCTGTCTGGGTTGGACCTGGTTCTATTGGTGCATATTTTAGCAGCAGAATCCAAGTCCTGTAGAAGGATTGTGACTGTACTTCCTTTATTTGTGCATCTGAACTGATGCTCCTCCTCAGTAGAGGCTCTATTATGGACATGAACATGCTGCCTGTTGCCTTAATCTGCTACTGCTGCCAGGGCCGACAGTGATGCCGGGACCCTCGATGCTGTTACCAAAGCCCACATTGGTCCGTCCACAGTGTTTCTGAGGAGGAAGGCCTGTCTTGATATCTGGGTTGGCAGCCTGTAATCATCACACACCTGCGTTTGTTGATTGTGAGGACTTTCCCAGCAGTGTTGGCCCGGGTGGGAGAATTGTGCTTCCAAGCACAGGAGGGAGGTTTATCTTGGCCTTGAGATACACATAAGGTTCAGCCTCGACGCTGCGGCTGTGGCATGCTGTGGCTGCTGATCAGCTGAGCACAGCTCCAAGCCTGGGAATTGAACCCATCAAGGCCTTTCATAACTGGGCTGTTGGATTATTTGTCAGATGGTTTACAGGATGAAGCTGTGTGTTTTTAGAGCTAATGAGGCTTTTTTTTTTTTAAGCTGAGATGATGAGTGCTGCTGTTTCAGAGATAAAACTTTAAAACAAAAATTAATTTTATTTAGGAATCCTACTATAAAGTTTAAATAAAATGCTGCATTTGACAAAACCTGATCTAACTAAAGTAGATTACTGTCGATCATGTGGCCAAATGCTCTTCTTGGTTGCTAGTTGTTTCTACTGGTCACAGCCACATTCGCATGTATGAACTGTTGTTTTGGCTTTTTCACTTTCACACTAGCTTGTCATTGCATTTCTGAACAAAGGCCAGATTTGTGCAAATGCCACGTTTTTCCCTCACAGCAAAGGCATAAATCCCATTACTTCTAGTTGAAGAAGCAAGTGGGGTGGGGGGTGGAGGTGGGGGTTAAATAAATAGGAGCCCAAAAGAGCCTGAAATGGTCTTTATTATTCTCCAGCAGGCTATTTCTTATCCTCAGTTTTCAAAGAATAATGTTTATCCTTTGAGTGATAAATGGTGCTCTCATTTGTGTCAGAAAGTTTAGACGATTTAAGCGGCTGTGTTTGTGTGTGGATCCGGATTAGTCCGTTCAAATTAGCCTTTTCAGTCGTTCCCATCCAGCAACAGGAAGAGTGCATTAGGAAGAACGCTCACCAGTTTTGATTTTCATACGTCCCTTTGATTGCTTTATAAAGACTTTTTATTGTTAGTATAATGTTTAATCAACTAAAAATTCTATGTTTGTTCTGTTGTGTTGTCTCTTTCTTTACACATGTTGTGATTGAAGTGAATCAGTGTGAGTCTCTGTTCTCTGTTTGCAGCTGGTACTCACTAGAGTCCAAACCTGGGAAGAAGAAGAAGGAACGAGGCCGCATCGAAGTGTGCATTCAGTTCATGAGGAACAACATGACGGCCAGCATGTTTGACCTCTCCATGAAGGAGAAGCCCCGCTCACCATTTTCCAAACTCAAGGACAAAATGAAAAATCGCAAACATGACAGCGGTTTCAGCGACGCGTCTTCCGCCGTCCTGCCTCACTCTGCTGCTTGTGAATCGGAGCCCAGCAGCCAGTCCTTCTCCACAGAGCCTCAACCCCAGGCAGATACAAAAGTCAGGAGACCTCTCCTTTCTGGAGCCCACAAGCTCTCAGCGGCCCACTCCATGTCAGATCTCATCGGGACGCACTTTCGACCTAAACTGGACTCCATGAACTCCATTGAAGAAAGCGGTGAGGGTCCACAATGCTTGAAATAAAGTTTAGTCAAAGTTTGCCGTCAATTTTTATAAATTCTTCACCTAAAGGATGCTTCTTCTGAATGATCAGTGAGTCCAAATCAACTTTTCTGGAGACTTTTTCTTTCCTTACTTTAAAAAGAAAAAGCATCCCCACACAGCTCAGTTGGTAAACAAACACTTCTGTCCATAGAAGTCTTATCCAGAAGTTCCTTCAGTTGTTCATCCAGACCGATCCTTACCTGTCTGACAGTCGTCAGCACTCCTGATCTCACATGTTAAACTATTTACAGTTTGCTCTAAAAGCCTTGGCCACAGGTGTCAAACTCCAGGCCTCGAGGGCCGGTGTCATACTTGTTTTCCAACCATCCTGCCATTAAAGCTCCTTATTGGCTAAACACATCTGATACAGGTAATCAGCTGCAGATACGGCAAGGTTTCTGGAAAACCAGCAGGAGTACGGTCCTCGAGGCCTGGAAACCCTTTTGGTTTGGAACCCCTGCCTTTGACGGTTGTTTCTACCGTTAGCTTAGCAAATACAACAAAAAACCGTTGAAGCATTTAACAGAAACAGCCTCCACCAACCAGAACTGTGATAATGTCCTCCAAAACCAGTGACATCCTGAAAGCAAGTTAGATAAATACGATTTTCTGATGCTGAATAATAATGTAAAGATTTTCAGACATTTTTGGTGGAATCACATTCGTTGTTTTACTGCTGACCCACTCAAAATATGTCAAATTCAATCAGTTGGAGCCTCTTTACAACATCCAGATGGAATACATGCCAGGTCTTTATGATGGCATATGGATGTGGAAAGATGGAAAATGCAGAAGGAATCAGGTGTTCATTAGCAACAGCTTCATCAACTTCATTTTTTGCTCCTCCCCCAGGAAGCTCAGGAGTCCGTCACAGGCACTCCCAGAGCGAGGTGCCAGGATACCAGGACGACCAGGTCCACGGTGACCCTTTCACTGATATCAGTGATGGCCTGCCGCAGAAATACGCCACGCTCCCACGCAACCGAAACCCGTTTGAGGGGGAGCAGGGGCAGCAGTGGGACCGGCCAGAGCGGAAGGAGAAGAAGGACAAAGTCAGCCTGCTGGACCGCGTCACGGGAAAGAAGGAGGGCCGCAAGACCAGCAACGGGGGCCGTTCAGGCAGCTCTGGAGATCTGTGTACCCCCAACCCCTTCAGTGGAGATCCTCAAGCAGACACCAACCCATTTATATCCAGCTACAAATCCAGGTACCTTCATACAGATCTCTGTGGCGAATTAAATGACATAAACTTTTATTAGAGAACGCTGAACAGCAGTTAAAACCATTTTCTCTATCAGATGAAAAAAATAATATCAGTGACTACATGTGTTTAGAGGTTTGTTTCTTTTGGATCTCTCATCCACAAACAGGAAACCCAGAATGCCAGCTTTCAGTTTAATGACTCTCAAGAATTTACTTTTTACTTTTAGTTTTATGTTTCAAAAACATTCCAGATTCTCGATATGTTTCTCTCAAATATCCTTTTGTTCTAAATGAGCTTCATTCTCCTTCACGACGATCGTTTTTCCTGCTTTCCTAAATGATCTCATCCATCCATCCACCTGGTTAGAACAAAGTTGTGTTCAACTGAGCCTTTTCTTTACTGAAAGGGATCAATCACCATCAACAACTTCCGTTTTCAGCTCCATATTGTTTCTTAACAACATCCCCAGATGTTTTCTTGTGTCTTACAGAGAGGAGGTGAGCTCTGTGGCTCATCTGTGGTTTATCTGAGTGGAAGGTGTCATTAGCAGCTCTTTAGAGAGCTTGGGCTTGATAACAAAAGCCTCAGAGCTTCAGTAATGAGATTTTCCACTGAGATAGACCACCCAATTAACCACTTATCTCTGAAGACACCAGTCCATCATCTGCACTTGTGTCTTTGTCGTGCAGAAGCCCAGTGGTCATTTGTAATGTGACACATGACTGTAGAAAATAACTCTTTCACAAATATTGACTTTTTTTTTTAAGCATCTTCACCTGTGAACTACCTGAGTGAGTTTTTATTGCAGGACAGTGACAAATGACCCCTCTGTGTTCTTCTGCTCACCTGTGACGCCTGCTTTCATCTGCTTGATTTACAGCGATAAAAGGCAGACAAGAAGTGACGACGTTTCCTCTGGCCTTAAGAAGAAGAAAAAACAAATTTTTAACACCAAAAATGTAAGAAACTCCAAAAATACTGTTAAAATATCTGAAGTAAATCTCTGGTATTTTGTTGTGGAATATTCATTGTTGTTCATTTTATCATTTTGTATATTCTGGTGGAAATTTTTCCAAACAGAGATTTCCTTCTGTCTGCTTGACGTAGCAGCTGCTGGACTGTAAACCGTCATCTGTGCCGATCAGCTTATTAGCAGCTGCACTTGTCCATCATGTCTGACCCATCAGATTTTACGTTTCATTTCTGTTTCTTTAGTTCTGGGTCGGTTTTATTAAAATCTTCTCAGCATACAGAAGCGTGGTTTTCTTTTTTTCTTTCCTATTTGTACTTCTAACAGTTATTAGGGTTTCGGTTTTGTTCTTTTCACTTTAAAAAAGTCCAGAAATTCACAGACTATTACAGCGGCGGGCGCTCATCGGAACGGGCGGGGGAAGCAGCAGCTAAAGTGACGCCTAAATGAGGAGGAGAGTGCTGATAATGGCTTTCTTCACCTCTCCTTGTGGGTGTTGAGGGTTGTCCGTGTCCACACATGTGGCCCGACACGCCGCTGTGTGCCTTCCAGAAATGGCAGCTCCCATTTCCTCTGCTTCAAGACCCTAATTAACCACATACAGTGGGGGGGCAGTGAGAGATTTCAAAGGATGGAGCTTTTAGATTCACAGAGCTGAGCTCATTAGAAACTGTAATGACACAACTGGAGAATGCCAAGTGTGGGCCTTATCTTCTTCTCACTACTGATCTCAGAAAAATGGTCATCATTACTTTGCCAGTTCACGGTCATTTCCAGGCCTTTGTCAGCAGCTGCACATTATTATGCAGTGGCTGTGCGCTGCTATGAAACAGGAGGAGATTATGCATTTACACTCTGGCATGTAAAAACAACATCCACCTCTGTGTGCGCTCTTATTCCCTCTCAGGTGTGCAGCATCTTTCTGCTCCTGAAAGCTCCTAATGCCGGACATTTAATCTGTGCGGCCAATATTTCATTTGGGTTTGTGTGGCCCCACAGTAGCCTCTGTAGTGGTGGAGGGAGGCGATAAGATACCTGGTAAGAAGTCCTGCTCCAAGCCCGGCCATTGTCTTCCTGCAGGAGCGGAGGCCTGAGCGGTGCATGGGAGTGGAAGCTGATAAGTGTGGTATTTTAAACAAGGTGAAGGCTTTTGCAGCTCTATCCGTCTGGGGGAGGATGCCCAGCGCTAAAGCGATAAAGTGCTCCCTCATTAAAAACGATTACAGTTCCTCTCATACCAGCGCAATATGATCTGCACATACCGTGCCACGCTGCTCCGTCCTAAGAGATTGTCCTCAAAGAGCAAAACTGGGCTTGAGTTGCATCCTTGTAGTGGGATTTATTAGCTCGACCTTTAATTTTAGAAAAATGCAGCCTGGCGTTTCCCCTCAGAACAGATTCCACATTTCTGTGTGAAATCTCAACAGTCAGCCCACATGCAGATCCTGTCTGAGACCTCTCATAAAAATAAAGAGGTGTCTCATTATGCTGGCTTTGTTTTGAAGGGTCACAGTTCAGTCTCATTAGGCAGTGAACCTCCTAAATCTCTTTGAATGACGGTGACAGTTTTAGAAAATAACATCTGCCACCGAATGTCCTAAAGTGGAGCCTGGGAGAGCAGCCGCATCTCGGCAACTCTCAATTAGCCTTTATTAGAAACGCAGAACACAAGACAAACACTTGACAGTTTGGGCCAACGCACCTAATTAGTCTGTTCTGTTTAATTGGTCTAACGAGCAAACATGAAGGCTCGTCATTCTTCTTGTTTCTGTTCATTCACGCTCACCCTTTAAGAAAGGATTTCCTCTGTTTTTACTCATCAAATCTGCAAACTTTGAAATGGGATATCTTCTGCAGCAAAATGAGATTGTTTTCATGTTTCAGGTGTTGACGCAGGGGCTCGCTGAGGCCTACAGCAGCTTGTCCTTTGAAGAGGTTGTCCAGGAGCTCATCAAGCAGAAAGAAGTGGTGAAGAAGAAAGACGCTCACATCAAGGAGCTGGAGGACTACATCGACAACCTACTGGTTCGTGTCATGGAGGAGACGCCAAGCATTTTACGAACGCCCTACGAGCCGAAAAAGAAGGCGGGAAAACTTTCCAAGAAGTAGGAAAAAGGAAGCAAAAGGAGCGCATGAAAAACTGAACTTCAGGTTGAGTTTTATGAAGTGGGGGTCTTTTTCTTTTTCACTTTTTTCCTCAAAATGTTGGGTTTTATAAATCTTGCATTCTTACTGTACTTCTTTTGTATTATACTAGTTACTCTGCATTTACAGGGACAGGAATCCCATCAATTTAAAATTAGAAACATATTTGACCAAATAATAAATCTGTTCAACACAGAAATGTTAAGAACAACAGAGTTTATGACAGTATTAGACAGAAAATGATGGTATAGTTTTCTGTAGGTCTGCGGAGAAATGAGCTGTAAAAAAGAAGAAGAAAATACAGTCTCAAATTGAAAGGTGTGAGGTTCGACTCCAGAGGGAACTCGAACTTTTTTGAATCATTAAGGGGGAAATGTTCCTGCTTAGTGAGCTCTGCTGAGCCTGCGAGGGCAGTGTCATGATTTGGGTTGTTTCAGTTCAGCAACACTCAGACGATGAAGAACAGAAGTGAAGAGCAGATATTTTCTTAAAGGAGTGAATCTCACTGAGAGGCAAATCAGGAAAGTGAACCCTGCAGTTTGGTTCTCCTGTATAATGAGCCTTTCAGCAAAACTTCTTTAACGTGTTTGTTTCTGCGCCACACTCTGAATGTTGTTTGAACTTGAAGTTGTTGTTTGTGTCGTCTGCCACAAAGCTTTTACAAATTTTGCCGAGTTCCTGTTTTTTCCCAGGTGCTGAAACTTGGCTAAAAAAGATCAAGCTTTAGTTTATTGTTTACAATCCAGTTCTTGTTTAGGGTTTTCCACCAGAATGCCACATTTTCTGCTGTGCTCCACATCTCCTTCATGAAACTCATGTGGAGGAACTCAGTCCAGGTTCTTAGTGGTGGAGGAGACTGGACGTCAGCTCAAGTTCTTTGCTCGTTTTCTTTATCAGCAGTAGATTTTTGCTTTCTTTAGTTCTGGAGAACTTTGGTTGGATTGAAGGTCTCAGTTGTTCACTGGAGGAAACGTCTTCACCAACTATAAGTGCAATAATGCTTTTATTCTGCTGGTACTGTTTACATGTGGACCTCACTGTAGTGTCAGGCTCATCTCATGACGTTGGTTATTAGAAAAGCTTTTGGATGACAGCCTTCACCGATCAAGCAGCCGTCGTCTTCCTACCAGACTCTTGTGGGTGTTTGCTGCACAATCTTTATTTATAAATGTTTCGTAGCTTGTTGGAATCGTTTTTTAGTTGTAAGGTACTTTAAAACACTACTGTATTGCATTACACCTTCCTCCCCACCTTCTCTGCTGGATTCATGTTTAGGACTTAAAAAAATTTGAGGCACATTCCAGAAAACAAGTGCCGTAAGAAGACAAACTCATCTGAACTTCTGCTGCAAATGTGTGAGTTTGCTTTGTTTTCATCAGTATTTAATAAAGCTGTGGACAGCGGTGTCGGGTCACGCCTGGAAAGGTCAAACCAGGTCCATTTGGGCTTCTCACGTTCATACCTTACAGTACATTACTTTAATGCTCGTCCAACGCTGTGCCTCCATATTTTTAGAAGAAGTTTCCTTCATTTTAAGTCAGTTTGCTGTTCTGGTTCACTCAGCTTTGAGGTGAATCTGACACTTGTTGAATATCAGTGTAAAAGCCTTTGTTGGACACAGGTACATCATGCTTGAATTGAATGTCATCAGATGTGCCGTTTCCATGTTTCCTAAACCTTTAAAACCTTCAGTTTTGTAGTGATCAGAGGAGCAGCAGGGATCAGCATGAAGGACCTGAAGCTCTGCGGTAGAACTCTGATGCCGAGTTTACAGAAAGAGGAACGTTTTTAGACACTATTCTTTCCATGTTGATCACAGCTTGGTCTGCGTTGACAAATCTGTCATTACAATAATGTTCAACCCATCTTTTAATGTGACCCCAGCACTGTCCACCTTAGATCACAGAGGAGACAATAAACCTGCAGTGAAAGCGGTTTATTACGTGTTGGAAAGTCCGTCTGCACTTGAAGATCCAATTGTCCTTTTTACTGAATGTATTCTAGAGCATCTTTGTGCATCACTTCTGGTGCTTTTAATGAACAATAGAGTGCTGAACAACCAACCTGCCAACACTATTTAAACTACTTGGTTTGTCTACAGAGATTTTCTCTTTTTGTTCTTGGACCAGAACCAGACCGAACCAACACACGTCTGTTCAACCTTAGATGCCAAAAATGTTTGACTGACGTGATGAAAAGCTTTGCACTGAATGCCTTCTCACACCAGTTTTTAGGTGTTTTTCACCTACCTGTGTCTGTTATTCAATGATGTTTCATGAACTTTTTCCAAACTTTGGATTCTATTGTACAGAAAGTTTACTAGTTTGTGGTTTAACTTCAAGTCTTTTGTGAGTTTCTGCAAAAATGAAATGTTCATCATTCTTTGATCTTTTCATTGTAAGACAAAAATCTCTTCTGTTCCATTTTAAAGCCTGGTGTAAAAGCAGTGAAAGTGACTAATGTCTTCCAGTTTGTTACCTGTCGTTGGTAAGGTGTGTGCAGGTATTTTTCCTGGGGTTCATCGCAGCCATTAATGCAGTCAGTAATGCAGAGAATGGTGTTGATTCCTACCTTGCTGAGCCCCAGAACTGCACCGCTTTACATGAATGACAAACACAAGCGAATGCTTGATGATGAAATTTAAACTTGTTCAGATGCATCATGGGGGTGTGGGTTGCCTGTCATTTGGCTGGATTGATTCATTTGCTTGATGCTTGACATCATTTCTTGCTGTTTAGCAGATGTCTGTGCAAAACTCAAATCTAAATGAAAACCGTTTTCACATCTTTCTCTGGCATCTCATTGAACTGGATTGACGGGGAACAAACCCGATAGAATAATTAGTGTTTTCTTTTTGCATAATGTGCAAAGCTCAGAGCGCTCGGAGGGGAGTCGCCTGAGCTCGTCATCATTTCAGTTTGTATAGATTTTATAGCACATCAAAGGTTAGTTTAAGTCTTTAGGTAAATGTCTCCCTTATTCCAGCAGACTGTAAATATGTGGAGGGCTTTTATTTCCATTTTCCCCTTGATGAGGAAGCATGCGCCGAAGCTTTTAAAGAAGACAAAAGCCAGAGCCTCTCACAGTTGCTACGACGCTTCTCGCCACAGGCCACATCCAGCTGCCAGACACTAAATCCTCTGATGGGACGTGTAATGTGGCATTTTTGGAGGAAATGATGACTGTTTAGAAGGGATCCAGTTAGCAAAGCTTCACTGACTTTCCAGAACTCTGGATGCTTTAGACTAAAACACATCAGGAGGGAGAGTGCTGCTCTGAATGATCCTTAAGACTTAAAAAAAACTGCAGCTGCAGTTCATTTATGGTTTATCACCCAATGAATGAATGTTTTTGCATCATTTCTGCGTGATGGTTTTGATCCTGAAAGGTTCTGGATTGTAGTTCTGGATCTGGTATGTCTATGAAACCTCATAGTTTGGTCCTGTTGTGTGTACAGTATGTTCACTGGTTAACACATGTCTGTCGACACAAGGCGTCATACAAAACTTTAATAGCCACGTGTGTGTGCATGTGAGCGTGCATGTGGTAGAAATCTTTTGGGCTGCAGGAAACATTGACTTTTTAACATTGCTGTTTTTTAACATTTGTATGCAAAGTTCCACCAAAGGCACCAACCTGCAGGAAGACGGATGCCTTCCTGCAACCACTTTCCACGTGTAACAATTCTAATGACTTCTAGCCCCCTCCTCACTACACCCCCCACCACCATCACAACTTGGTTCTGGTGTTTCTGTGGGCGGAGCCTCACAGGCCAAACTTCAGTCCTTTTCAATAAAGTCACTGTAAAGAAAAATCTGTTTGTGTGTGGTCAGTCACCCCAAATAAAACTGCAGTTGATACAAAAACAAGCAAAATGTCCAATTAATTGTCTCTGGCAGCTCAGTGAGCCTCTAAAGGAACTTAAAATGCTTCAAGCTTTTGTTTTCGCCGTTGCTGCTGAGAGATCCCCACAATTTTAGACACTTTGGTCAAAGATTGAAGCAGCATCACATCCTGGAACCTTTGTTCAGCTCCAACTTCTTTTGGTGCCTCATCCGATGTGTGGAACAACTCCTCATTTCAGGATCTTTTGCAAACAAGCAGGAAAGAAATCCTAATGGACCTCAGGAAGATACAAAAAGCTTAAAAAGAAGAATCTCCCAGTCCTCCGTGCGTCTGTAGAAAGCTGCAGAGCAGATGCTCAAATGTTTAAACTGTAGATGAGTTCCTAAAACGCTCAGACTTCTGCCTGATACACTGTAGTAAAGCCCTGACAGACACGGAATGCAAATACCTGTAATTTGGCTTCATGCAGGTGTCACCTGTTGTAGTCATAAGTTAATTGGCATACTCATTGTCATCTTTACACATTCATCAACAGATCAACTTTCACAGATCCCATCTCCTGCACGGCGGAGTCACGTGTCACCCGAGTGCCTTGCGGTTTGATGCCCATTAGCACGTGCAGCTTTATCTCATATTGCTGTAATGTGAGGAAATATTAGACGAACGCGTTGTGGAAAACCGAGCGGGCGCAGGATGGCCTAAGCGTGCCACGTAGGGGCCACACACAGGTTACCTGCATAGCCCTTTAAATATAGATGGGCGTGGAGACAGGGATCAGTGTCACCCCGCACGCGTCTGTTCACGGGAGCGCCGCAGAATCCACGCAGGATGAGGGGAATTCAGCAGATGGATGAGGTGTTTTAGGGAGAAAACAGACCTGTTTGGGCAGCTGGTTGGAACTTGTAGGACGATCGAGGGCCAGATGTCAGAGGGATCCTCCCCAACTCCCAGGGGGGTCAGACTCATCGGAGGCCGGCCTCTTTGTTGGAAACTTAACCAAGCCTGGGGGGGTGGTGCTGGAGTTAAATCAGGTGTCAAACGCGCTGCTGTGCTTTGTGTTTGTGTCATTGTCCTTCCTTTGATAGCCGCCACGCGCCTGGTGTCCAGTTAACAAAGACAGACAACAAGCTAAAGTGACTGACACAGCTGACGACTTGTTAGGCGGCCATGTTGTTTTAATAAGTAAGTATGCATATGTTGATCGTGTTCAGGACCATTCAGCCCTGGTTATGGAAACCTGTTTTCACTGCAGATCACTCACCTGTCAGCAAACACAGCCATGATGGAGTTTCCATCTGTCCTAAACATTTCTAATATTTCAGTTGGAGTTCAACTACTTTTATGTAAAAAAAAATGTTTGAACTTTTATGTCATATAATCATATTGTTTTTGTTCAATTTAGCTGATGATCACAATGAAAATAAGGGCTCATTAGTTGTCATGCACCTAGATGTGTGAAATTTGTTTGACCCATCCCATGGGGGAGCGGTGACCTGCAGACACATGCACCCCCCCAATCCAACACTTTAATGTCGAGTGTCAAGCAGGGAGGAATTGGGTCCCATTAATTATAGTTTCTGGTATGACTCGGCCGGGATTTAAACTCATGACCTTCCAGTCTCTGGCCGGACGCTCCAACACAAGGCCCTTTAGCTCTTCTTTCAGGAACCGGGACATTCATGAATCCAGGACTGAACTGGTTTGATTTTTTTTCCCATTAAAACATTTCTCCCCGGGGAACTCCTGGCATTCCTGCTTTATGAAATACAGGATGAGTGAAGAATATTTGATTTGATTGGTTTTCTTCATGAAAGCACCACAAACACAATCGCACAACGTGCACGCAATACATCTACAAAAGTTCCAAAAATGCTTTTCACACAAATTGCAAAAGAAAGCACCTTTGCACATTGTAAAATCTTTACATCTGCACAACCTTTGACCACCAGAGGCAATGAGGGAGGACCCCGAAGATCTGCTCTCAGAAAAGACTTTATTTTTGAGAAGTGATGTGCCGCACTAACACCAGGAAATCATTCTCATTTATCTTTGCTCTGCAGACGTCTAACCTGAACTTTTAGATTTTTTTTCAAACACTCAAAGCCCCTGGAACCTCCAGGGCAGAAGGTTAGAGACGCTCCACCATCTGCAGATGAAACATCTCAAAGAAGAAGATGTGATTAAAATGTAGACGATGGCCACTGCATACCACAATCTCTGTCAAAAGACGGGAGTGCATGGAGGACCGGCTTCTCCTGCTGTTGTTATTTCCATTTTAAAAAAGGAACCTGTCAGATGTTTGTGTAGGAATCAGCAGGAGGAACCAGAAGCAGACTGTTTGGATAGATGCTATTAGAACATTTTCCCCATTGCTTAGTTAAGCCATGTTAAAACTGGAGTAATACAATCAATCAATCAGTCATCTCCTGACTTCTCAGCACAGGAGAGCTCTGCTGGAATGCTGCTAAGCTGCAGATGCACCATCCAAATTACTCCAGCGGGGAATTACCAGACCATAAATCCAGACGTCAGGAGGATGGATGCAGCCTGTTTCACGGTAAAAAAAGAAGAAGAAAAAAAAATCAGAGCAACTTTTTCTATAACTCCTGATGAATGCCATGCTGTGAAGAGTCATGGTGTCGGGCAGATCTGAACATGTCTGCTGAACATGGTCTCCAATCTTTGGGATCTATGCTCTTTAATTCAGTCAGAGAACGTTATTTATCAGCGTCATTTGGTTTCTGGATTTAAAACTCAGATTTATGCTTGTGTTATCAGCAAACACATTCTACACAAAGCAGTGGCTCAGGTGTTGCCAGGTGGGTGTCATACCTGCTAACTGAGGTGTGTAATTCTGCAGTCATGGTGTTTCGGACCATTTTAAACAAACTCAGAAAGCAGAGGTTCTGCCGGTGAAGCTGGCTCAGCCGGCAAACATCTGCCTCTCACCTTTGGGCGCCAGCAGCTAAACCAGCCCAGGTTGAGGGAGCTAAGCCTTGAGAAGCTCCTGGAGCTGGGATGAAGGAACAGACGCCGTCAACCTGCTCCTAAAATATCTTCTGCTTTTTTTGGAAAAACTTCTTCAGGATTAAAATTCAAAAACAACTTAGGCAAGTTCTGATTAAATATTTGGTACTTTTAGGAAACAGTTAACTACTTAATCAGACTTTACCAAAACGTAAAGGTTTGAAATCTTTATTAGAAAATAAACTTGAAGGAATTCATTCAGATGTTTGACACCTTCAGCTGAATGGATTTTTATTTTTTTAAACCTTTTTCAGAATCTGATTTTAACTGAATGTTGTGGGAAAAAAAGGATGTTGACCAACAATTAAAATAAAAAGATGCTAAAGTGAAACTGACGCTACACATGTTTATTTTAGAACTTTATGTTTGAAATAAGGACGTGAAGTAGGAAGGACGTGTCTCTGTTAACAGAGGTTCTGATGATCCAGGAGAAAGATGAAGTCGGGTCTAACAAAATGTTGAAAATCACAAAAATTCGTTCATATTTCCTTCTTTTATCTGTTTCTTAAACATTTCATCACACAACATCTTTGCTCTTAAAATCACATGAACTGTTTTTATGTTCCTAAAGCTGCACAAACAGGTTTCACCTGCAGGAGCACCTTCCCTTAATTCATTTTGTGAGTGATCATTCTTTGCTTCCATTTTGATTTTCTGACACATTTCAGGGGATTTTAACCACAAATTATTTTATATTGCATCTTTTTCCTTGATCAAGACCATTGCCAGCAGTTTTAGCATGTTTGCTCATACGCTCATAAATATATTCCTCAAATAGAAATCCAACACTATAAGTAATGGTCACTGAAAAAAAACAGGGGTTTTTTTTGTGCTGATTAATTAGCCAAAGAACAATTAGCCAACTGACCAATTAATACCAATCCCCTAATCTACAAAAAGTGATCATCAGGGAAGATGTTCTTTGCTGAAAAGAGAAGCTCCATGGGCGTTCTGCACCCACCCAGATTTCAAAGGCCTCTAATTAAATTAATCTGAGATAAATAAAGGTTTAAACTGCTACAAGTAGCTCACAGAGAGGATTACAATGCCATCAAATACAAAGTTTTAATGAATAGATTTTGCTTCTCTGCTGTTGGACTCCTTCCACTTTGATGCAAAGAAATTGATGACAACGTGCTTTTAAAAAAAAGGCTCAAACCAAATATCGGTCTTGATATTTCTATGAGTATATATACAGACTCTCATAATGAATGTAATGCATGTACCTGCAGAGAAATCCTATATCCAGAAAAACACAAAGTTTTCATTCAAAGGTTTGTTTTCAAAATAGAATCATTTCCGTTTCAATTTACTTTTTTTTATACCTGTTTGTCGCTGAGACATTTATTGCATCCACTTTCTCGCAGATTTAAAAAAAAAAAAAGTCAAACTGTTATTTCAAGTCAGGATTCATGAGTTATGACTCCTCCTTAAGAGGACAAGGACCAATCCCAGCTTACTTATAACCTGATTATTTCGTACCACAAATAAACAAAGTTCATTAAAAAATTGGTCTGTGGTCAGAAAGAACTTCTCTTTCCCTTTCAGGTTTTTAATTTCAAACTGACCCTGATTCTCATGTACGTCCTGCTGTGTTTTCTGATGAGCTGAATGAAGACCTTTCAAATGCTGCAGGTGCAAAAAGAAGTAAAGTACCTACAATTTATGATTGACATTCAACCTTTGCAAACCAGAAGGTGCTTCAGTTTGTCTCTTTGCTTTGGCTTGACTGAACTTTAGAGAGGCAGCTGGTAAAACCCCCAGAGTTTGAGCTGACGGGGGGCCGACACTCCAAACTGTGCCTCCTACTGCCTGATGAGGATTAATCCTTCTAACTTTTAGGCTGGAATTTGCTCCTGATGACCACAGACTAGCAAACAGAGAGAATAATTTTCTCCGAATGAAGGTTTTTCTGTGTTAAAGAGATGTTCTCATCAGAACTTTTAATGACTCGCTGGATTCTTCCAATCATCCATCTGTTGAACATCCTCACTTCTGTTCTGCCGTCTCTCCGATGTTTTCGGGTTCATCTCACGTCACTGTTCTTTATTAACGGCCTAGGCTTTTTGGACAGGGAGGTGTCTGGAGGAGACCGCCGTCGTCCAGGACAGAGGTGGTGGTAGGATCGAGGGAATGGGCTTGGAACATGCAGTCCCCTCTCTTCGAGCAATGAACCAGAACCAAGTGGAGTGAGGCTGCTGGGCCACAAGAGCACCATTGTTCTTCACGTTAATCAAACTGAGGAAAGGCAGGTAGCATTTCCCCGCCCCCCCCACATGCAAAGCCTGCCAGCCTCCATGAATGGGCTGCTTTTTTAGCTGGCAGCCATTGGCCATCGGAGCTCTGAGAGGATGTGTGTCTGTTTAATTAGTGTGATGAGCTCAGCGGAGTTTATGTGCAGTGTCCGACACCAGGTATTAACCCCTCAAGTTTGACCCTGCCAGGGGGGCGGCCAACCTCAATCTTGACATCTCCTTCTTTCCACTCTTCTCGCTTTCCTTCCTTCATTAAAAAAAGGCAGATTAGACGGAGAAAATCAAACTGGAGGGGGGGGGGGACCTCAGCTTTCATTCTTCAGAAACTTCTCCTCAGATGAAGGACAACATCAGTGATGATACTTTCACTAGACGTTTCCTTAAGCTCCGTCTTCATCACTCTCGTATATGCCTGATAGTAAAATACAAGTGTTTATTATTGGATTTCTGTCAGATTGAATCAACTGTAAACCATTAAATTGATCAGTGAAGTCAATGAACCCATCAGGACGGAGAAGACGCCTTCAAAACTGAAGATGGATCGATGGTCTTCATCACTCGACTCCACAGCCGCCACAGAAATGACGCAGAGCTCCTCCCTGACAGCTGCTGCTGACTCGTTGGAGGAGAAAGTGCGGCGCGTTCTCATCACCCAGAGGCGCTGCTTCCTAATTCATTCAAGCTCGGCAGTGTTTTCCTTACAGCTTCTACCGCCAATTAAAAAGCGTGAAAAGATACAAAAACACTCTTACTATGCCAGACGCACTTTCCACAAAAGTAAAACAACCACTTCAGGCGCAATCAAAGCTTAGGATATCATCCTTTATCGGATTATGCACTTTATTAGTTCTGTGGAACAAACATAAGCACTTGAGGGTTGTCTACTTTAGGGTTGTGATGCCTGCTTTGCACACAGACAGTACATTTCTGCAGCGGTTGAGGATTATTTCAGGGATCTTTCTGCCTCTTTGTATTGAAACTAATAGTTGAAGGAAGCCAGTGCTGCAGGAGCGCACGTCCAGAAGTTAAAGGGCACTTGAAGGATACTTCAGCTGATGAGTTATGGTAATGATTTAGGAAACTAGTCAGAATTAACTCCATAAATGGGTAATTTGTTAAACCATCTGGCAATGATTTAAAAGCTTTTAGCTCATGCAGCCCCGAGCAGCCAGGGATTTTTGCAGGATTACAGCATAAGGGCATTCTATAAGCACATTATGCAAGGCAGTGCAACCTATAGCGGAGAGCGTTACGCAGATACATTTGTTGAGAATTTAGCTGAGTGTTGGTCAGCTTTAAAACATGAATCTTCTCTCCTGATGGACAAACTTTTGGTCTGAAGTTCAGTCCAGCGCAAAGAAGCAAAGTTGAATCCTTGTCTCCTTTCAAAGGAGGAATTCAGGCTGGGGATGTATTTATTAATATCACCCCTGATACTGAGGGAGGGGGGAACAAAGAGCTGAAGTCACAGCATGTCAGCTCTGTAAAAGCCAGTGTTTTCTGCTCCCCCTCTGAAAACACTTTATTAATTGGATTTAGATATTTGCAAAATGATCTATTTAATGGGATTACCACTCGTATAATGATCTTATTTATGAGGGAAGCAATCCAAGCTTTGAGGCAGGCTGATAATGCATTTCCAGCTCTTTGGCAGTTAATGTTGTGTTACAGGGGGAGATAAAGTTGACGTTGGTTGTAAATGAAGAGGTAAGTTAGCCTGCTGAAATGGAGCTGGTGTGGTGGCAGGTCAGACGGGCTCCGGTGGCCCCATTCACATTCCAGAGGCCTGTCTGGACCGAAGGCTCAGTCCTGCTGAACTCCCTACAAGTTCAAGGCAGATGTAAAGAGCAATGGAGGAAGAAATGGAGACAGATAGAGCCCCCCCGCCCCTCCTCAGCAGCATAATGGCCCTTTCTTACATCTTTATCCTCCTCAGTATCTCGCAGAAGCTTTTACAGACCCCTCCTATAGGCCTAAAACGGCTGTTCTCTGCATCGATTGAATGGGGGTAACAATGACTCCTGCATCTGCAGTGGGAAAGATGCAGACGTGTGCGTTTGGACAACACTTCCCAAAAAGATGATTTACTGTTGTTTATTGCAGGCCTTTAAATGAATATTTGATGTTTGCCAAGACTCTTAAGCCGTTGGAAGGTTTCCCTTCTGGAGGTTTTAGCTCGGTTTTCTATCTGTTCTTGTAGTGTTGAGCTACTAATGCAAAAAAGTATATATGCAAATGCAGCTCTTTCTGCAGAGCTCACAGACTTTAAAACATTAACATTTCAATAAAACATTTGATTTATATGTGCTTAAAAAATAGGCTATAATCTTTTACTTTTAAAGGATGTATTCTCAAATGAGATTATGTTAATAGAGTGTAATTTGCATAAAACGGGTGAAAATATTAAACCAGATTAAAAATTCTGAATATTTAAGAGTTTTATCCTCGCTGTTAGTCAACAAATATATTCGTTTTCCTGGAGAATATTAGGGTCTAAATGTCACACCGTGGAAGCAAAAACACAAACTGTTTTTGTGTTGGAGTGGCATTGATTCTTCACTATGTTTATCACAACATAACTGGCGGTTTCCTTCCACATGCTGGGATTTTAGACTCTTTTGGAGCATTCGTTTCAGGGGGGGGGGCTGAGACACGACCAGAGACAAAGAGCAGCCTCACAAGCCTCCATTCAGCACCTCCAACTGCTGACAAGTGTCTGTTTTCTGTCTCGAATCTTGTTTTTATTGCCTGCAAATTGGTACACAGATTGAAACCGATTGAGGACTAAAGTTGCACATTTTCATAGTTTTTGCAGCTTCTGTTGTTCTGTTGCAACTTTTGTTTTAGTTTCTGCTGCAGTTTCTGTTGCACCTTTGCTACGGCGTCTGTTGCAATCTTTGCTGCAGCTATGTTGCAGCTTCTGTTGCAGATTTGTTACAGCTTATGTCACGGCTTCTGTTGCAGCTTTGCTACAGCTTCTGTTGCGGTTTTTGTTGCAGCTTTATTTTAGCTTCTGTTGCACTTTCTGTTGCAGCTTTTCTTGCAACTTTTGTTTTAGCGTCTGTTGCAGTTTCTGTTGCACCTTTGCTACGGCTTCTGTTGCA